>OY751355.1:6367500-6822690 GCA_963564715.1 Catocala sponsa
ACCAAACGATCACTAGCTAATATTAATAGGCGTACACAACCATACAACACTAATACAACGAAACAATACACATACACACACATACAAATCAATCGTCATTCATGATGGCCGCCGGTTCATCGCACGCGCATCTCATAAGTTCAAGTTCATCAGAAAGTGACCGACCGTAATACGATCCGGTTCTTTACTGAACATAACCATACATTATTTGTATGTCTTCCGCTGTTAAAAGTGAAATGTCTGTAGTTTTTATTAAATTACACATAATATTGTTTATACAACATTCTTTGTATTAATTGTTGTTGTATTGGTCTTTTTTGTTTTGAGCGCGTTGATGTCTTTTGAATGGAAGTGTTAATATAGGGATAAAATAATACAGAAACTCGAATAAATTTGGTTTTTAGTATAACAAATAAGTGTTGTAATAATCTTAATTCATATTGGCAGCTTTAATTACCATAATAAACACACAATTAATTTATTCATTGACAGTGCGCAAGCTATTCGATACTTAGGTTAAGTATCAAATAGCTAACGGACAAATCACCATCATATGCCACGAGGCCAAAGAGGCTTAAGCCACTTTGGACATACGTATAATAATAATATTCTATCACATACACACAACACTATCTAGCCCAAACTAAGCAGAGCTTGAACTTTACTATGGGTACTAGACAATGGATAAACATACATATAATATATACTTTTTTTTGTAAATATTATACATAGTAACACCCAGGCAAAGACAAACAACACACAAAATTACATTAATACACCTCTATCTACCAACTAAATGGCGCCTAGCAACACAGAATTAAAAAGGGGTAGCGATATATTCCACCTCGTACAGTGTGCGAGGTAAATGTCACGTAGACTTGCAAGAGAACAAGCTCAACGACGGCCAAAGGTACCTCGACGACCGCGCACACTTACTTATTGCAAATGGCGCCTTTTTTGAGCTGACTACTTGAAAAAATATGTGGTAAGTGTGTCATACAAAATTGCTGTGGTTCTGTATAAACTTGATCTAAATTTTAATTTCTTCAAGGTTGCATATATGCTTATAACGGAGATAAACTATTATCGGTGCTGATGACACCAGCAATTATACCATTGTCGACCGGAAGAGAAAATTAATGATGGTTATAAACCCATTTCTTATCCTCCATTCCTTATTAAAAGTTTCAAAGGTAACCTCTGAAACTCTTAATCACCCCCTAGTCAAATGCTGTAAGTGTTGCTGGTAGAGCCAGCGATCTACATGACGGTAAAATTATAATTGAAAAAAGAATGGTAACTGCTATGCATAATAATAGCTACCACTTCCATACTTAGCTATACAGGATAGGTAGCTATGAAACCGGACTGAAAGTTCTACACACCGGGCGAAACGCAAAACAAAGCTCTTTATTGCGCTTTGCTGCAAATAATAATAATAATAATAATATTCTATCACATACACACAACACCATCTAGCCCAAACTAAGCAGAGCTTGTACTATGGGTACTAGACAATGGATAAACATACATATTATATACTTTTTTTTTGTAAATACATACATAGAAACACCCAGACCAAGACAAACATCCATGTTCATGCACACAAATGTTTGACTTGTGCGGGAATCGAACCCGCGACCTCAGGCGTGGCAGTCGGTTACACTAACCACAACGCCACCGAGGCCGACAATATACCATAAGTAAAACCGCTAAACACTAAACCGCAAAACTGGCTGGGCAAGTAATTATAATAGTAAGAGGGTGCTGCACATACTTCATATTTCTTCAGACTACGACAATTCGTAGTCTGAAAAGGCTCTTAAGGGCTCGATCCGTTTGTGCGTCGTACCGCATTTTACATTACTACATAGAAAGCAATTGCTACGATTTCGATATGTTTGAAAACAGCACCAATCATGAGATGCGTGTCATGTTAAGCGCAGAGCTGGCAAATGGAGTACATTTGCCGCGTGCATCTTACACACTGCATGACACATAATAGACAAAGCACTTTAATGGAAATAGGTCCTTAGCTACACGAAAAAATAATTATTTTTGTCGGTGGGACATCACGGGCTTATAGTCCTACCTAATATTATAAAAGCAAATGTGAGTATGTTTGTTACGTTTTCACAGCCTTAACTGCACAACTGATCATCATAAACTTTTGCATACACGTTATCAAGGGTACAGAAAATGACATAAGGTACTTTTCAGCCAGAAAAAGGTACTATATTTACTCAGGCAAAGCCGCGGTCAAAATCTAATCCTAACTAATATTATAAATGCGAATGTGAGTTTGTTTGTTTGTTACGCTTTCATGCCTTAACCGATGATCATGAAATTTCGCATACACGTAACCCTGAGTACAGAAAAATACATAGGGTATCTTTCATTACGAAAAATATACTGTTTCCGAGCGCAACCATGGGCAAAATCTAGTAAAAATAATAATTAAGAAAAGGAACCCTAAAATCGCCGTTGACATTTAGACTTTAAACTGCCAAGATAAAGCGTATAATGAGTTTGCCTTTAAGTGAACATATAAAACGCGAATATCTATCTGAACGCTATGTTGTAAACATGGCGCTTTATATTGTGATAACTTACGAGCACATGACTGGTCGGGTGCTCAGTTTGATTACCGGGTTAGGAAACTGTCATATTATGCGAAGCTTATTATGCATAATTTGGCAGTCAATCTGTATAAAGTAAAGTTGAGAAGAAAGAATTTTAGGTTTGCTGGTATGCACTGGGTTCAAACCTAAAATATTATAAGCCGATATGACCGGGCCTGTCTTAACAATTCATATTTTGTTATCTCCGAAAGATGTATATTAATACCCATATTTTGACAGCTACATATTGAGAAAGCTCCATAAATAAGGTATTGGACTTGCGATTGCGAGGTCGTGGGTTCGAATACTACCCAATATTCTACCGCCTTGAATCCTGACTCTTAGCTCAAGTATTTTAGCTTAGCTGGAGGAATTAACAAGAAATATAGTAATCCTAACTTAATATTATAAAAACGAAAATGAGTTTCTTTGTTTGTTTATTTGTTATCTTTACACGCCTAAACCACTGAACCGATCATCCTGAAATTTTGCATATACCTTGTCAGGTATACAGAAACGGACATAGGCTACCTTTCATCCCGAAAAATATTACTGTTGCAGGGGAAAACAACAATAACGTTCTTATGATAATAGATGGCGCCACGTGTCTTTCGAATCATGATTGAATTATATTATTACAAGCATAGTATAACCCGAATTGATTGTCAAATTCTAAATTAACGCGAGCGGAGCCGCGGGCAAAAGTTAGTCTCTGATATAAATATGAAGCGATCCTATTGTCTACTAAACACATTACTAAACCTAGTTGCTACAGATAATGACCAAAGACAAATACCTTCATAATTTATTACTCTTACCATTCGACTACCCGAGAATCGAAGACGGGACCTTATAATCGCACGCGAACATGCGCCTCGGAACTAACCTACTTAATAAACAAACACAAACATCATCAGTAATTTGTTCCTGGGTTTTTTTTTTCAACTAATCTGGCAAACAAGCATTCCTGATGGTAAGTGGTCACCGTAGCCTATGGACGCCTGCAACACCAGAGGCATCACTTGCGCGTTGCTGACCCTTTAGAAAAGGACGTGGGAAGGAAAGAGAGCGGCATGGAGGAAAGGGGGTGATTGGGCCTGCGGTACTCTCACTCACCGAACGAAACACAACAGTAGGACTACTGCTATTCCACGTCGATATTCTGTGAGAGGGTAGTTCTTCCCCGGTCGAGCCGGCCCATTCATGCTGAAATCAGCGAGGCTCTACTACTCAAATCCGCCCTTAACTCATTTAAGTAGCCAAATAATAATTATATTCATTATTAGAACAAAGTTTAAAATGTAAATTAACTCTAATAACATAATTTACTAATAATATTATATCAAACTATTGATTATGTTAAGTAATAGCAAGAATATATATTAGTAGTACGTAGTAATATATATAGCAGCGATAGCTCACTGGGGAGACCAACAGACTGCAATGCAGAGGGTCTCGGGTTCGAACGCATGTCGCGCACTTCTAACTTTCGGAAGATACATGACTTTTCGAAATTATGTGCGTATTGATTGACAATTATCGCCTGCTCCGTGCCTCGGAGAGCACGTTAAGCCGTCGGTCCCGGCTGCCATGAACATCTATGGCAGTCGTTATTGGGAAGTCAGTGCCCTATAATATCCTGACACTGGTCTAGCCTTAGGGTATCGTTAGCCTTCGAGTTGCGGAGGTCAGATGGCAGTCGCTCCGTGTAAAAACTTATATCCAGTCAAATCTAGTTAGACTAGAAAGCCGACCCCAAGTGATTTGCGAATAATAAAGGCTAGGGAGAAGAGTACGTAGTAATACTTATAATATTTTTTTTTTAGGTTAATTAAGAACTACATTTTGTATATTTAACCATGTTTATGATTACTGTTTTGTTCCCGTGGCTCGTAGCCTATGTTATTTCTGGATAAAGTAGCTTCCTGATGAAGAAAGAATTATTAAAATCGGTTAAGCAATTTTTGAGTTTATTTATTACAAACAACAATACAAATCGTTTCTCTTCACCACATAAAATAAAACAAAGTCCACCACCGAGTCTGTCTGTTCGCGATAAACTCAAAAACTACTGCACGGATTTTCATGTGGTTTTCACCAATAGATAGAGTGATTAACGAGGAAGGTTTAAGTGTATAATTTGATAAGGTTTTGTACTACCCGTGCGAAGCTGGCACGGATCGCTTTATCTATATATATGTATATATATATATATATATATATATATATATATATATATATATATATATATATATATATATATATATATATATAGCTTCTGTGCGTGTGTTTGTAATTAAACTCCTCCTAAACTGCTAGACCAATTTTGATGAATTTCGTGTGTACAGTACAACGTCTGTCGAGACAGCTAGTAATATAAGTATAGATATAAATGTTTAAAATATTTAAAATGTTTATAATGTCTTGTGTTTTTGTTTATTTTTTTTCTTACTTATCTTTTTGTTTACTTGATTATTCATAGTGTGGCCTTCTTTTGTTTTGCATTGATGTTTTAATATTTTAATGTTTGGTATATTGTTTGTTTTTTTAATTTTATTTATTTTGTTATTTTAACGCTATAATATGGTGCATGGTGTGACACCTTAAAATGTTGTGCATTTATTCTTATTACTGTAAAATTTTTAATGTATAAGCACTAATGTAACAACTATTGGTTGTCCAAATAAATAAATAAATAATAAGATATCACATATACGTGATACTTTGTATCCAATAAGTAGTCCCGTACATTCCAGTAAGTCGATATGAACCAGGTAGCACATATTGACTAACTATAAAAAAAGAAATTTAAAAAACCATTTTATTTTATTGAGTCACTACGTCGAGTATTGTGGGTTCAATCTCCAAACGATACCAACAGTTGTGTGATCCACAAAATCCTTGTTCCCAGTCTGTGTGTTCTTTTAGTCCGTTCTTTGTATGCAAAAGTCTCTCGCGATATTCAAATAATTTATAGTGCGGGAGCTACTTTTTAAGAAAACCAAAAAATAAGTTGTTATGCGGCCGGTCCCACATATCGACTTACTACAAAAAAAGCAATAATAAAACCACATTTATTCTTAAAAAGCCAGTAATTAGAGCACGCATACTTCTCAGATAAAACTGGTTGTAGTTGGAATTTTATATCTTAATTAAAACTTGTCGTACTTCAAATTTATCTACGTAGGTAATTAGTCAAAGAACTAAAGTCTACCGATGACCTTGAATGTTACGCTTTTTGTCAGCTTACATATGTAAAGAGGTAGACGAAAATTCAAGCCAATTCTTTAGTAACTGTACGATCCTCTTACAGAAAACTCTCTTATTGTTATATCCTCGAAACCGTAGACAGAGTGTATTACACTTACATGTCGCAAGCTACAGTCCCACGTAATAAAGAGGGGAGATGAGAGACGAATCTCCTTAAGTAAAAAACCTCCTTTTAAGATAAAACTAAGCCGCAGAATGAAGTCTTTCATTTCGTTCAGCGGCTTAGTTTTTTCCTAACAGAAAACCTCAATAACACTGTCCAACCCGGGAACCACATGCACAGCAGTCGCATTCAATACCGCTGCGCCACCGAAATTAATATTTGTATAGTTAATACTAATATTATTAATGTACGCTACATTACATTAAAATCCTCCTTTTTTTATAGACACCTTCCGCACTAGGTTATAATTCCTATATCGCGGGGATCTTCACAAACATTCATCATACACCGGACACAAAACAAATCCCAACACGGAACAAGTATTCGTGGATCATACAATTATTTACCCCTTGCCAAGTTCAAAACCGCGACACTCGGCGTTACCCGTGCAATCAAATACACAACTCATACTCGTATATATATACGTTTTTTATTTAACCGTCATCCTAATCTTGTCTGGTATAATCGCAAATATCAAAGGTGACTCTAATATATTGTAGTTTCCTAAACAGGGTAATAACGATAATAGACTATTGATAAACACTGGTGGCACCTAAAAACAGAACGGGTATGTGACGTAACAAGGTGTCTCACAAATTATACGCTGGAGACAAGGCGCCTCGTCATACGAACTTCCTGCATTCTTAGCGCCCTCGCCTGGACCAGTTTAGGGTACCGCGGGGAAAGACTGTAAACTATACTGCAAAAGATAAATTGTCTTACGTCTTAGCCGTACGATTGTAGCAAGAAATTTCTATATTTGTATTAAACTAATCAATTAATGTATTATGAAAAGTGGTAGAACAAAAGTTGTTTAGTAAGGTATGTCATGGCAAAAAGGTTATTCATATTTTCAATTAAATCTCTATATTATGTAACTGTCAATAGCTGACATTTTATGCGCGTCAGCCAATGCAGCTCGAAAAGATAGGTTGATTTATATTAAAACTTTCAAAGAGCCACAGTCTTGAAGAGTTTTCTGAGCTACAAGCATAAAGGAAAGAAATTTCTTCTCTTCTATAACCTTCCTTAAAAGGATTTTTCTTGACTGAAGTAAATATGAATAACAGAAAAGGACCTTTTATCCAGAACAAAAAGCACTGTGCCCAAGAGATAGAAAATTACTAAATTAACACGATCTACATTCTACGCACGATCTACGCTCTGCGTGTTTTAATATAATAACGCGTTCAGGATGCTGGCTGGGCTGCCCCGCTATTGCAGCGCTTCTAGGATGTTTGCGGAGGCAAGAGTAGATGGTTTTCATGCCATTATCCGCAAACGATGTGCTTCCCTGCTACGCAGAATGCGTGGTGGCTCACACAGCTTGTTAAGCACATTGTGTGATCGGTGGGACAGTCCGATTTTGGGACGCTGGATACGACTACACACGACGTAGACAGTGTCCAGAAACCGGGCCTGTCAATATTACGTGTGAAATTGAGATGTTACTAACACTAGGTTAAGAATTTTGTCTGTTACTAACACTTTATGGACCCTGGTCTGCAATAAATATTTATTATTATTATTATTAACACGAGCGAAACCGCGGGCACAATTAATCTTCAATAAAGAGACACAGTCGTGTTACATTTTTATAAAAGTGCATAAATATTTAATCAAGCTTCCGTAACCAGTCGTATTTTCTCTACCTATCTGATATTCAGAGCAATTATGCCTGGACACACCTTACCTACAAAGACCACATGGCCATAGGGAAACACACACATTCTATTATACTAATCTTACACATACATGCATACATATGTTATGAGGGCGTGTGAGTGAATCTTAAGCGCATGTGTGTGTGATCATTGTAACAAAGACTGACAACTTTTACTTAGGTGTATACTTATTGCGTTTTTCTTACCTCCCTTGGAGTTATATTTATAACACTAGAGGTTTAAACATCGACGTGAAATAGCAGTATTCCTACTGTTGTGTTTCGTTCGGTGAGTGAGAGTGCCGGAGGCCCAA
Organism: Catocala sponsa; assembly: GCA_963564715.1. Lineage (NCBI taxonomy): Eukaryota > Metazoa > Arthropoda > Insecta > Lepidoptera > Erebidae > Catocala > Catocala sponsa. Next base: position 6,375,532 of record OY751355.1, read on the forward strand.
TCACCCTCTTTCCCCCTTCCCGCTCCTTCTCATTCCCACTTTCTTTCCTAAAGGGTCGGCAACGCGTAAGTGATGCCTTTGGTGTTGCAGGCGTCCATAGGCTACGGTGACCATTTACCATCAGGTGGGCCCGTATGCGTGTTTGCCACCTAGTCGTATAAAATAAAAAAAATACGAAATTTTAGGAAAAAGACTGTTTATTTCCTAGATTAGAATCCTCTATGGCGAGAAGCATTTGAAACATTGAAACAAAGAACACAAACAGCATCCCCAGACTCTAAACAACAGTTTATATATGCCACAATTTTCACCATGTGGATACAAAACCCACAAAATTTGGCACAGCATGGTTGACCACTTAACCCAATACAATATGACCTATTGGATTATGTATACTATACTACTTCGTACAATATATACTACCTGTGTATCCTTAACCCCACCTGGGCTGTTGCTGATATTATAACAAAGAAGTCGTTCTGAAGCCAGCACAACGTACAATGCCAACTTATTATTCATTGACTAAGATCCTGACTGACACTACGGCGCTTCTTAAAAGAGTTACACAATTTTTTCACCGCTAAGGATACAACACAAGTGTATTCAACTGTAAGCTTCTATAGTTCAGAGATACTTCTCTAGGTGGACTACCAGATTTGAACAAAACTTCTTCGGTAAAATTAAAAATATGTGCATGACATTTTCTCACAATTGCAATGTCTTCGTATGAAATAATCCTTGGACATATTAAAGACATATTCGTAAGACTAGCTGTGCTTCTCGGATTCACTCGTATTAAAGGACGTTTATATTTACTGCTGTGCTCCTTTAGGGCATAGCATGAATGCATGTCATAATAAAAACACTAACTTAAAAAGATTTTTATTTGCTAGATTGGTATTATTGTTTTATTATTTATAGCCCATATCTCCAGGTCCCATGGAACATATAATACAAAACGAAATTAGATGAAACAGGGCTAAGACTTTTGGTTAGACTCGAAGCTACTCAAGTTTAAAATCTGCATCCAAATCCGATTACCTGTTTTAGCGTAAAGCTTTGACAATCAAACATACATGAAAACACATTCTCTATTTCTGAATCCTAATTCGATGGTCTGATTTAGATTTTCAAAATACCTTTGACCAGCAGCTCGCCTTTACTATGGTCGAGATTAACATAATGTATAGTCTATTTGGAATAATGTACCTTTCAAATAACAAAGAATGTTTCAAATAGCTGCCGTATTTCCGAAGATTAACTTGCACATACGCAATTTCACAAAATATACAAATCTTTATTGTTTGAAATTAAACTACTTTAGTTTATTTGAAAACACTACATTTATATAACTTTAAAATTAATAAACTTCACTACTATTAATCTATTTAAATGATTAGACTATTTGGACTCACAGTTTCCCCGACGTTTCAGTTGCTTTTCAGCAGTCATGTTCACGCGGAGACAAAAATATATCTTTAGTGCTATCTACAGACAGCATCTTCACAGCTTTACAATAGTAACGCAAAAATGTAATTACGATAAATAAAAACGTGACATTTTAAACTTTTATTACAGCGACTACGGAACCCACTCTCGTCCCACGGCATATACTTAACATTTCGTATATTTTTTTGTTATTTTCGTATATTGGACATCGTAGTTCAGGCTGCTCTATATCGCTTGTATAAATAGTGGACGAGCAGGGTTGATAAGCATCAGTAGCCATCCGAAGCTTACACAGTTCAAGATGAGAGTTCTGGTTAGTGTTCTTTTATTTAATTTCTTTTATTATTCTTGTATAAGTGAGTTTTAGAGGGTTCATTTTGGAATTTATAAATGATTTAAAAATTATAGTCGCAAAGTCAGTCGAAATATTGGGGCAAGTAGCAATATAAATTAACCACGAAAACAATCAAATAAAGAAAATTAATAGTGCTGGTTCCATATTTATTTTAAGATTTTGTTTTGTATTTTTCATGATTCATTAATATAGTGATTTAAAATGTGTAAAATCAATTTCGGTAACACAATTTTCAGTGTTGAAAGCGGGTCAATTTGTGGTTTAAAAATAATGATAAATTAATATGATTATTCTTTATAAATGGACGGTGCTTTTAACGGAGTGTATTGCTTGTTAAAAATATATCGGCATAAAAATGGATAAAATATATTATATCAAAAGAAATTGCAAAGAAACCCGAACTTGCAATAATAACGCACATATAAATAAGATAAATATAATACTTATGCTAATTATTAATCTTTGAAAAATCCAAATGCATTTAATACTTTATGTAATACACTACTTATTTAAAATTGACACTATATTTCCGTCATTATACTTATCTGTATTAATAAAACGCTGTGAGAAGATGGCGTCTGTTCATTGCAAAGTTATTTGTGAAAACGACTTGGGATCTACTATTTAGTGTCGTGTTTTAAAATTTTATCTGTCTGTCTGTTTGGGCCGACATCAAACCCCACATTGGATAAATTTTGCCGCGGTTATTTATTTAATTTCTTTTTTATTTATTTGGTTTACAACTTAGGTATGACAGTATGCATTATATTACAAGATTCCAAACAAAAAAAATTGCCGCCTGTAGCAATGAACACAACATGCATAATTTTTTCTACAGATTGATAGCTTTAAGCGAAACTTAAAATCTAATTCACATTTCATCTAATTCTACTTAAATAAAACCAAAAATAGATTAATCACCAAAATATCTAAATTACGTCTAAGCAGAACTGTGGTTTATACAGACGAAGCCGCGAAGAAAGACTAGTTAAGTACATAAATCTAGGTACCCTACGACATCACTGCATACGTTAAATGCAAATTAAACTGACACCTTTTAATATTTTTTATCGGCCGTTGATTTAAATAAGTTTAAATATTGGAATGTCCCGCGCTTGCGTCGCGTCGTATAAATAGTGCGCAAGCGCATTCTATGGTCATCAGTAGCCATCTGAAGCGTCCAGAGTCCAAGATGAGAGTGCTGGTTAGTGAACAGTGATTTAATTAATTGAATAATATAATTAAAGGATTTAATTAATTAAGATAAATAATTATAGCTTTAAATAATTATTTTAATAGTGATGTGCTTTGCGATATTTAATTATATAAGTAAGAGATATTTTGTGGTCGATTAAATTGCCTTTGCCAACAAAAGCGCGGCATTAAAATATTATCTCATATCTTGCAAATAATTTACTGACATTGAAGTTTTTGTTACTTGTAACGAAAAGAAAGTGTTGTTCTGCGAAAAGGATCTACAGTTTTATTTAATTGTGTGGCAGAAGATAGTGTAGATATTGCCTCGCTAATCCCATGGTCATAAGCTTGCAGGCGATCACGATCCCGGGTTCAAATCCCCAGTCGGGGCAAGTGTTTCAGTTAGGAAATGCTAAGTAGCAGCTAAGTTTCAGGAGACTCGCATTGTGCTCGGTAGGTAGCAATAAGCTCGCTTCTATCTCGTTGGAACTAAAACATAGCTAGCAAAATGTAGGTTTAATATACGTGTCTATCCTTCGAGGTATTTAGGCGTGAGTTTATGTAAATATATCAGTTTCATTCTTCTCCTTTGTTAAGGTTTGAAGTTGTATCCTTGTGAACGTTACCTGATGTATATATATTAGTAAGATGTGCGGCAAAGTATGCGTTTTACAAATACTGCCGAGTCAGAGAGTACGTTGTATCTGTTTTAAATAATCTTACGCGATACAGGGATTCCTAGAGTATCATTGGCGTTTAAAACAATACAAAAGGAATTGTACGTACATAGATTTGTTAAATATCTATAAAGACAGGCTTTGATGTGATACACATATTCGCCAATTGTAAATTAGGTCCCACATTATAGAGGCCTAGCGACCGGCCTGCGAATACCGTAAAAATGATGCTCATATCACATCTTTCTAACCAAAACCTTAAGCTAGCCAGACTTGCTCTAGACAATTAGACTCTATAACCAGCTATATACAATAGTTATATTAATATCTGAGATTTAAATACTGATTTATATAGTCCGCCATTTTACATTCTTCTTGTGCATAAAGTTTTAATTTATTTGCCAACGCTTGACTCTGGATCCAGACACAGTACCCTTGTCTTCTTGTGTGTCTGGATGCCGACTAATTGTATCTTTAATAACATAGACATACCTTAACTCGCGCCTTGGTATCATTGAGGGGTAAGCAGGCATGTATGACAGCCTAATTTCGGGGTGTATATTATCAGTCCTACATTAGTACGTGATATCTACAAAAAGTCCAATCCCTTTTAAGTGGTCAGCTTGGGTTGTTTCTGTTGAAGTATACCATAGCTGTCCAAGCTCCATGCTATTGTGCATCCATGCATCAACATTCATAGTTAAAAAATATCACTATCATTATATTAACACGGTGGCGCAGCGGCTGTAAATTCGATTGTTTTGCATAAGGTATCAAGTTTGATTTTCGGGTATGGCAAAGTGTTATGCTTTTCTATCAAGAAATGTTTGGTGGCCACGGAGTTCGGAACTGTGCTCGGTAGACAGGTAGTTGTCGCCCTTTTTTTAGGTACTCGCCCCTTATTATTTTTTTAGGTTCTCGCTCCTTATTAGGTGAGACCTAAGCAATCTTTAGCGATATGTATGTAGGTGTAATACACCTCTGCATATTCTTTCAGGGATATATAAGCTTGAGTCTATGTATATATGTTGATTACCTACATAAATATTAATATATAACACGTAGTAGGCCTTATACGACCACGCGGAATTTGCACTTAGCACGACGTGTATCGTATTAGCATTTCTTTGTATAAAAAGCATCTAGAAAATAATGGATTGCTTTTAAATTCCAACGTTACACCTGTGACCGATAACGTAACCAGCGGTCTCGGGTTTGATTTCCATCAGAAAATTATATTTTAGGTCTGAAATTCTCAGAACATGTATGGCTTACACACTTTGCGCGACGCAGGTATCAAACGTATAACCTTAAGCACAGCAATTACATACATTGCGACTGCGCTACACTTGTAATATTAAATTCATTTTCTCTAAACAAAAACATAGTACCTATATTATATATATATATATATATACTAGCTGTCCCGACAGACATTGTCCTGTACAAGAGAAAAAAAAACATATCTAAACCATTCTCGAATCCACTTGAACACACACAAAAAGTTTCATCAAAATCGGTCCAGCCGTTTAGGAGGAGTTCAGTGACATACACACGTAGAGTAGAATTCTATATATAAAGATATATAAATGAAAATTCTATATATTTAGTAAACTCACTAATCGATAACGTTTATAACCGAAACTATGTTCTAAATGTAAAAAAAACAGTGACAAATTTCATCAATAGCTTAGTTGACAAGCGACGACAAGGTATGTCCATGTCGCAGATTACGAAAAAGATATTTTTCTTCTAATTACTTTACATTCCACCTTAGCATAGGCAATGCTTATGAAATCCTAATCCTAACTAATATTATAAAAGCGAAAATGAGTTTGTTTGTTTGTTACCTTTTCACGCCTAAACCACTGAACCGATCATCCTGAAATTTTGCATATACGTTGTCAGGTATACAGAAACGGACATAGGCTACTTTTCATCCCGAAAAAAATTACTGTTCCCGAGGAAAACAACAATAACGTTCTTATGATAATAGATGGCGCCACGTGTCTTTCGAATCATGATTGAATTATATTATTACAAGCAGAGTACAACCCGAATTGGTTGTTAAATTCTAAATTAACGCGAGCTCAGCTGCGGGCAAAAGCTAGTAGATCATAAAATATTAGAATAAAATATTTTTAGGGTATAAACTTTCGAACTTCTTGCATAAGCCTCACGTGTAAATGCCACATAGCACCCCGTACCCCTTAAACAAATCCATATTTTAAAAGACAATTATTCTACCCAGTAATGCATAAATCGATATTCATAACGTCTAATTACAATACCGTACACAGATTTATGCTAAAATACTAGTTCAGAGAACGCAATAAATTATTGTTAGCCTTCACATAATAAGTTATCAAACATAAATTATGTAATAAATACGGTGGCAAAAAATATATTATGTAAAACTAGATCATATTAATAATTGCACTTAAGGAAACCCATTGATATTGCGACTTATTTTTTCTTTTCTTTGATGGCTAGAAAACGCGTGTATTAATTACTAGTTTTCACCCGGGGCTTCGCTCTCGTGGGGCCCGCCTACTCACGTGGCGGGCCAAGACTTGTCGGTGTCGCGGTGAATGCTAGCGTGAATCCCGTGGCACCGACGCCGGTACCTGAGGAACGTCGTCAGGGGTTTAGTGGGTATGGGGCCGGCCTCTCTGGCTCGAGTCCCACACACCCGCGCCCTGCCCCGGCGCGGACGGTGCGTAAAGGCAATCCCCTGACGTAAAAAAAAAAAAAAAAAAAAAAAAAAAAAAAAAAAAAAAAAAAAAGGTTTGCAACAGTTAGTAGTGGATAGTGCATCAAGCATTTTTCCTGGGTACCAAAAAAAAAATGGTTTTACAACAATTATTTTTTCTGGATGAAAGGTACCCTATGCCCTATTCTGTACCCTACCCCTGACAACGTATATGCAAAATTTCATGTTCATAGGTTGAGTAGTTAAGGCGTGAAAGCGTAACAAACAAACAAACAAACTCATTTTCGCATTTATAATATTAGTTAGGATTAGGATGTAACTAGCTGACCCACGCAGCTTCGTCTGCTTCACACAAGAGAATTTTCCTCGACATTACATTTTTCATTGATGCGCCGCTTCTATAGGTCGAAGCGTGATGTTATATAGCCTATAGCCTTCCTCGATAAGTGGGCTATCGAACACTAAAATAATTTTTCAATTCGAACTAAAGTAATGCCTGAGATTAGCCTGATCAATCAAACAGACACTTTAGCTTTATAATATTAGTATAGATAACATGCGTCGATGATCGTAGATTTCGCTTATGTCTCATGTAATTTTAAAGTAGCCCAGTAAATATGGCGTTGGAATTACGATCGAAAGGTCGCGGGTTCGAATACCACCCATCGAAATACCAACGTGAATTTACTCCTGACGCATTCTTGCTTAGCTAGAAGGATTAACAAGAATACGTTTATCATTAGTAATTACTAACACAAATTACTAGTAATCTTTATCAAATTAATAAATAAAAAGTGCCGCTCCAGAGACAGTACTTCAAGAAAGATTTTATTAAAACACATTTATAAGATTAGTAAGTAATAGCTTCATATCCAATTAATATTATTGTACCGCCTTATAATTTACTAGCTTTTGCCCGCGGCTTCGCTCGCGTTAATTTAGAATTTGACAATCAATTCGGGTTGTACTCTGCTTGTAATAATATAATTCAATCATGATTCGAAAGACACGTGGCGCCATCTATTATCATAAGAACGTTATTATTGTTTTCCACGGGAACAGTATTTTTTTTCGGGATGAACGGTAGCCTATGTCCGTTTCTGTACACCTGTCAACATTATATGCAAAATTTCAGGATGATCGGTTAAGTGGTTTAGGCGTGAAAAGGTAACAAACAAACAAACTCATTTTCGCTTTTATAATATTAGTTAGGAAGTTAGGATTAGGATTTCATGTTATCATTACTAACATTTGATTGTAAAGAGGAAAGATTTGTTTGTTTATTTGTAATCGAATAACTCTAAATCTACTGAACCAATTTCAATAATTCTATCACCATTAGAAAGCTACTTTATCCAGAAGTAACATGAGCTATATAACATCATGCTACGAGCCAGGGAAGCGGAGCAGTAATCATAAGTATATGGCGGCCTCGATAGCGTAGTGGTTAGTGTGGCAGTCACGCCTGAGATCGCGGATTCGATTCCCGCACAAGTCAAATATTTGTGTGCATGAACATGGATGTTTGTCTTGGTCTGAGTGTTTCTATGTATAATATGTATGTACTTACAAAAAAAAAAGTATATATGTATGTTTATCCACTGTCTAGTACCCATAGTACAAGCTCTGCTTAATTTGGGCTAGATGGTGTTGTGTGTATGTGATAGAATATTATTATTATTATAAGCGTGGGCGAAACCGCAGTGGACAGCTATCTTTGAATTAATTTAGGTTCGCTATTATGTTCTAGGAAACATAACTTACAAATATACATTATTCATAAATACTAGCGACACTAGATTACCTTTAGTACATACAGATACTTTCTACGAAAAGTATTTGTGTTGTAATGTAATTTAGCCATCAAGGCGAGCTTGTTGTCAAAAATAATATTAACATTTGTAAGTACGTATGTCTATAGGTATATGCCAATCTATATATATAAAACTCTTCCGTTACTGAGTGACTGACAGACGACGCACAGCCGAAACTACTGAACGCAAGAAACTGAAATTTGGCATGTATGTTCCTTGGGTACTGTAGGGATGCACTAAGAAGGGATTTCCCGAAATTCCCACGGGATTGGGAAGAAATGGATAAATATAAAAACATGTGCGGGCGAAGCTGCGGGCATCCTCTAGTGTTTAATATATACAATAACAATAAATATTACATTTTATCCAGGGCTACGCTCGCGTACATGTAGGTAATGTCAATTTTCTATTCCCCGCGTTAAGTACTCTTTTCTAGTTGAAAGATATTGTACATCCGTTTTTATGCTCCTGACAACGTGTAGGTATACGAAATTTCATGATTAACGGTCGAGTAGTTAAGGCGTGAAAGTGTAACAAAAAAACTAACATTCGCATTTATAATATTAGTTGTTTAGTACTCGACCGATTATCATGAAATTTCGCAAACACGTTGTATGGGAAACAGACAAGGATATAGAGTACCTTTCATCCAGAAAAAGTATTGTTATTAACCTAACCTACGTTTACAGCAAATAAAATGTAGTAGATATAATTTTTTTTTTAAATATATTGCAATCTGTCCTGTGGGACATTCGGCAATATTTTGTAAATTTAATGACAGTGCAAGGTACTTGTCCAGTGATAAGCCCTTATAATTCTTTAAATTAGAGTAATACAAATACTACTAAATAATAATACAAATACTACTAAATAATAATTTTTACTTTCCATTATATTTTTTTTTTATCAGTGTTCCTTTTTAATTTAACTGTGTTTTGTTGAATTTGTATTTGCATTAATGTAAATTTACCAAACTGTTTAACTTCATATAAAAACCATTTTTTGTAAACTATGTGAAATGATGATGTACTCACGATGTGTTCTCCTGTAATTGAAGGAGCACAAATTATCGAACCACTTTTTGTAATTATTGCATGTACTGTGTATCCTTTGTTGGAGTTCCTAAGAATAAATAAATAAATAATACACATAGTAAAAAAAGATAATTATCAATAAGATAATTATTTAATCAAGAAAAGTTTCTGATCTGGCTTTCGTTGCTATATTTTATAAACAACTACAAGTATAATAAAACTCCTACACTAATTCAAGTAGCAATACATTTCTATAGGAAACAAGCGGCTGTCAATAAGTTCGGCAAACCATTTTATTGGATCAGTGGCATAAATATATAGAAAACACGAGCGCTTTATTGATCTAGTGCCATGATTATAAGCGACAGGAAGTCTCGAGTTCGATGATCGGGTTAGACAGTATTGTTGACCCTGCCAAAAAACTGAGTAGCAACACTAAGTCTGTAAGACGGGGATCGCTCTAATTCAAGTATTAATGAAAGAACATTGATTGCCATCAATCACGCTATCGATACCTATATAGGACGTAATGTAAAGTTAATAGACGCAAGAGACTGACGACTCGTTAGTTCTTTAACCAGTGTCAGACACTTATGAACGGTTTGAAAATCTTTGACAATAGGTCTGCTAACAATCATAAAGAAACAAATCATAACACATAAAATTATTAACATATGCTATTTGATCACATACTGCGTCTGTATTTGTTATGTACCTTAAACATTAGGTAATATGCAAAAAAAAAAGACAGTCTACTGCTGATCATTTTATTAAGAGCGGTAGGAGACAGTAGAATCCTAGTTTGTAATTAGTCTTTCACCCAAACTGAAGCAGGCGAGGTGGGAAAAATTGCTAGTCTACCGAAGACCACAGCAAGAAACCTTGTAATGCATTCTTACGTTAAAGCTAGGTATTACAGGCTGTTTAAAAAGGAGCTATGCTATCAAGGGACTGGTAACCTTTGTCCTTTGAGATAGCAGCAATGCGACTCTAGTTTTAAATGGATGTGCTATGCACTAGGATTGCTCCTAGTACTTAGCCACCTTGGCTGCAGAAAAAATTGATTACGGATACTTGTAACGTAAACTCAACAAAATTCTTTATCCTTTTACAGATTCTTTCCGCCTTCCTCGCCTGCGTAGCGGCTGCGCCTTCGGGCGTCATACCCGCAGTCCCACTCGTCTTTCAGGTTGGAGTGGTAGGCCCTGCTGCAGTCCCCACCATCTCCCCCGGAGACATCCAGGCCGCTGCTATTAACGAGCAAGTCAAGGTCAACGATCTCGCCAGAGCTGCTGCCGACAACGCTCAACTAATCGCCGACCAGGCCGTCGAAGACATCAACGGAAAAGCCATTACCGACGCCAATTTGGCTAGCGAGAAAACCGAAGAAGTTTTCTGGTCGAACGAGGAAAAGAAATGGCAGGCACTGGACGCTTTGAAGACCGCTGAGGCTCAGATCGATGGAGCTGCTGCCAGCAACGCTGAGGCGTACGCCAAATCTGCTCTTGGAGCCATTCCCTACGTTGCCCAACCTGCTCCCATCGTACCCATTGTGGCTGCTCCGATACCACCTGCACCCGCAGTCTTCTCTCCTTACGTAGCTGCTGTCAAGACCGTCTCCACCCAAACGGTTGAAGTCAAAGCTGAAGAAAACAAAGAAGAAAAGAAGGATGAAGCCTTAGTCAAAACTGCTGAGCCTCAGTCTGCTGAGGGTAACGATGCTGTGAAAATCGAAGCTGCATCTGCTGAGAAACCCGCTGAGAGCGCTGAGAACAAACCGATCGTCTTTGCCAATCCTGTGGTCGCACCCTTCGTGGGTGTTTACAGATATGACGTAGCCCTGCCAGCTGTGGGCCCCATCGTGGCTCACCCCGCTATCAACTATGCCACCTCTTACCAACAAGTCCATGGAGTCTTGGCTCCTACCGTCGTGAAGCATGCGTGGTGATTTCTCAGAACTGATGTAGGCGGAATTAAATAAACTGGTATTTTGACGACTAGCTTATGTGTTTATTTCTTTTTGGACTGTAACCTTTAAAGATCAATTACAGCAAGAGTCAATGTGATGGTCTCTCTTTTGGTAACCTGTAACCCCCTAGTTAGTCATTTCGACCATAATCAACGTAAACTGCTTTAAACCATTCGCTGTCTCGTGATAGACACAATAGAAAATCTATTGTTATGTATCATATGTGATTCATCGGACAGGGAACCTGTTAACATTACTGATCATATAAATGATTAAATACGTCATGCATCTAATAATTTATATGATGTATGAATAATTATCCTAGTGACTTAAATTGGTCCCAGAGTGTATAAAAAATCGAAATCATGAACTCAACTATCAATAAACTTCGAAGACTGCATTGAGCACTGAGTGTTGTGGGTTCTATACCCACGCAGACGACAATTATTCGCGTGATTCATAAATACTTCTAAAGTTCTCCCTAAAGACACAAAGGCGGCGGCAGGGTCCGCCGGCTTTTGCCGAACGGCACGTGCCACCGGCTTTTGCCGGGCGTTTGTGCCGCCGGCATGTACCACAGAAACTTGCACAAAGCCGCCGAGCATCTTTCCAGTTGTGACAGTCGTGTAAACCGCTAGCCGCGCGGTACGCCGGCATACCTGGGCGGCCATGCCGGCGGCTCCTTTGTTCTGCAAAACCGGCGGCTTTGTATGCCGCCGGGTGCACCGCGGCTTGACCGGCGGCACTGTGTGTAGGAGCCTTAACACGGAATTTGATCTAAAACGGCGTCGTCCTATAGGAAAAACTAGGATTATAAATATTCAGAAGTCAGGAGAATAAAAACGTTAGTAGTATTATTTTTGTTTATAAATTGTTAATAGCAGCAGGCTAGATTTACACAGTCAAGCGCGTAAAGCCGTTAGTCCTACACCTGATCTATCTTCGGTCGTAACTTTTGTGCTCCCGCTTGTGAACCGCGCAGGATTCTAGTCCCTTTAAAAATTGCCCGCCATTATATTGGTTGTAGAAGATATGTCCTACAACTGGATAACGTCAATGGAAATAGATACAGGTACCTCAATATATTAGCAAAGCATTCCACAAAAAAATATTATTGCCTGTCAAATGACTGCAAATTGCACATATCATTCGAGGTAGAGCAAGTAAAAAGTGACAGGACAATTTATATAATTGCAAATAAAGAACTCAAGTACAGCATACATTACATCGACTTGCCTTGAATTGTTTAATGAAGGAATATATAACATAAATAATAAATAAATACACGCTGATATTAATAAATTTAATGGCAAAAACATGCTTTTGTGAGAATCGTGTACAAGTCGACAGAAAACTGGAATCCGACAAAATCGTATCGTTCGAAATGAAAAGCAACTAAGAAGCTTCCTAATACTCATTTGAGCTTATAGCGAATCTAATAAGGCTATACATAGCTGCCAGTCATTGGAAAATAAGTAATAATAGGTTAATAGCACTAATCATAAACGTGGGTGAAACCGCGGGACACAGCTACTTTTGAATTAATTTAAGCGTCACCAAATTCAGATGCTTGTGAGCGTTTATGAAATATGTAACAATTGGTCAGCTACTAACCATACGAGCGCACAAGAAGTAACACATACAGATTTTCTTAAATATACATAATTATATATGTACAAACGGCAATAGGCTTGACCCTATTACGTGGGAGCTAAAAACCAGAGATGACGAATGTGGGTGTAATATAACTTTATTTATCCAGATTCAGATTCAGATATTCGTTATTTGCCAGAATGTAATACATACAACAGAAGTGAATAATTACAATAATGGTTCTGTACATTCTACCAAAACAATGGTGTGCAAAAAGGTCTTATTATATAATTTTATGATTTACAGTTTATTCTAGGAGAATTATATTATTATCGAAATTATTTTATTATGTAAATACAAATTATGATTATTATCCGTTCCCTTGTATGTAGATAAATATTAACGAAAATTGATAAATAGATTATTATTATTGAAAACCTCACCATGTTTCAAATTAATTTTAATAGAAAAGCTACATTTTAATTCTTTTACATTTTAAAGTTATTCAATAATGTGTAAAATTTTACAGATTCTGTCTGCTTTCTTCGCCTGCGCAACGGCATTGCCTCCTGGATTTATTCCCTCAATCATCTCCCAGCAGAAGGCAGAGGCAGACTCCGCCTTACAACCCACTGCAATTCCCGCTATCTCCCCTGGTGACATCAACATCGACATCCAGACCGCTGCGATCAACGAACAAGTCAAGGTCAACGATCTCGCCAAAGCTGCTGCCGACAACCAACTAATCGCCGACCCGGCCGTCAAAGACATTCACAGAAGAGCCATTACCGACACTGATTTGGTCAACGAGAAGAACGAAGAAGCTTTCTGGTCAAACGAGGAAAAGAAATGGCAGGCGCTGGACGCTTTGAAGACAGCTGAGGCTCAGATCGATGGAGCTATTGCCAACAACGCTGAGGCGTACGCTAAATCTGCTCTTGGAGCTATCCCCTACGTTGCGCAGCCTGGTTTCATCGTGCCAATTGTGGCTGGTCCGATACCTCCTGTAGTCTACTCTCCTTACATAGCTGCTGTCAAGAGCGTGTCCACCCAAACGGTTGAAGTCAAGGCCGAAGAAAGCAAAGAAGAAAAGAAGGATGAAGCCTTGGTCAAAACTGCTGAGCCTCAGTCTGCTGAGGGTAACGATGCTGTGAAAATCGAAGCTGCATCTGCTGAGAAACCCGCTGAAAGCTCTGAGAACAAACCGATCGTCTTTGCCAATCCTGTAGTCGCACCCTTCGTGGGTGTTTACAGATATGATGTATCCCTGCCAGCCGTGAGCCCCATAGTGGCTCACCCCGCTATCAACTATGCCACCTCTTACCAACAAGTCCATGGAGTTTTGGCTCCTACCGTCGTGAAGCATGCGTGGTGATTTCTTGGAAATGATGAAGGCGGAATTAAAGAAACTGATATTCTGGTGCCTAGTTTATGCGTATATGTATTTCTTTTTGGATTGTAACCTTGAAAGATCAAATACAGCAAGACTCTTTACGTTTGTCTCTCTTTTGGTAACCTATTATCCATCAGTTACTCTTTTCCATCATAGCCAATTTGTAAGCAGAAATAAGAAAACAATTCTTTATATTGTACAGTGTAAAATATCCGCATGATATTTTGAGTTCAATCTCCACAATGCAAAAATTTCGAAGTTCCATAAATAGCATTTCCGTGTCTGAGTATTTTAATGTCTGGTGGATTAATATTTGCAGAGATCACCGAAGCACAGGAATGATCCTTTACAAGCTATTACTTTTATTTCATTAAAATAACAAACATATGTATACGTATATGTTACTTCAATATTACTGACTCTACAAATGTACGATGATAATTGTATGAGTATATACAGATAATTAAGCTTTTTTTTATTTTTTTTATTTTGCTCGTCAAGATGACCACACTCCACCTGATGGTAAGCAGTCGTGTGGTCTAAGAGCAGTGGCCTCCACATCGCCCCCACAGCAGCCGAGGCGATGTTGAGGTCTCTACTTTGACGGCCTGAGTAGATGCTTTTTCACGCCCCGCTTAAAGAACCCAGGATTGAAGGAAGAAGGAAACACGTGCCTTGGCAGAGAATTCCATGCCTTGGTCGTTCGGCAGAGGTATGAGGACCCAAAATTTTTGGTACGCGCTCTAATCGACTCTACCGTGTAAGGATGGCATCTGAGTCCAGCACGGGTTGTTCTGGATAGGAAAGGGGAGGGCGGGATAAGGTGGAATAAGTCTTCAGAGCACTCCCCGTGGTATATTCTGTAGAAACATGCCAATGAGGCAATGTCCCTACGGAGTTGCAGAGGTTCCAGTGAACTCGTGACCTCTGGATCTCCGATGATACGGACAGCCCGCCGCTGTAACCGGTCGAGAGCGTCCAGCAAGTACTGCGCGGAGCCATCCCAAAGATGAGAACAGTACTCCACGCAAGGGCGCACTTGTGCTAAGCTAAATCTTATTAAGATTCCCTGTGACATAAATTTTGCCACGCATTGTTTAAAGCATCAATATTATTAACTCAACAACCATCTCATAACCTCAACTCCTGGTCTGAACCAATTAACTTACTTACATAAATGTATCTTCAGAAACCATTGAACTTTGAAAAAGCCCTCCATGTTATGAGTACAAATACTACACAAATCAATAATTTGTACAAATTCATAGAGTCCTTCGCGACACAGGCCTTGATCCATTCCTAATACAAAAAATGCCATATAAAAAATAAAAAACAGATTTATGTATAACATTGACATAAATAAATAAATGAGCCCTATATGGCTGCGACTGTATAAAATAAAGAACTTTACCTTAAATAAAAACAAAGCGACTCATTTGTGCTCTAGGGTCAATGGTATTAGAGGCTTCTAAAGGTCATGCATGGTAACTGTATAAGTTCAAGCAGCTCATATTCCTTTAACAGGTTTGCAAGCCTTATTACGTGGGACCTAAAAACCATAGATATATCTCTCTCTCTCTCTGATTATCTGTTTAGAGACATAGGCGTGGGAGTATGTATGTATGTATGTACATAATATAAACAAATATTAATAATAGGTTATTATTATTCGGAAAATGCACCATGCTTCAATATTAAAATAACAGGAAAATCTATTTTAATTCTTAAAAATAACTAATTCAATAATCTGTACACTTTTACAGATTCTTGCCGCGTTTTTCGCCTGCGCAGGGACAGCGCCTACTAACCTCATTGCCGCACTTATCTACCACCACGCCGGACAGGCAGGGCTGGAATCATACTCCACCACAGTCTCTACGATTTCTCCTGGCGACATCCAAGCCGCTGCCATCAACGCACAAGTCAAAGTCAACGATCAAGCCAGAGCTGCTGCTGACAACGCCCAACTAATCGCCGAAGGAAGAGCCATTACCGACGCCAATTTAGCTAACGAGAAGAATGAAGAAGCTTTCTGGTCGAACGAGGAGAAGAAATGGCAGGCATTGGACGCTTTGAAAACCGCTGAGGCTCAGATCAATGGAGCTGTTGCTAGCGACGCTAAGGGGTACGCCAAATCTGCTCTTGGAGCACTTCCCCACGTTGTTCATTCCATCCCCAAGCTAGTCTATGCTCCTTAATGACGTCTACCGTCGTAGAGCATGCGTGGTATTTCGGAACCGATGAAGACGGAATTAAAGAAATTGGTATTTTAACGACTAATTTGTGTTTATTTCTTTTTGGACTGTAATCTTATAATATTAATTACATCAAGAGTCAATATGATGGTCTCTCTTTTAGTAACCTGTAACCTTCAGATTTCCATTTCAACTACAGTCAATTTGTAACAATTACAAAAAATTTATGTTTTAGTTACTCGACTACATTTTGCAAAGGAGTGGCAGTCTACGCCTTCTGATAAGACAGGTGTTTTGGGCTGTAACGCAATGCTAAAATATGTTCGAACTTTACATCGTTACGAGTTTGGGTTTTATTTAATGAGATGTAAGGTGGCAAACAAGCATACTGCCCACCTGATGGTAAGTGGTTACCGTAGCCTATAGACGCCTGCAACACCAGAGGCAACACTTGCGCGTTGCCGACCCTTTATGAAAGAAAATAGGAAGGAGAAGGAGTGCGAAAGGGGGAAAGAGGGTGATTGAGCCTCCGGCACTCTCACTCATCGCACGAAACACAACAGTAGGGATACTGCTATTTCACATCGATATTCTGTGAGAGGGTAGTCCTTCCCCGGTCGAGCCGACCCATTTATGCTGAAATCAGCGAGGCTCTACTACTCACAACATGGGTGCTTTGTATCCGATAGTATGTTTGCAAAGTGATACGAGGTTAGTGATTAAATATATATGTTGAAATTTGCACGCTCTACATTTAATTGTGTTAATATAACAAGAGTAAAGTAAGTAAGTAAGTAAATCAAATTAAAATCATTAACTCATTACCATCTCATAGCCTTAACCCGCTGCCTAACCTACTAACTAGACTGAGTAAGTTTCGTAAGCACTGTTCTGTGGGTTCAAATTGCAGTGGCTAAGCCTGAGTGTACGTTGTGTCCATTACGTAAAGTTTTGGTTGAATACATGACACAGGTTTTGATCCATTCCTACTGCGGAAGTTGTCCAATAAAAAGGCAACCACGATCATAGTAATTACTTTGAACTAATTCTATATATGTATAAAAAAAAATTAATCCCCGTTACCCTTGGTCACGCCATAACTTGAGAACTACTTGAACTACCGATTTCATACATCGTTTTCTTTTTTAAGTTTTCTAATACGCTTTAGATGGTTCTTACGGAAAGAAATCTTAAGAAAATTGGATAATTTCAGAAAACATAACGACTATATTAACCTCACGTGTTTGAAAGTTCTTCTGAGACAGGACAACGTCTGTCTGGTCAGCTAGTGAATTTTAGTTTGACTGCGGCTGTCCAACACATGGGACAATGGTCTGTAATTCTTGTATAAACAGCACATAAACTATTTTCTGCCAATATTACTGTATAGGATTAAGCAAGACATTTTTTTGACACCCCGTGTCGTTGGTCGACTGGATGTCTTCGGCTGCAGGCCGGTTGTGATGTTTCGTCCCAGTACCTCGGAGAGCATGTAAAACGGTTCTATCATAATGATGTTTAGTTTGCGGTATATGCATATGTGTGTCCTTCAGAATGAATATCGACGGTATATAATTGCACATATCAATTGAGACAAACCAGACAAGTAAAAAGTGACAGGCCAATTCATATGATTGGAAATAAAACTCAAGAATTGCAAACGCACATGTATTGGATTGCCTTGAATTATATGATGGAGAATACTTGTTTAAATAAATTAAACGTGGTAATAATAATTTAAATCGTAATTAAATTACTATTAAGTATACAAATATGTATTATTTAGATACTTGTATAGCGATAAGCTATAGAGACATATCGAGAAATTAAGGATTTGGCATCGAACCGAGAAAGATGGAAACCACTATACTGATAAGTGCATAGCACTTAAATATTGGATGGATGGAGCTATAAGCCGTGTGCAGAGATCATGCGAAAACTAAAGCAGCTAAATAATTACGCTTTTATAAACTTAAATATAATATGCGTAATTTGAACCGAATTAAGTTGTAACTAATATAACCTCTGTTTCGCTTCTTAGTGTAAAAAGGGTTAAGACATAATCCACAATACTAGCTTTACATATCTTCGAGAACATGACACTACAGAGAACTCTCAAATATGCAGGTTTCGTCATTATGTTTCTTTTCGACGTGCGATAATTAAATAATGTAATTGGGATATAATGGAGGTCGCGGGTAGCGGTTGGATGCGTGTGGCCCAAGACTGGTCTGTGTGGAATACCTTGGGGGAGGCCTATGTCCAGTAATGGACGTCTTGATGATGGAGACAACCATTGTAAAGTAATTAATAATAGGTAAGAGAGCATTAACAACAAAACCTTGGGATTGTCCACCCTGAGGAAAATACCAGATTTATTCCTGCACGGTGGCGACTATAAAAATATTCAAACAACGGACACAAAGAAGACTAGATCCAGATTTGGAACAACTATCTGCGGATCACACAAATTTATGTCTCGGGTTCTGGCACAGTGGCAGGGGCGAGGCGAACACTTAAACCACTACGCCATCCGTGCAGTCAAACTTCTGGTTTCTGGTGACCCTCACAGTCAAATTTATTTTATGTTATATTAAACAACCTGTACATAAAAATAGGTCTGCATCGATTCGTCATACGTACGGAGCAGTACCGGTTGACCTTTAACTACAATCTAGATTACAAATGGCGATCCTTTACGTAGAAAGCAAATACCTCAACGCGTTATTTCGTTTTTTTATTTCAAACTACCGTATTATAAACAATTCCGGTATGTCGGTGGTCTTTATACTCATTGAAACAATGGACACAAAGCACACGCAAGCCTGGAACAAGTATTTGTGGAGCACACATTTTTTTTCTGAGGATTGTATCTTCAGCACCATATGTGGTATCATCATCATCATCAGGCTATAATAGTCCACTACTGGACATAGCCCTCCCCCAAAGAGCGCCATAGCGCCCTGTCTTATATATGGTATATTGAAGAGATAATATGCGGTATAATGAGAGAGAGAGAGAGAGAACCACTTAAATCATTGCAGTAAATGGATCACACTTAATATTGTCTTCTGTTTACGCGAATGTTATTCATTGAAATTAAACTACTATATACGGATTTTATCGCGTTGTTTATTTGACACTTTATTACATAATTTTGAAAAACTGTTACACTACTATTACTATTAAACTTTACTAATTTTTAAGCTAATTAAATTATTGAAACTATTATAACTATTTATACTATTACTATACTATTAGACTATTTATATTTATGTTTACACTTTCCTCGACGTTTCGGTTGCTTTTCAGCAGCCATGGTCACGGGGAGACTAAGATGGTAGTTGTCTCAATGTTCAAGTGTAGTTATTTCAAAGTACCCGAACATAATTTAATCATGGGTGTTTCTATTTACGCAGAATGAGCTCAAAGTATCATGAAGTCTAGCTGTGGTTTGCTTCTACTTGGGTTTGACTATTTGAATTACTGGATCCCAAGCTGGTGGTACATTCCAACCATCTCTATTGAAATTAGAATGTTTCTTGATTTCATTTTCACACTTTTCAATTTTTGTCCCGTATGTTTATCGAAACTCCAATACTTGGCGCCGTGTAGTGCCTGGTGATCACTTGAAACAATGCGCTATCCGTATAGTCTACATTTTTGCTTTACTGCTGAACTTTCAACAGGTAGGTTGATATCCCTTACTGTTGGACACATTGCCCAGGATTATTACTTACTGCTAGGCAGATAACTACATATATACAATTTTTCGTTTTTAAAATTTAATCCCTGCCTTTGGGATCGACACCTGTATCGCGACGGGATTTACGAACACACAATTAACGAACGTAAAAGAGATGTGCCACAATCATGGCTAGTAAAAAACCGTAATCATCTCCAAAAAAAGGCAACGGACTATTTAATATAATTATTTCTAGCTTATAAAGGCGTTTAAATCATTGGTCGCCCGTGCGGGCTGTACCTCGCTAGCTGCGCCACCCACCGGCTATGACGACCCGGACTGACCAACGGGCCCGCACAGGCCCACCCCAGTGACCCGCCTGTATTAGCAGGCGGCGAGGACCACCACCAAGACAGGCCCACGGCCTGTCTGGTTACCCCGAGACCCTGTACGGGTTTACGAGAGGAACCCCTGATGATCAGGAAAATCTATACAAAGGATCTCATAACTTTAACTTTGAGTTGAAGTAACTAACACTAATATATAGATATTCAAAAGGCTATATAAAGAAAATATATAATTAAAACCGTACAAATCGTATACGGCAATCATTAATCATCCAGATATCTTAATTAAATACGAGAGTTGACGACTTTGATAAAAATGTCTTTCAATGGCTCGGACTGATTATTTTACAAGCAATAATGGTATAAAGTATACATGGAGTAATAGGTAATAACAATTATATTATTCTTAGAGCCTTATTTGTGAAATGCTCGGTTATTTTAATGTGGATAAAGCCACGACTGCTTCTTTGTGCGTGTAGCATAAATTTACGCTAACGCTAATGGCCGATCTTTTACCGGGTTCAAGTTATCAAGTGTTTAAGCAATTCGGAGCCTGGCATATGGTTATACACTTAAATTACATATAAGAGCCAGAAAAACACGTCTTTCTCTCTTCTTCCATGACCTTGTATTTTCAATGAAGATTTAAAATGTCTACGACGAAATTGTGATCAATGACGAAAGAACAGTCTTTCCAAAGCAACTGTTTACAAAAGGAAAATTAACAAGCATTAGTCAACCGCATGGTATGTTATCAAATACTAGTCAGAAGGTTTTACTGCACACAGTAGTAATATTTGAGAAGCCAGTCAAAGAGGTGTCTGATACAGACTGGTAAAATGTTTTATATATTATATTTATAGACGCCTTAGCATAAGAGACTGAAAAGACAGTACAATTTTAAACTGCTGTAGAATTTTGTGATAACTGTCTGAATATAGATAGACATAGGTATAAAAAGAAGTTTAATATAAACTTAGACATTTTTATAAATTTCAGCATTCTGTGCTCCTTCTCCATATTTTTTATTTTTACGTTTTATATTGTAGGTATTTTATATCAAATTTTTCTTTTGTATTTTATTGTGATTTATTAATATAATTATTTTTTATTTTGAATCATGTTATTATTGTTCTATTTTGTCTTAAATGCATCATTTTCAGGGAGAGCGCTGTTGTCTGAAATACAGATAATGATTTATCTAGTTCAGACACAGATGCCATAAAGATATCTGAGATTAGGTATAAAATTGAAAATGTAAACTTGTTTAATCATGTACTTCTGCGTTTTATGAAATAAATTATTATTATTATTATATAAACTTTAACTACCAAATCCAACGCTCCTCGCAATATCCTTAAAAATATGTACAACATTTTCTCGTCAGGTAATATTATATAGTTTACTATTACAACAGTAGAAAACGGTTCGCATCGGTCAATTAGATCCGCCTACCTACTTTTAGATATAAAAGAAATAACGACAGCAATTTTAAATGGAGCTAGCCTTTAATTAATACCTGTACATGTAGAGATTTCCTTGAGCTCAGCCTACGAGACTAATGGCGATATTAATATGAAACTATATGTATCAGTTCCAAGAATTCTTGAATAAGTTATTTGAGAACACGCCCTGATACAGGCTGCTTGTTTTTATGAAGGACCCCGATTTATTGACGATATTATGTTACATGGAATCGAATTAAGCTTTCCTTGACGGCAATCCTTTGCAATAAAATAATTGAATACCAAGGAACCCGCCTCGCACTCTCGGATCGGCCAACCAAACCATTTCAACAGAAAAAGGTTGACCATACCGAACTCTGAATGGCATTCGTTGCCCAACTGTCCTGAGCATGCCTCGCGCTGAGACGAAACACGTGTCGACGCATTTTATGTGCGGAGCTTGGAAGCGGAATACTGCAACTTAGAGTACGCCTCACGTCGCGGCTGTCCACAACGAGAGGAGTTTGGTATTGTCAATCTTGTTTTTTTATACAATTAAGGTGGCAAACAAGCATACGGCCCACCTGATGGTAAGTGGTCACCGTAGCCTATGGACGCCTGCAATACCAGAGGCATCACTTGCGCGTTGCCGACCTTTTAGGAAAAAAAGGAAGTGGGAAGGAGAAGGAGCGGGATGGGGAAAAAAGGGTGATTGGGCCTCCGGCATTCTCACTCACCAAACGAAACACAACAGTAGAAACACTGCTACTTCACGTCGATATTCTGTCAGAGGGTAGTCCTTCCCCGGTCGAGCCGGCCCATTCATGCTGAGTTCAGCGAGGCTCTACTACTCACAAAACCTTTTTCTATTGCAATAGTTGTGGTGGGCAATCCGTAAGTGGCGGCTTGATCTCTTTTCAATTACTTTATTACGATATTGTGTTGCTTTCATCTAAACACTATTATCATAAGGCAAGCCTTGGGACTCAGGATAAACATGTTTAATAGGAAAAAGGCAATCCAAGAAGCAGGACTCGAACGACGATAAAGCAAGTCGTCGCTATAGCAACTAAGCTATTCATGGTTGTACGTTAGGGATAGAAATTTGCTTCTCTATAAGCATGTAAGGCGATGCTGTGCGCGATCTACCGTCAAAAATATATACATGAGAAACACTTTAAACAAATAGGGATTAAATATAATGACCACCAAAAATAGTAATTGCGCAGCGAAATGTGTTTACTAAAATATATCATAACGAGCACCTATACGTCTCAAATCACTGCATTCCGTCTCGGAAGGGTTAGATTATGTTAGGTTCCTTCTTAAACCCACCCAAAAATAAGAGCCCCGCTTCGCGTCGACTTACTTTGATCTCTTTAAATATATTTTGCTGTGCAATTTGGTGATCATTTACTATTTTTTACTGTAATATTTTAATATATCTGGTGATAAGTTAAACATAAGCCAAAAAAATATAATAACAAGCAAATAGGTTCTGGCGTTACACATAATTTAAATTCCAACAAAGCTGTTTGCAAAGCAATTCAACTCTTCTAGCTGTTATTGAAATTATAATCATAATATCTTGCTATAAAATTACAATAGTAACGTTAGTCCCGCCAATTGGCGTCGGGCTTGAAGCTTAGGCATAGAAGGTGCGGCAATTGTATTTATCCAGAAATATACTTAACTAGGTAAGTATTCTCATACCAGACGAGACAAGATAAAGAATATTATCCTACGCATCGAAAAGAGTTGGCGGTGCTACTGGTTGTAAAAAGATATAATGAAAAGAAACCTTGCCTTAAACCACAAAAGTTAAGCTCTTGGACATGGGCATTCTTCCCATTCTCTGATACAAGAATATTATAGCTTTTTACTTCAGTAACTTAGTAAACTCACTAACCTACATATGTTGACGTTCATAAGTGTTACTTTGTGACCTTAATGAATAAATTATTTTTGACTTAACTTTGACTATATCTAAAGTATCGTCTGTCCACACGAGACAAGGCAAAGAAATAACCCGACTCATCGAAACGTCCAGGCGTTTTCGATAAGTGTTAGTGAGAGTTTCACTAGTTAACAAAATATATCATAAAAGGAGACCTTTCCTTAAACCACAAGAGTAAGCTCATGAACACGAGCATTCTCTCGATTCTCAGGTACGTATATATACGAAATATGTCATTATTTCTATTCCATTATAAACAAACATGGTCTTGGCTCTAAAAAATCTATTATCACATGGCGGTATACATTTGTCGCGACAACCAATATCCCGCCGAGCGTAGCCTTGGGCAAAAGTTAATAGAAACTTTAATTACTCTAAATAAGTAACATACGTTGGTAAAAATAGATTGTATATAGCTAAGTGCCTAATGCAAGGTCAACGGAATGCCTAGGTTAAGCAACGGAACCTGTTTCTGGATGGGAGATCAAGTAGCTAATAGCATTCATGGCCGTCCATTGATATGTCACTACGGGAGCCATGTCCGAGGCCTACGGGCGGCTTGAACAACTCTTGACAACAGGTTGGTCACTAACCACACGAACAGAAGAAGACGGGAGCTTAGTATGTAGGTATTATACTTAGCGATTTTTGTTCTTACAAACAATTAATCTACATAGTTTAAAATTCTATTAGTCCCAGCCATATAAATATAGCTTCGCCTAAAACGTTAACTCACTGACAGCGTAAGGTGAACCTATTGAGTCGCGGCGGCACACCGGCGGCCAAACTCAATAAAATATGTATTATGTCTGGTATTCTAAGACTTGACAGATTACACAAACTTAGTTTCGTTTTCCATCATTATCAGTGTGACCTGCGCTTAAAACATCACTAACATATAAATGGCTACTGAATATGGTTCGTTGGTAATCTTGATTTGAATCACCTCTTCATACCAGGTCTTTAGGTATATGTACCTAATTATGTCGCTAGAAATGCGATTTTTTTTTCTTATAGGAGGCAAACGAGCAGACGGATAGCCTGATGGTAAGCGATTACCGCCGCCCATGGACACTTGCAACACCTGAGGAGTCACAAGTGCGTTCCCAGCCTTTTAAATTTGTCCTCTCCTCCAGGAGGTGGGTGGTTGGGCCTCCGGTGCCCTCACTCACTCGACGAAACACAACGCAAGCGCTATTTCACGCTGGTTTTCTGTGAAGCCCTGGTATCACTCCGGTCGAGCCGGCCCATTCGTGCCGAAGCGTGGCTCACATTTTTCTAGCAAAGTCTTCAGAATGACCTCGGTTTATACCCGGCAATAGAGATCAGAGAGCCAATTCATGTAATAAAAACTGTTCAAAGTACATAGAGTACCGATTTAGTGTTCGTGTCACAAATAGTATTCTCCTAACTTAAAATAAACGTCAAATGTAACATTTTCAGCAGCAACTCTGGAACTATACCCAGTACACGGCAATTGGCTTTCCCTTAAATCCGCGGAACCAAAACACCATAGCTGGCAAAAAGTGGTGTCATACTCCTCAACCTAACCCTTCGGGGATATCGGGGAAATGATTACATTTCGATTTGGCCGATATTAAATTCGAACCCATAACATTGGCAGTACCAGTGACCACGTAAACCACTGCGTCATTCAACACATTGCTGGTCTAATTAAGCTGGTATGTTTCGCTTTGAACCGCTAGCACTGGTACCATAAATTATATGTAATCAGCGCAGTGGGCGCTACCGCGAATCAGTTCAGAAGGTGTGTTATTATTTCTAAGATATAAGATACGATAGCAAATTATATAAATTGTTATCTGATCAAATTAAAATCGTTATATACCTACAGCTAAACTTAAGATTTGACTGCACGGATGGCGTACTGGTTTCAGAGGTCGCCTCGCCACTGTCACCTCACCAAGTGTAGTGGGTTCGAACCCCAGACGGGACAAATCTTTGTGTGATCCACAAATAGTTGTTCCGAGTCTGAGTGTTCGTTGTTTGAATGTTAGTCAAGTCCCCCGCGATACAGGAATTATTCCTAGTGCGAAGTTTTCTTTTTAAAAGAAAGAAACTAAAAGAAACTATTATAATATAGTTTTATTGAGGCTGCTTCTGTACGCTAAAATATGACATTACATAGATTTCAATTTTCTATCCCGGAGGAGGTTAGGGCGCGCGCGGTGTTCCCGCGCGCCTTCCAATGTCGAAAGAGGAGAGCGGTGAGGCTCTCCCCTGGGGACGAGAGGTGGTCGGGTCCGTTTGATCCGGCCCGCAACCACAAGGGGGGCCTGCTATGGACGACTCAATTCTTTTAAGAGCCCCCAACAGGCCCCTCCCATTGGGTGAGAGAGGGAATACCCCAGGTTTTTTAGTGGGTATACCAGCGCGTTTCTTGCTGGGAGTCCCACACACCCCGCCGGTGCCGTCTCCTAGCCGGCGGATAGAGCATGAAGCATTTTTCCTAGGTATCAAAAAAAAAAAGAAAAAAAAATTAGGTTAGACGTTATACTAAGATGTGTTACACCACATTTCATACACTATTATTTATAGCCTCACATAATTATGTAAGTGCTAGGCCATTGCCGTATCGGGCCCAGTTCCAAACTTCGTGCTCCACATAGAAATTCTTGACAGAAAAATGCAATTATACTTTGCAAAGCTTTGTCTAAACAGCTTGTATTATAATTTGGCGAGTAGGTAGATTGTATCCCGGTATCTAATTCAGTGGGATAGATACGGATGAAGTCGCGACCAAGAAGTATAATAATAATAATATCAGCCCCGTATTAAACTGTCCCACTGCTGGGCACAGGTTTCTTCCCAGTGTGAGAAGATTTAGTTCATAGGATCGGCAGACTCTACATATTTTACGAGAACATTATGGAAAACTTTCAGACATGCAGGTTTCCTTTTGAAGTTTTCCTTTGCCGTTCAAACGACTGATAATTAACTATTTAATGTGCACATAACTTCGAAAAGTCAGAGATGCGTGCCTTAGGATCATAATCGAGACCTCTGCGTGGCAGTCCAACGTTTTCCTACTGGGCTATCGCTGCCGCAGACAATAAGTACTAGAACTTAAATAAACATACGCGTCAAACATCGAACTAACTTTTTAAAATCGATTAAATAAATAAAAGTACAAATCACGTAGTCACAAGTGGAAGGAATCACGTCCGGCACGCAGGGCACGCACGATCGCGTTTTTCACCTGTCTCGTGTCAACTTGACCGCAAACATCTCGGCAATATGACGATTTGTAACATATTACTTGTTTTGACTGTGGCGTTGCCCGAATAAATCACAGGGGAACCTATTACAGGGACAAAAGTATGTCCTATGTGTTAAATAATATATAATATTATAATAATATTCTACCACATTCACACAACACCATCTAGCCCAAACTAAGCAGAGCTTGTACTATGGGTACTAGACAATGGATATACATACATATATTACTTTTTTTTTGTAAATACATACATATTATACATAGAAACACCCAGACCAAGACAAACATCAATGTTCATGCACACAAATGTTTGACTTGTGCGGGAATCGAACCCGCGACCTCAGGCGTGGCAGTCGGTTACACTAACCACTACGCCATCGAGGCCGACAAATGGACATGAAAAGGACATGATGAATCTGTGTTTCATTCGTATCCCCTTCTGTCTGCGGATTTTCCCACATAGATCCTACAGGAACGTATAACTGGGATATAAAGTGTAAGAATGTGGTGCACGATACGATCTGTCTGTGTACCAGGTTTTAATAACGTCTGTTTAAAGGTTTACGCGTGATTGCGTAACAAAGATCCAAATCTCCATACATCTTCATAAACATTCATATTTATATTACTAGGAATAGGATAGTAGGATGATCTCTAGGCAATTATACATATATTTCTATAAAATAAAACTTTACAATATCCGTTTTTTGACGTGACAACGTCTAATAAATCGATGAACGCCGGCTGCACGCACGAAAACCGATGACTCATTGTCCCGTTACGCTCATTGTCCCGTTACGCTCATTGTCCCGTTACGCTCAATGTCCCGTTACGCTCAATTTCCCGTTACGCTCATTGTCCCGTTACGCTCATTGTAACGTTACGGGAAAGAAATTTTGTCATGACGTTGACACGTTAAACTATCGTCCGTAAACCGACTTTACAGACAACCAATTTTTTTTTAGGTAAGTGTTCGTAAAAAATAATTTCTGTGTCGCGGCAATCTTTACAAACACTAAATCAGATGGAAAGAATTACCAGGCCATTTATAAAAAGCACGTGGTTTGTCTCCTGTGGAGATCTACCCTACACTCACCGTACGGACATTGGTCAGGCAACCACTAAAAGCATTGCGCCATCCGAGCAGGCAACAGTTGCCGTGTTTTGCAACAGGTTCGTGTGGTTAATCTATCTAACCAGGTTAATCGTGATTGCTATCGTTTTAAGGCAATTTACTGTAGCAACACAGAGCTAATCTCTAGCAACTATATTTTACTGATTATCAATCTATCTGTACGAATAGATAGAGCAAAAGTATTTGTTGTTTTTTTGTTTGAATATGCTAATCTCTACCAGGTCGTCGGTCCACCTTGTGGGAGGCCTACCCCTGCTGGGTGACCGCCACTCTAGAACCTTTTTGCCCCAACGGCCATTGGTTCTGCGTGCTATGTGGCCTACCCACTGCCACTTCATCTTGGCTATCCGGACCGACGACCTGGTAAAGGTCGCGGGAAGCGGTTGGATGCGGGTGGCCCAAGACCGGTCTGTGTGGAAACCCTTGGGGGAGGCCTATGTCCAGCAGTGGACATCTTTTGGCTGACATGATGATGATGATGATGCTAATCTCTGGAATTATCACTAAGCTTGTCATTACACTGACTGTTGTGGATTCATGGACTGCACGGGACAAAAAAATTCAATCCGCAAATATTTGGTCCAAGTATGGATGAGATTTCTGTGTCGATTGTTTGAATATTTGTAAAGATTTTACACTACACAAATTATTATTCCTAGCTAGAGTTGTCTTTCTAAATAAATAAAATATATTTATTTTGCCTGTTTATTCCAATTAATTTTATATATTTGGTTTTGGTTACGCAAAGAGTTAATGGTTTTTTGGCAAGAAATTCTCAATTTTCTTTGTAAAATCCTGTGCGACACAGGAATTACAGATAGTGCCGGAGTTCTCTTTTTTAAAATAATCGTTATATTGTAGCTTAAGAAGTTAATTTTAACTACGAAGTCGTAGTCGAAATTGGTTTCTAATAAAAATGTCAAGCATGGGAATGTAACCTACGACCTTAATATTGAAAGTTAAGCAATTGCTCACTGGTCTACCTACACCATTGGAGTACTGACTGACATATAAGGTCAGTAGCCCGTGATCATCTTACAAATATATATATATGAATTATTTATTATTTACTATGTCAAGACCACAGCGCAGTAAGAAACGTACTTAATTGAGGTAGGTCACTGTAGAAATAATAACTATACTTAGCTGACTATAAACTGTTAGACAAACTTAAATTATAATATACCTAGAAGGTGCGGCGATTGTATTTATCCAGAAATTTTCTTATCTAGGGTAAGTATTCCCTTTCGACACGAGAAAAAGTAAAGCCGCGTCGAAAACGCACGGAATTGCTACTAGTCGATAAATAATAAGATCAGCCATGTATTAGTCTTGACGGCCTCGATGGCGTAGTGGTTACTGTAACCGACTGCCACGCCTGAGGTCGCGGGTTCGATTCCCGCACAAGTCAAACATTTGTGTGCATGAGATGTTTGTCTTGGTCAGGGTGTTTCTATGTATAATATGTATGTATTTACAAAACAAAAGTATATAAGTATGTTTATCCATTGTCTAGTACCCATAGTACAAGCTCTGCTTAGTTTGGGCTAGATGGTGTTGTGTGTATGTGGTAGAATATTATATTATTATTAATCGCCTCACTACTGACCACGGGCCTCTTTGCAGTGTGAGAAGGATTAGGCCATACTCCACCACGTTGGCCCAGTGTGGGTTGGCAGACATCACATATGTATATTCGAGACATTATGGAAAAGGTTCCCTTACGATGTTTTCCTTCACCGCTAAAGCAAGCGATAATTAACTATTTAATACGAACATAACTTGGAAAAGTCAGAGATGCACGCCTTGGGATCAAAAACGAGAACTCTGGGTGGCAGTCCAACGGTCTCCCAATAGGCTATCGTCCTATTTACTTAAATTATATATTAACAGCTTAAATATCATGTATCAAATAATGTTCAAAGGTTCAATAGAAATAAAGAAAGAAAGAAGAAAGAAAAATGTTTTATTTGAATCTCCATACATACATAATTTAAAAAAACAATAATTAATACAATTAAGAAGAAAACGGTACATGGAGATCAAATTAGGCAACTGCGTCAGCTATTGTTGCAGTGGATACTGCAACGCTGGTATTCTCGCAGGCCTACTAACAATAATTTATTAATACACATCAATGCATAAGAAAACAAAACGAAAACAAAAAATGTCATAAAAATAATAAAAATATTGCGTTCTGTTCGAGAAGAGTTGTAGGACTTTAGAAGTGTCTCTTAAAGCATCGCTGTATGTGTCTCATTCTCGTGCATGCAATAAGCTTGTGCGGGAATGAGACAACACGATAAACACTGGATAGCTGTCTTTTCAGCGTACATGCTATGACACAATTTTAAGAAATGCCAGTAAATCCTGACCATTTTTAATACTTATTCTCAAGAAACCCGTCAATTCCTCCCTCCTTCTACGTGAACCTTTCACTTTTTTTTTATTCTTTTTTTTTTTACGTCAATATGAACGCACTCCTCCTGATGGTAAGCAGTCGTGTGGTCTAAGAGCAGTGGCCTCCACACCGCCCTCATAGCAGCCGAGGCGATGTTGAGGTCTCTACTTTGACGGCCTGAGAAGGTGCTTTTTCACGCCCCGCTTAAAGGACCCAGGATTGAAGGAAGAAGGAAACACGTGCCTTGGCAGAAAATTCCATGCCTTGGTCGTTCGGCAGAGGTATGAGGACCCAAACTTGTTGGTACGCGCTCTAATCGACTCTACCGTGTAAGGATGGCATCTGAGCCCAGCACTCGTTGTTCTGGACAGGAAAGGCGAGGGCGGGATAAGGTGGAATAACTCTTCAGAGCACTCCCCGTGGTATATTCTGTAGAAACATGCCAATGAGGCAATGTCCCTACGGAGTTGCAGAGGTTCCAGTGAACTCGTGACCTCTGGATCTCCGATGATACGGACAGCCCGCCGCTGTAACCTGTCGAGAGCGTCCAGCAAGTACTGCGCGGAGCCATCCCAAAGATGAGAACAGTACTCCACGCAAGGGCGCACTTGTGCCTTATACAATAGGCACAGCTGCCCAGGCGCGAAGAACCGCCTCACCCTGTTCAGAACTCTGAGTTTTTGCGAAGCTTGCTTAATGACGCTCTCGATGTAGGTTTTGGGATTAAGGGAGCGGCTACAGTAAGTGCTTATCATAAGGCAGACTGTGTTGTTGTTTGCCAAATATGACGCTTACGGAAAGAAATGACTTGGTGTTTTCGTGGGACTGCATATGTGATATTAAGAAACAAATAACCATGTCCATAAGCGGCTACCATTTATTATTAGGTGAGGCGCTGGTTCTGCCACCAACAGCAATTTAAAAAAGTACAATGCTAATAGTTTTATAATAGCTCTCTAGCCTTTCAATTACAATTAGAATGCAAAGTTGCTAGTGCTACCCTAGTCTTGCTATAGTCGCGACAACTTTGAGTCTTAATAATCGATGGCAGTGAATCTAAGACTGAAAACTTACTTAAACAAAGAAACAGATTAATTTCGAACCTATAGGACTTTGTTATCATGAGCACGGCGCCGATCGCGGCTTTGTCTAGTGCCGACCACCTGACTTGGATAGTGCCGAACACCGATTTGATCGACTTGACTCTAGCGCCGTGCTCAAAATTAAGTGAGTCCGCTGGTTTTTATATAACACATAATAACTTTAGAAAATCATATTTTTTATAGAGGAAATAATGAAAATACAACAAAGAAATAGAGCTCAAACACGAGATGTAGGCATGTCTAACGCTTCCTGATATCGGTATCACATTCCGAGGTAATTACTTTATATGAGTAATAGCTACTTGTTTAGCATAGCCAGCCTGGTATTTATAACGGCAATAACCGAGCACTCTTTGGAGTTATCCTTTGTGTTTACCTCACCACGGCGAAGCCAAGGCAGGGCACTTAACAAACCATTTATTACTATACCGACTGCGTTATGAAGTCTTATCTATACTAATATTATAAAGCTGAAGAGTTTGTTTGTTTGTTTGAATGCGCTAATAGATAAGTAAGATTTAATAAAAGTCCTTTAACGATTACTGACGTAAAAGATTAGGAATTATCATTATTGTGTATGATATAGTGATTTATAATCTCACAAACTTTTGTCGTCTCATGTCGCTGACTTTACCGTAAATCTATACTAATATTATAAAGCTGAAGAGTTTGTTTGTTTATTTGAACGCGCTAATCTCAGGAACTACTGGTTCGATTTGGAACATTATTTTAGTGTTGAATAGTCTATTTATCGAGGAAGGCTATAGGCTATATAACATCACGCTATGACCCACGGGGGCGGCGCAGTAACGATGGGTACGTATTACAATGCCGAAATTTTATAATAACTATGACTGAAATACCGACGTCCAAAACAACGAAATTCAAAATACCGAAAGTTTTAAATGTCGACAGCCGTTATATCGAAACATAAAATACCGATGGCGAAATGCCCGAAAGGCGCAATAATGATACACGCGAGTGAAACCGCGCGAACATCTAGTCTCTTATACAATAAATGTGGAAGTTGGTATCAAGAGGAAGGCTATAAGCCTGACAACGAATATGCATATATCGATCTGTTCAGTTTAAGACCGCACTTAGAATAAATCCTGCGACGCGAAGGATTTTAGAAACATTCAAACAACTGATGCACAAAACACTCAGAAGAACTCGGCATAACTATGTATTTGTGGGTCCCGTGTGATATCGAACCCACAACACTCAACGCGACCACATAAACCTTTACGCTATTCGTGCAGTCTATGCAAGAGCTTATAATATGACTAGAGAATGCCCGCAGCTTCGCCCGCACATTTTTTTTTTATTTATCAATTTCTTCCCAATCCCGTGGGCATTTCGGGAAATCCCTTCTTAGTGCACCGCTACAGTACCCAAGGAACATACATGCCAAATTTCAGCTTCTTGCGTTCAGTAGTTTCGGCTGTGCGTTGTCTGTCAGTCACTCAGTAACGGAAGAGTTTTATATATATTGTTTATAAAAGAGTTTTATATATTTGTTCGTCGGCCTCGGTGGCGTAGTGGTTAATGTAACCGACTGCCACGCCTGAGGTCGCGGGTTCGATTCCCGCACAAGTCAAACATTTGTGTGCATTAACATGGATGTTTGTCTTGGTCTGGGTGTTTCTATGTATAATATGTATGTAATTACAAAAAAGAAGTATATATGTATGTTTATCCATTGTCTAGTACCCATAGTACAAGCTCTGCTTAGTTTGGGCTAGATGGTGTTGTGTGTATGTGATAGAATATAATATTACATTATAATATGATTTTTCTCCGTAATATGTTCGAAAGCCTGTAAATTCTGTCAAGTAGTCATAATATGTCAGCGTGATAGACTATACAGCTTAAGCCTTGGCATTCTTATAGGAGGCCTGTTGAATTCTTGTACATTGGGACAGTTCATAAACCGGTCATTTTATATTGTAGCTAATATACAGTATGCCTTATAGTAAGCAATGAAAGCAATAACAATTGGAAAACCAGAGCTTTTACCCATAAGGCGACAAGCCTAAAATTATCATAAGATATTGGCATCGTATGATAATATTCGACGCCGTGTGTCGTGTGCGCCTTCGAGATGTGTGTGTAATATAGGCACAGGTGAGTAGGGAACTATCGAATAAGCAAAGAAATGCTGGCTTAGCCAGTAAAAGTCTGACACACCCTGCCGCCTTATTCCAGGTGAAGGAAATACAAGAGAAACCCAGCTTTAAAAAGAAATAACCGGTTAATGGCAAACAATTAGCGGCCTCGATGGCGTAGTGGTTAGTGTAACCGACTGCCACGCCTGAAGTCGCGGGTTCGATTCCCGCACAAGTCAAACATTTGTATGCATGAACATGTGTTTGTCTTGGTCTGGGTGTTTCTATGTATAATATGTATGTATTTGCAAAAAAAAAAAGTATATATGTATGTTTATCCATTGTCTAGTACCCATAGTACAAGCTCTGCTTAGATTGGGCTAGATGGTGTTGTGTGATGTGTTAGAATATTACATTATTATTATAATTGCCTAAGCTTATGGACGACTAGGTTTGATCGCTCGCTCAAGTGTAATAGGTTATGTCAATTTTCTATACCTCGGGGAGAGTATTTCTTTCTGGACGAAAGGTACCCTATGTCCTTTTCTGTACCCCTGACAAAGTGTATGCGAAATTTCATGATGATCAGTCGGCTAATTAAGGCGTGAAAGCGTATCAAACAAACTCACATGCCCGTTTATAATATTAGTTTGGATTGTAAGACCAGGGATAAAACAAAAGTTTTGCAGGAAATGAGTTGCTATGCTGCGAGCACAAAGGATAAACATCACTGCTGGTTATCGAGAAAAGTAGGTTCTTACTGAAAGCTCGGGTTCATGTCAGTGTATCTCTTAACACCCAAGAATAATTCCAGTCTTTACAAAGAACCGAAGGAACTAAATATAGTCGTATTAAACAGAACGCAGATATTCAAATCAAACACCTATTTGCATATAAAATCCTAAACAAACATACAGCCGGGCATTTCGGCGAAACACCGGTTTCACAATGCAGCTGCAACATTTACCAATGATCGACACATTTTACATTCGACGACACGATAGCGACAGTTGAATCTAATAAAATATTTACTCGTAGTGACATACTTATTATATTCTGTGTGTATTGGAGACGACTATCTTAATAGTTTATTTACAACTAGCGACCCGACCGACAACACCTAAACAAATTATACATCTAAACATTCCTCATGAATCACTCTGTCTATTGGTGAAAAACCACATGAAAATCCATTCAGTAGTTTTGAAGTGTATCGCGAACAGACAGACAGATAAACTCGGCGGGGGACTTTGTTTTATAATATGTAGTGTTAGTTATTCTACGAAATGCTATATAGATAACTTTCTTAAAAGCATGTAAACTACGCTTCACTATTTATGTGTACGTATATTTTTATTCGATTTTTAACTATTCATTAGCGTACTAGTAGCTGGAGATAATACATAGAGAGCCATCTGTATTGTATTATCATTTTTTTTGTCATTTCTATTTATTAGAGAAATAATATAGTCTGAAATTATAACAGATTATTTTTATAATGTGTTGGTTGATTATTCGAATACGACATGTAAAAAACTGTGCCAATATAAGGCCGCATAGATTACATACCTAATTCCCGTAAGCACAAACGATTTTAATTATTTTATACATATAATTATATTAAGTACCGATACGCAGACTGGAGATTCCACTAACTACGATCCATATCCGGTAATTTAAATCGTTGCAAATACATATATTTGGACGTGTTTAAACAAACTTAAAAAGGCGATTGACTTGACAGCGTGTTATATACTCTATACCAGTTTCTGTACCCTCGACAATGTGTATGCGAAATTTCATGATGATCAGTTGAGTAGTTAACGCATAAAAGCGTAACATACAAACTCACATTTGCATTTATAATATTACTTATGATGTCGTTACCGTATATTTAATAAACTAACGCCCGTCGTGTCGCTGTCGTGTCGTCAAGTATAATGAGTAACAAATGTTCTGAATCATATAATCGTAGATGTATTGTTATTCTCGTCATGTGAAACGAAATGGGGTGACCAGGACAGAGCTGGTTATGCAACAAACGATACATGATTGGAATTAGATTATGGTCATTTTTGACTATGTTACGTGAACATCATAGTTACTGGAGTAGGAGTAAAAATAGATAGCAAAACGTGCTGTCAACACACGAATACGATCAGCCGACCTGTCTTCTACCAGTACAGTGATAAAAATGAAGCCTTAGCTCTACAGTGGGATGGGCCTATAAATAAAACTGGTAAAGTGCAAGTCGGACTCGACACGAAGGGTTCAACCATCGTTCTAATTAAATTCGCCACCTTAGATTTTTTATATATTTGTTAATACACACTCTGTGAAAATTTTA
This sequence comes from Catocala sponsa, assembly GCA_963564715.1. Lineage (NCBI taxonomy): Eukaryota > Metazoa > Arthropoda > Insecta > Lepidoptera > Erebidae > Catocala > Catocala sponsa. The sequence continues at coordinate 6,411,690 of OY751355.1, forward strand.
ACTCAATTTGTTTTTTTTTCTTTTTTTTGTTATTGATTAAGTATCTATGTTTTATTTATCTAGCTTAGTAAAAATAAAAAATAAAGTTCATGAGATATAGCCTGCTGACAGACATACGGATGGACGGACAGCAGAGGCAAGTAATAGGTCCCGTTGGCACCCTTCGGGCACGGAAATCTAAAAACTGATATGCCTGATTTTAAGCGTTTAGCATTTAGCCCTACAGGCGATAACAACATCAATAGTATAACACACGCGTTACAGCCGTTAGAAAAAAGGCTTTGTAATGTAGTCGAAAGGAACTGAAGGAGACATTGGTAGCATTACCGCTTCTTTAAGAAGCTTCGGTTTCCCTACTCACTATAAGAATACAACGCAAGGTCATGTGGCTGCAATCTCCAATAACACCAGTCCTGTTGAGCAAGTTTCTTTGTAAGCTGCTAAGCTAGGCCAAGATTCTACTGTTATATGTTTCATAAAAGGACGTACTTTCTGAAAAACGTTCCAACCCACACTCGGGTCAAAATCGAGTTATAGCAAATTAGTCACGGGGTTACTATATACTAGCTGGCAAAATTTGGTAGCTTTACTATCACTCCAAATATGAAATCATGACTTAGTAGCCCAAACCCACATGTATGAAGAAGCAATACGGGATTGAACTTCAATCACGATTATCTTAAAACATTAACTTTGTGGGTTGGAACGTTTTTCAGAAAGTACGTCCATAAGCAGGGAGGCTTTTATGGAACCATTCCACTTCTAAAATCTAGGTAACCATTTCTTGCAAAACAACGACTATTCTATTTAAGAACTGCTGGGATTGCGTAGTAGTTAAAGTGGTAATCTCGCCACTGCAACTGCTGTGAGGGTTCAACAGAACAAAAATTTTACTGATCCTTAAATAGTTCTTTCGAGTCTGGGTGTGCTTAGTATCCGTTGCTTAAACGTTTTCAATGTGCCCCGCGACACAGAGACACAACATAACTACTGCGGGAGTTGTTATTTAGGGTCAGCGCCGACCGACGGAGTGGCGGCGAAGAGACTAATTCAGTAACAATTTAAATTCAACCTAAAGTGCTTCAGAATACGACTGTATTTGGTACAACGAAATAAAATGACCACGCTTTGAGTCGCTCGCCGTCGTTTTATCTCGTTGTACCAAATACAGTCGTATTCTGAAGCACTTTAGGTTGAATTTAAATTGTTACTGAATTAGTCTCTTCGCCGCCACTCCGTCGGTCTGCGCTGACCTTTAAATATACATGCACATATTTACTCATCTTACTTTTTTATTAATTATAGGTAGGCAACAAAAAGGAAAGCTAAATCTATACTAATACCTATATTATTAAAGCGAAAGTACCTAATAAAATAAAAAGTGGAGATAGCTTGAAACCGCGATTATTTTTACTACCATAATGGCAAACAAGTTCATACAGTTCGCCTGAGAGCAATTGGCTACACTAACCTAAGCTTCGAAAAAAGGGTCGCTATGCTGATAGTGCTAAAGGAAAGAGTACAGTTCTCCTGAACAACAGATCGAGTCACGCATCTAGGCTACAAAAGAATACGACTCACTACGTATAAACAAGGTGTTGTACCTGCGATATTCTGTAGGACGGAGATATTTTGCTGGCCTAGTTTGATTCAGAATTATATAGACCTTTTAACAGCACACCCATACCAAACGTATTAAGAAATACAGGGTAATAGCTAATACATATTTATCACATAGCAACATAAAACATGAAATCAATACACATAAATTTACTAAACATTATACAGCATAGAATAATTGCCATCACGTACCAACCCATTAATTTTTTGCCCTATCAAACACATTAAACCAATTTCAATACGTTTTTGTCAACTCTAATGTCAAAGACCCGATTGAAATAGGTTTTTTTGTTTATGGTCATACCGGGGATAATAAACAAAAATTAAAAAGTTAAATGTCAGGCTGTGCCGGATGTGCTGATGGTATTTTTTTCTCAAGGACACTTCTTTCCACTCTTTATGAGGCACTGGAAATTGTAGATAAAGTTTAAATGTTTATCAATTATTTTGATATATGTAGTTCTGTTTTACATTCAAATAAATTAGTTTATTTAAACGTTAGACAAAATTAATTTAAATTAAAATACATCGAACTTAATTTTATTTACAGCTTTTGTGAAAAGTTCCTCCTTAATTATTTATTTTGTGAGATTTATAGTAATTTAAGGTACAAATTGCATAGCTCAGCCCTCCAGCTAAATTAAAATGCTTGCTTTAGAAGTGGGATATCATCCGCAGAGCAATGGTTAGGATTCAAACCTACGACCTCTCGATCGCAAGTCAGTAATGTCCTTTCACTATATAAATATTGAGCCAGGTTTTTTCTATGTAAGTTTTATGCGTAATACGCGTAAGAAAACTACTATATTTATATTATGCTATCTATGACATACGTTTACTTTAATTTGCAGAGTGCACAATTCGTAAACGATCTTATTACAGGTTGCTTTTCATAGTAATCTGCTCACATGCCAACTTAAATTTTTAATCTGAAATTTTATTTCTCTAACATTTATTTTTAACTAATGTGCAATTTCTTTTCTGTCTCCTCATATATACTTCTCATTAAATTAAATGCAGATTCCAAGACAATTTAGCCTTCCTCGACTACACGAGTGTCAAAACTCGGCGGTCCATGGTCATCACTGCTGAACCGGGCTGCACAGGCATAAAAGCGGGAGTGCGAATGGGATAGGTCCCATAAAAATTTAAACTTTTAACCAAATAAAGACGGAGTCGCAGACAAACATTAACATATCAATGCTGTTCACATTCTTAAGTACGAATACATTATCCGTATAATTAATAATGCCGTTACTGCCACATATTTATAGCCTGTACAACACCTTACATCATAAAACCTACAATTATATCACTATAATCTCATTACCATCTGTCCTTCTCGTTAGTGCCACTAGCTCTCAAAGGTTAGACCACTTGCCGGCACTACTGATGTACATACAAAGACATACAACTTTCTTTTGACATTATTTAAGGTTAAGGTTGGACGAAATGTGTTAATAAATATTATATGAATATTAATTTATTATGCGAGGTGAATACGACCCTGGATTTTGATGATACTGCTACTAGTGAATTGTCCAGGCTTTGCCCGGGTTATTGTGAATCAAACTCAAAAGACAAATACATGCAATCGCGGTCATTTTAAGAATTCACGTAACGTCGCAACGGAAACTCTCGACTTTAACTATTGAGTGCCAGAGGCACACGGGACCAGAGACAATAGATCTCCAATAATGTAGCATATTTTCGCAAAATGTTCATAAATTATAGTCATGCTATGGCAGAAAGGTAAACAACAACATACATAAGGTACCTTGCCGAACGGTAACGTTTTCAAGTGAAATGGTTAATCCTGCAACGGTGTCAAATGGTACGAGAGATAAAATTAAATTAAATTTTTTATTATTTATCAAAAAAAATATCGATGTTATATAAAAATATTCACAATACAGGCATTTTTAAAACAGTCAAATCTCCTTTAACACTCTTCTTCCAAAAGAGACTGCCACTCTTAATTAAGACTCTGTTTCGCGTGAGATTTTACAAATATATACATTTAACGAAGACAAAATACAGCCAGAGTCAGGACAATAATTGTAGATTACACAAATCTATATATTAATACGTGAAGCAAAAACTTTGTACCACTTTTTACGAAAATTTCGCGGTCGGAGGAGTATAAAATTTGACACAGTTAAAGTTTATATGGAGAAGGAGGGGCGAATGCTAATATTTTTATAAAATACATTAAATTAATGAAAAAACACTACACGCACACAACCACGCAGTCGAATCGCGTTCGTAGTATTTCGGCATTGTTCGTCTGACGTCGTCGTACAATTCTTTGTAATTATTGGTTACCTATAGGTAACCATAGTTACAAGTTTTCTTTATTACAATAAATAGTACCTTATTTATATGTAATAAAGAAAAAAAGAAAACAAACTAGCAAGCTTAGGATTTTTGGTCGAATTTTGACCACTAGGCGATAGCTAGTATACATAATATTTATTATTATTAAACCTATTTCGGCGGCCTCGATGGCGTAGTGGTTAGTGTAACCGACTGCCACGCCTGAGGTCGCGGGTTCGATTCCCGCACAAATCAAACATTTGAGTGCATGAACATGGATGTTTGTCTTGGTCTGGGTGTTTCTATGTATAATATGTATGTATTTACAAAAATAAAGTATATTATGTATGTTTATCCATTGTCTAGTACCCATAGTACAAGCTCTGCTTAGTTTGGGCTAGATGGTGTTGTGTGTATGTGGTAGAATATTATTATAGAATATTATTATTATACATATTTTGTATTGAAGCTACTGTTGAATACTACAAGTTCATCCCTAGTCCGTAACCAGATGAGTTCGGTATTGTTGACCTTTTTCTACTGCAATGATTGCGGTCGGCAATCCAAGAGTACGGGGCGTCGCCCAGGAGTTATAGTCCGCAAATTTTGGACACTGCTGAGTGGGTTGCTGATGTAGTCTCATTTCCAGCGAGCCACCCACTATACAAAGCAGCGAGTTGGCACATCGTGGGATTTTGATCTGTAGGCCTGACGTACGGGAAAGTCGAACATAACTCTCTCGTCTCCTCTTGTGGCGAGGGGGTACACACCAGGTGCCTTTCCCTACGTAAAAAAAGGCATTCCGAGGGTGCATGCCGAGTTCCTCTCTATAATTTTATTACAACGGCTTTCTGCCCAGTAACGCCTAATTTGATTCAATATATTACTCTTTCTTTTAAACTTACGTGTCCAAAATTGGAAGGTCGTCGACAATAAGCTGATGAAATAACAAGCAAGTATTGCAGGAAGTGGGCGCGGGTAGGAGCTTACGAATTAAGTTGGCTTTTATAATATCAGTACGTATCAAATATCTTAAATATTGCTGTACAAATGAAACCTTATCAATATAATAGCAATATATCCTTAGTACCTATACTTAACATAATAAATGTAGGAGTTTGTATATTTACATACACAATCACTTGAAAAAGGCTGAACGGATTTGGAAGAAACTTAGCACACAGATAGACCATGACCAGCATTAACAATTTTTTTGTTGGTATGTCCCCACTGCTGGGCATAGTCTCTAGGATTTTCTAATCGCTTAGTTATCCCGTGTCAGTTTAATTTAAATGTGCCTCCAACATCTTCGTTCAGGTTATTGATTTGATTTGAAAAATATAATCCTAACTAATATCATAAATCCGAATGTGAGTTTGTTCTTTAGTTACGGTTTCACACCTCAATTACTTGGCCGATCATCATGAAACATTGCTTACGCGTTGTCAGGGGAACAAAAAAGGACACAGGGTACCTTTCATCCAGAAAATAGGACTGTTACTAACCTAATAATATAATATAATATAATAATAATATTCTACCACATTCACACAACACCATTTAGCCCAAACTAAGCAGAGCTTGTACTATGGGTACTAGACAATGGATAAACATACATATATTACTTTTTTTTTGTAAATACCTACATATTATACATAGAAACACCCAGACCAAGACAAACATCCATGTTTATGCACATAAATGTTTGACTTGTGCGGGAATCGAACCCGCGACCTCAGGCGTAGCAGTCGGTTACACTAACCACTACGCCATCGAGGCCGACATACCTACATTTACGTGAGCAAAACCGCAGACAACATCTAGTACATATTTTTACTATTATAAATTTTCATATAAGTCTAACGTTAGCCAAAGTGTCTATACGGCCATAATACTTGACCACATCTCATTGTTACACGCTATAAGCACCAAAAAGGATAGACTCAAGACCGCAGTCACCAATGCCCCACAATGGCCGCCACATCCTTATATCGCGCCGTCACGTAACACGCGAGTGACATTGCTCGGAATGTTACACAACAGACAAAAACGTCACTCACAGTCTGCTTCCGAATTGTTTAGTATGTTTATTTCAATAATACTTAGTCATGCTATCGTATGAAGTGGCTTTTAACTAATGTATTGACTCGTAACGCCTCTTTTTTCATACAAGGTGATATACAGATATATGACTGGCCTGATGATAAGCGATTACTGAAGCCGAGGATCGCTAGCAGTACCAGGAGTTCCAATTGGAAGATGCTAACCGTTCATAAAAGCAGTTCGCTGACCCAATGTAAAGATAAATAAAGATTAATGGACCATAATAATTTTCGTAGATTATCGGAGGCAACGAGATATCTAAGAAACCAGCGCTGTAACGACTTGTTTAACTGACTAAGAAGTTACGACATACGACGACAGATGGCGCTGTACAATCCTGAATCGCGCAAGCCTAGTTTGCACAACGAGTTACTATGTTTACAAGTTCCGATATCAAACGCCGAGCCGTAATCTGCTAAGCATGATCCACTAGCCTGATGAGATGATCCTCTCTTTGTGTCGGAGGAAAATCACACCACGTTCCTCCATAAGCGCACCGAATTCATCTAGAGCTACGCTTTTTACCCGCACAGCACCGCTCAGGGTAGCACATCTGCCTAACAAACATAGATAGGTGACAACCCGCCGCCATATCTTCTGAGTTTGGTTTCAGTTTGCACTGATGGCATATGGTTCAGAGCTCCTTCTTTTGGTCGCGCGTAACCGGGTCAACTCTTTTATCGTCTCTTGCAAAAGGCAGAGTATACCTTAGTTATAGATCCAAGTTCTTTTTATCATGGATGGGCCGGCTCGTACGACATAAGTTGTAGTTATTCAGGTTTAAATGAAGAATCCTAATAACCTTTTACCGGTGTCTTCTTGACATCATACTTTACAATTTTTATTCTACCATCTTTTACAAAAAAAAAATGAATCGAAAAAATATGAAATAACAGAACTTGCTAAGTAAGCTATAAAAAAAACACGAGCAAAAGATTATTAGTTTTTTTTTATTAATCCTGTATATACTGTTGAGTTTCTTACAGCGAGTGAGAGCACCAGATTCAATGTCTCCGTCTATTCCTCTTCTCCTACACTTCTTTTCCTCATACCCCATACCTACTTATACATAAGTCCGTGTGTGCTTGGTTCTCACCTATGTGGTTTACGGTAGGCAGCAGTTTGGTTGTACATCCCAATGGTTTTATTTGGTTGCTCTGAAATTCTGTGGCGCCAAGGTTACCGCTAACCATTAAATAGGTCGAGGGCTCCTCAACTACCCAGATAAATAAAAACAATACTCTAAATACTTACAGCAAATAAGCACCCGTCTTTGTAAACGTTGACATATCTCGCATTAAATGTCAACATTTACAAAGACTGTATTTTGTTCTCGTCCGTCACAAGTAAATCAAGATCACTTCCTGCTCCACCCAGGTAATCAACGCTATTGTCCGCACTGTGTGTATTTTATAATATGCTGCATATACGTAACAAAAGGCTTAGCAATATTGTAACACTAGCTTTAGCTCCGGGCGGCGCCAAGGGGCGAGGCTATTGACGTCTGCCTGAGATCTCTAGAAATAAGGAAATTGTTGGTAGCACTTCTTCAAGTTCAAGGAATTTATTCATTCATTTTGTGGACACGTCAAAATATATAGTAAATAAAAAAGAAAATAACTAAATATGTTTAAAAAACAACTGCCGCTGAGCTTAACCGTGAAAAATCAGCTTACGATGTTTTCCTGCATAGTTAAAGCAAGCGATAATTAACTATGCACATGACTTCGAACAGTCACAGATACGCCTTGGGATCGAACTCGATACATCTGTGTGGCAGTCCAATGGCCCCTAGACTATAGCTTAAAAAAATAAAATGATATATATTTTTTTGTAAATTACTAAAAAGTTAAATCATCTGCATTTTTTTTATATTACCGTTTTATATAAAAAAATGCTGATGGTTTAACTTTTTAGTAATCCGCTCAGCTCTGTTACAGAAAATTCCTTAACACCAGAATATTTTTAACACGGTGCGATTCACCAATCAAAACCGAGACCTTACGATCAAACTCAACAAAAACCCAACCAATGCTATAGAACGAAAAAACAGCTACATAACAGTATTTACTAAAACAGTCATATTCTTCGAAATGGCGGTAATTTACATCACTCACGAATTACACGTGAACAGAATATTAAATAGATATTATGTGTTAAGCGGAAAATTAGGCTAATATATGACTAAGAACTGTCCAAAACGCAAATGTCATACTTTACACATTACAATAGGGATTAAATATAATGACCACCAAAAATAGTATTTGCGCAGCAAAATATGCTTACTAAAATATATCATAACGAGCACCTATACGCCTCAAATCACTGCATTCTGTCTCGGAAGGGTTAGGTTATGTTAGGTTCCTTCTTAAACCCACTCAAAAATAGGAGCCTCGCTTCGCGGGGCTCCGTCGACTTATTTTGATCTCTTTAAATATATTTTGCTGTGCAATTTGGTGATCATTTACTATTTTTGATTGTTATATTTTACTATAACTGGTGATAAGTTAAACATAAGCCATTACAATATATAAAGGAAATACAAATAATTATCAAGAACTTTCATCGCTCCCAATGTAATAAATAAATGACAGCACGGACGGCGGTAGAAGTATTCGCCGGTCTGTAAATTAGTACTTCTCACTTTATGCTTCTTACCGGCTTGGTGCCATTCTATTTATTTGTTTGCAGGCGAAAAGTGAGAAGTCGGAGTCGTAGTGACTAAACCTACCACGGCGTTCTTCCACACGGTCTACGGCCGGGGCGCAGGGATCGCTCGCGCATTCATCCTGCAGCCCTGGCAGAAGAATAGCCTGCCTTGTGTTTTTGTTACCTCTGACTTTATGGTAAGCGTCGGTTATGTACCACACGACGTGCGAACACGAACTTAGCGTTTATAAAGAGCAGCGACAGCTCAGTGGGGAGACCAACAGACTGCAATGCAAAGGGTCTCGGGTTCAAACCCACGTCGCGCACCTCTGACTTTCGGAAGTTATGTTTTCGAAATTATGCACGTATTGATTGACAATTATCACCTGCTCCGTGCCTTGGAGAGCACGTTAAGCCGTCCGTCCCGGCTGCCATGAACATCTATGGCAGTCGTTATTGGGAGAGTGTCGACACAAAAGATCCCACTGGGTCGAAGTGTCGCCGGTCTGCACTGACTGGCCCCCAAATAAGATAAGTTAAGATAGCGTTTATAACTCTGCCTACCCCACCAAGACATGACATAACAACTACAATTTACCAATTATATTTTTAGGTCCCACGTACAAATATGGACGAACCTCTTGACATATACCGAGCACAGTTTCAAATACCGTGTTGCAACTAATATTCCTAGCGGAATAAATCGAAAGCACTGCCAGTTCGACAATCGAAACTGATGCATGTAATGCAACCCATACACAGCAGTCGCATCTGCTACCACTGCTTTACTGAGGCAGTCGTTATCTCGTGGATCAATCGATCTGCGCGGTCATCACTGCGTACCACCATCTTGCACAAGACAACGCCCACATAATTTTTCAAGCGATAAATCCGACATCTTCTAACTAATATTATAAAGGGGAATGTGTGTTTAATTGTTTGTTTGTTGCTCTTTCACGCTTTAACGACTCAACCGATCATCATGAAATTTTCAGTACACATTGTCAGGGGTACAGAAAAGGACATAAGGTACCTTTTACCCAGAAAAAGTACCGCTATTTAAATATTTTTTTTTATATTTCACTGGAATTCGTTTACGCACCGCACCGTCCGCGCCCGGGCAGGGCGCGGGTGTGTGGGACTCGATCCAGAGAGGCCGGCCCCATACCCACTAAGCCCCTGACGGCGTTACCCGGTACCTATTGTCGGTGCCACGGGATTCGTGCTTGCATTCACCGCGACGCCGACAGGCCTTGGCTCGCCACACTAGGCGGGCCCCAGCTGTTTGGGGGAGGACCAGATGGTGTACCATCTGGTCCTCCCCCTCCCCCGCGTGCCCCTCCCTCGGGCCTGTGCTGCTCAGGTGGCAGACTGCCCAAAACCACCGCCCGCAGGCCGCCCCCTAGGGTGGCTGGAGGTCAGCGGCAGCGCCCTGGACGTCTCCTGCGGACTGTTACTAAAGTTATGCGAAAGAAATCGCGGGCTAAAAGCTAGTTTATAAATAAAGTTATGTTTAACCTCAAGTCTTGAAATACTTAACATAATTAAAAACTCTATTATATCTCGCCGCCGGTGTACTGCTGCGACTCCATAGGTTGAAGGACACACGACATACTTTACGTCAGATAATAAACAATCACATATTGTTACTCCGAAAATAACAATAAGCGAGGTTAAGTTGTATTTGGCGCGGCTATTTTAAGGATGGGTAATTGAGTTAAGCGTTCCATCGACTTAATGGACGTGTGAAAGAAGAACAGTGTTATTGTTTTGGACAGCAGTCATGGTAACTCAGAGATCTCTGTAATTGAGTATACTGTGACTTTTTATAGGCTTATGTTTAACTTATCACCAGATATAGTAAAATATAACAGTCAAAAATAGTAAATGATCACCAAATTGCACAGCAAAATATATTTAAAGAGATCAAACTAAGTCGACGGAGCCCTGCTTCGCGGGGCTCCTATTTTTGGGTGGGTTTACGAAGAAACCTAACATCTCCTTTTTTTTTCTTTTTTTTTTATGGCATAGGGTGGCAAACGAGCAGACGGATCGCCTGATGGTAAACTATTACCGCCGCCCATGGACACCCGTAACCCCAAAGGAGTTACAAGTGCGTTGCCAGCCCTTTAAAAAGGAATGAAGGAGGGAAAAGACAAAGGAAAGGATAGGAAAAGGATCGGGGTAACTAGGCCTCCGGCTCTCTCACTCACCGATACGAAACGCAACAGTACGGGTACCGTTACTTCACGCCGGTATTCTGTGAGAGGGTAATACTAACCCGGTCGATCCGGCCCATTCATGCTGAAACCAGCGAGGATCTACTACTTTAATTACACACCTAACCCTTCCGAGACGGAATGCAGTGATTTGAGGTATATAGGTGCTCGTTATAATATATTTTAGTAAGCATATTTTGCTGCGCAATTAGTATTTTTGGTGGTCATTATATTTAATCCCCTTTTTACATCACTAGTGGTTGGTTGATGTATACTGTTAGAAAAGCAACACCCGCTTTAGAAATTATTAAAAAATGTCACAGGTGACTTTACGAGCACTCAAACAACAGATACAAAGAAAACTTGGGTCGAAACAACTATTTGTGGATCACACAATTTTTTGTCGCGTTTGGGCTTTGAACCCAAAACGTTGCAGTGGCAGTGACGAGGCAACTACTTGAAACATTACGCCACCGTAGCCTATAGACGCATGAAGCACTAGAAATATTATTCACACGGAGCTGGGCATTATTATTTCATACAACAAGGGCAAAGAATTTTAATCAATATTGGGATTTAATCTGTCAATTGTTGGACAGTCAGACATCATTGGAAAATCAATTGCTTTTCAGTTTAATTTGAAGATTCTTAGAATAGATCGGTACCTACTCTATTTTTAACATGTTATATTAAAAAACGCCCAGACTCGTAACAACTTGTTATGAATCACACAAAGGGGAATACCTATTCTCCATAGTGTCTCAGGCCAAAGATGGATATCAAAAATTATTATAAAAATTTAGTGTTTTAAGAGCTTAACAATATTACATATCTAAAAAATATATTCAAATTGACGCCACTATTTTGGAAATACCTTAAACAAAACAATGTGTTGAGGTTATTTTTCTGTACGAAAATGTGTCTGGCTGTGAGATAATGCATAAACATCTCTTTTTTCAATGCTCTATTATTAAATTACGATAGTAGGTGTATTTGTAATATATTTTTATCCAGTTATACTCAATAGGTTATGGAAAAAAACATTTGTTATTTTAAACGTCTATATTCTCTTCATTGTCAATATACTATTAGCAAATAATCTAGAAAAGGCGCAGGAGTGCATATTTTTTGTAAAATACAGTGGCGTCAATTTCAATGAAAGTAAATACATATATTTTGATGACAAAAACAACTGGAAAGTAATTTTTGTCTAGCCTTTTGTCCACTCGTAGCCTCAGATGGGCGTTCCCCTTTTTGTCCCCTGTGGAGACACTCGTCAGTGGCGAGGCGACTACTTACACCACTAAGCCATCCGTGTAGTCCCTAAATCTTGTGATGGTATACCTTATTCTCTTACGTTTACGCAAACGTTACACATTGAAATTAAAATAGCAGTGGTGCATCTGACTGCTGTGCATGAGGTTCGATTCTGCGGTCGAGCAAATGTTATGTTTCTGTAAATATCTTAGTAGAGACACGGAGCTTACATTTGTGTCCGGTAAACAGCAACAAGCACGCCATCTACTACGTGGAACCCAAAAACCATACTTGACGAATCGTAGCTGTAACCTACACCTCTGTCTAGTAGGGAATGTAGGCATAGTAGTAGTACTATGCCTACATTCCATTTCATTCACATTCCAAGCATGTCATATCTTTTTAACAAAATAAAATGATGCTAAAATATCTACACTTAATTCTTCTTTTTTTTTATTTTGCTCCTCAAAATGAACACACTCCACCTGATGGTAAGCAGTCGTGTGGTCTAAGAGCAGTGGTCTCCACACCGCCTTCATAGCAACCGAGGCGATGTTGAGGTCTCTACTTTGACGGCCTGAGAAGGTGCTTTTTCACGCCCCGCTTAAAGGACCCAGGATTGAAGGAAGAAGGAAACACGTGCCTCGGCAGAGAATTCCATGCCTTGGTCGTTCGGCAGAGGTATGAGGACCCAAACTTGTTGGTACACGCTCTAATCGACTCTACCGTGTAAGGATGGCATCTGAGCCCAGCACGCGTTGTTCTGGATAGGAAAGGGGAGAGCGGGATAAGGTGGAATAATAATTTTGTTTTACTACATAAAATGAATGTATAATATGCATACTCGAAACAATAAAGTTAAGCAAATAATTACAACATTTTGCTAAATATGTTCTCAAATAAACGCCCATAGGATGCGAGTCTATTGCCGTCTATCAAGCACGTTTTAAACTTTGTACAACGAAATATGTGCTCGACAGACAATAAATATACCTAATAAATACATAATTATTTAAAACTAGCGGTCGCCTAGTGCTTGAAATTCGACCAAAGTTTGCCTGTAAGATATTGCTGATATATATGTCATTATATATTGATATCTATATGTAACCATAGTTACGCGCTTCGACTGCGCGTGTCAAATGCATGGTTGTGTGCGTCTAATGTATTTTTTCATTAAGTTAATGTATTTCTAATGCATATTTTATATAAATATTAGGATTCGCCCCTCCTTCTCCATATAAACTTTAACTGTGCCAAATTTAATACTCCTCTGTCCGCGCAATTTTCGTAAAAATGGGTAGGTACCTACTAAGTTTTTGCCTCATGTATTAATATATAGATACTTTTACTATTACAGCGAATTTTAACAGAAAATCCGATAACTTTTTAGCCCAATACAAGCATTAAACACGATACCGTGTCAAATCTATCCCATACCAAACACAGTCTGTCAAGTCTTATCACATTGTTAATACCTACAATATACATAAAATGTCCGCTCCGACGTGTATGTAAGTAATTTAACATACAACAATCACTCCGTATAAGGAAGCTGTTAATTACTTATCAAACCTTCGAGAAAAGCTGAATCGAAAATAATACCTAATCTACACAATACATTACTTACCAAGACTTACGTTTGTCATAGAATTTCGTTGAAAAACCAAAGAGAATCTAAGAAGAGTCATCACCTGCCAACTACTCACTAATTCGACCTTAAATAAATTATGATTAATAAATAACAACAAGTTTCCGAATGACAAAATTTAATAAACCCTAAGCAATTCTTCCATTTCTAAATAAATTATGTTATTAATATCATTTTTTAAATAACGTCATCACTAATTACTAGTTAATGGGTAAATAATAAATAATACTAAGGAGGTGTTAACAGGAGAACCTAAATAAAATACGCGAAATTGCAATGTAAGTATAATATTTTGTATGTTTTTACTTCAATTGACATAATATACTGTACACAATTTTTTTTAGAACACGTATTATATTTTGTCTATCATTATTCCGCCTACTTCCTTATAAACTTACCGGACCATCTGAATCGTAAAATAATTCATCACTATTGACCAAAGACTAAAAACGAAAACCGAGTTCGATTTTAAAAAGAAATCCTATATTCCATATTTGAAACATGGAATTTAAATTATGTATTTTTTTTTATTTTCGAGACCTTGCCCGCATCACTGATCCGCCTCTAACACCTCAACAGGTACATTTGGCGACTTTCAATAACATTGCTGGGTTTAGTATAAAAGACAGGGCGAGTTCAACCACAGCATTCAGTAGCTATCGAGCAGTCAAACAGAAGTGCACGATGAGATTTCTGGTACGACTTTTTATTTATTAATAATTAAAAATTATAATTTAATTAAATAAAGTGATAACGAAACGTCGTGGAAATTGTATCGGATTTTGAAAATCAATCAGTGTTAATTATACTATCAGTTCTATTGATTTCTTACCTAGTTTGAACAATTTTGTGTAATTCTAAAATATATATTATTTTTTAAATTTGAAATGGTCACCGGTTAAATATCAAAATCCATCTAAAATGGTTTAGTTTCTTAAACATTTTTACAATTTTGTCGTCAATCATAATTTCGCGCCGAAATCACCAGTCTTAATTTTGACCAAGAAATTATATCAAACAGCCAAAACGTTTTGTTGTCACTACCTCGTATCTTCGCATTCAGTCTTGTTATCCATTTGTATTTAAGTAATATAATCCCAATACATATATCCGATAAACATTTTTTAATGTCGTACTCTGTGCTTATGATGGCAATTAATACCATAATTTACATAATAACTTTTAGATTAATATTGTTCTAATTAACAGTAACGAGTAACATTACAATTTGTATAACAAGGTCGAATAACTAATAATGTCATACTTATGTCTTAAACCTGTTCCTTCATGTATATCTACTATATATAACTTCTTTTCTATTTAACTGAATATCAATTTCCGTAGTTATCGAATATCAACGTCACAGTTATACCCTGTAAAATTCAACATTCCTATCCAGCCAAAGAGCCCCATTCTATTTTATAATTGCGGGGTGACAATCCAAGAAAGTTTTCACACCATTTACAAATGTCAAAATAAAATCTCTAAACGTCAATCAAATCTCATATAACTCTTGAGCTTTTCTTTTTACAATCATTAATCAAAATTTATTTAACTATTTATAAATCAACACCTTGCCAATTGAATATCAATATAATTTCACAACACAAAACAGATAATACAAATTCATTTAACTTATCATAATAATTGTTTATGACTAAGCGCTATTATCTGTGCACGCGTCAAAATGTGGTCAGATAGGCGCATAAAATGTCAGTCATGTGGCTTTATCTGTGCCCGACTTGCGACAGCTATGGGCGGAATTTGATTTATACCAGTATTGAATTACATTGTCTGCTATTCTCGTATGATAATCAGCTATTTATGATAAGAGCTTGAATTCTATTACGAATAATTTCATTTGTTGTAATCGCAAGCAAAAACTCAATAGGAAAATAGTATTATCAGCTTAGAAAGTCATTTTTATAGACGAGACATATCCCACCTATCCATTACATTATTGGCGTGCTATTCTTATAAATAGGGATAAAAGGTCTCTAAGATCATCATATAATGCTCAAGGAAATAAGAATACAAGAAAGCCTTTCATCAAACACGCATTTCACCAATAAAATAAGCATGAACTATTTGTTATATAAAAATCGGTATATTATTTCTTCTGTACAAGATAACATTTCAATACATACTTGTCTATAGTCTTACGAAAATGTGCGAGTCAATTTATTAAAACAACAGCGAAATTCGCACCTGGAAGAAAGATAAAAATATAGCATAGATTATAAACTATAATACATTTCCCGCCAATTAAATAGCCAAATCGCGTGCAAATACTTGACAAGTGATCGGCATGTAAAAAAAATGTATTCCCACAAGACCACTTATAATCGTTAATTAGAAATAATTGATTTAATTAATATGTAAGTACTTCTTGGTATCGATACATCCGAGTTTTTTCGCGTAACCGACGGATTGTGATTGATATGGGAAAATTATGAATTGCGGTAATTAATCATCATCTTCACGCAAATGCTCGCAATAAATAACTACTAAGTAAGATAATACCTACGTAATGTGCATATAAATATTAAATTAATGATTGCAAAACTTCGAAAGCTTGGCTGTAATATTTTAGGGATTATTGTTATTCCCGATTTCTCTTACTAATTCCACAGTAAGTACTGATACTTAAGCCCATAGAAAAAGCTATAATTATGTCTCTTTAGACTTTCGTTCGACACCTACAAGCAACACTAACGCAATATATTCTTCTCAAAGACAACAAGTTTACTATACTTATTAATTTATGCTATTAATTACGTAGCGGGAATGCCAGAGACAACCATACGCCCTTTATACTGCTTTCGCCGTCCGCGTGGTTACCAAATACTTATTATTTATAGAACTAATGATCTAATTTCCAAAGCCATAATAAGCCAATCAAATAAAATTGAATAATACCATAAGCAAAAAAAATGTCAATCACGTTCCATTCCAACCAATGTCAATATCAAGGACAGATAAAAAATGGACCATAGACATGATTAATTTTATGTACTCACGCGTTTAATTTAACTCACTTGGTGTTGAGGTCGTGCAAATATGGCGGCAATTACTACGAGTAATGCGTGCTAACTGCCTTCGATTTAGTCAAGGCATTGCGATGATTTAATTAGATTAGTCTATTTAATACGTACATGTAATATACGGTTACAAATATATCACATTACAATTTTTCTTATGAAATTTACTTTTTATAACATTTTGAAGATTTATATCATGAATATTGCAACATGGCTACCACTAGTCATCGTACAGACTATCTAAACAAAAAATAGAAAGATATTAAACCTGGTGTACAATTGTTAAATGATATTTTGGAGCGCAGTTACGTCAATTGTCGCAATTTAATAGTCGCAATCACAACTGGCAAAATGTAGGCGTGATATTTCTCTGCCTAGCCCTTCGAGATTGTATTTTACACTGCCGCACTGCAGTCCTATTGACGCATGCTGTGTCATAATACGACACGCGTAGCATATTACCATGTCAAGGTTGCACATTGCTATTCAGACACATCACTATTGTAACATGCCATAATAGGTGGACAATACCGTTATTTAAATGTATATTTTGGTATTGTAATTACAACCCGGTAAAGAGAGCTAGTCAAATATATAGCGAATTGTTTACCTTCGCTTCACAATAGAGCAATTATTGATGTGATTTATTTAACGTAAAATAATTTAAGACAAAGCAGACAAACACCTAATAAATTTATGAACGTTCAGTAAAAAGCAACTAAATTATCTGTACTTTATTTGACCGAGTTAAATGTTTTGAAACCGCGCCTTTACGTCCACTATCAACAATAATGCTAATACGTTGACTTGATCATTTAAATGTCTTCATAACTTAACACACAGCAATGTTACCGTTGTTGTACATAAATTGGGTTTAATTCATTTATATTCAAAACATAAGTATATACAAGGAAACTGGTTTTCATAGAATGATTTAATATATTAAGGTTCCACTAAAAGCATTACAACGAGCCTTATCTCTAAGCTATGAGCAAGGCGTGGTTAAGAATGTTCGTAAGGTATCACAATATAGAATTTGCGCAACAACCCCATTTAGAAACAATGCAGATCTTAAATCTTTATGACAGTTTTTAAACGTTTTGTTCTATATAATCTATGGAAACATTGACCCACTTGTAACAGTACGTGACAAATGAATTTGGCGGCAAAACATATGTGAGGTTATGTTTTAAGTATGTGAGATTTTTCACGTATTGTAGTGTAATTTTCTAACAAACATAATTGTTTTGGACATGTATTATTTAATTTAAATTTAGTAAATATTTATTTAAACATTCTGAGCATTGTAATAACAGTAATGCAATTTCAAGTCGTCTTGAACATCTTTAAATTTTTATTTTGCAACACCTAGAAGTATCAAAATAATTGCCAGTATTTTCTACAAAAAACAGCACAGTAATAAAATGCTGAACTTTTACAACTACTACACTATTTACACAATAAAAAAACTAGTGTTGCGAAGATCCTGAATCGGTTAATAAAATTAGCATCGACATTTCGCAAAACAATTACACGTACTGTTCAGCCTGACCACACTAAAGACACAAAAAGTTGCTTATTAATTAGTAAAAACTAATTTATGTTCATTGGAATTGACATTAACGTGTGTGAGGCATAATTGAATGGCAGGCCCGAAATTGAACTGAACAATTTTATTGCAATGCATTATTTATAAAAGGACGTAACTACATTGCAAGACGTTACTGATTAAATCAATATTGCAGCATTATTCAGAAAATAATTTCGATTATAAGAAGTGTGAATTGAATATTTATTTTTGTAGCCTCAAAGTACTCGTTATATTTTCAACGGACATTATTAATCGCCAGCTATTACCAAACAATCAGCACCGAGTGTTCAGTCTACATTGATGTAATGCTAATAGAATTTTGTCATAGCACTTGCTTTCAATACATTCGAACGCACTCACGCCACTCGCAAAAGCGAACAATTAGCAACATACCAAAAAACTGCATTGGAACCCGCAAATTAAAAAGGATATGTGCAACGTGAAATGTAACTACTATTTTTATGTAAATGTACAGTTATTTTAATAGGCATATCATTATAAATAACTGATAT
Organism: Catocala sponsa; assembly: GCA_963564715.1. NCBI lineage: Eukaryota > Metazoa > Arthropoda > Insecta > Lepidoptera > Erebidae > Catocala > Catocala sponsa. The sequence goes on from OY751355.1 coordinate 6,430,649, forward strand.
ACACGTTAACAATAGATGTTAATTAGTTGCTAAACCGCGTGTATAATTCCAAGGTGTGGTTTCGTAAAAGAAAAGATATTAAAACCAAGTAACTGCTTACTAATACGCTTCGGTAAGCCGTTGATTTTAGCATAACTCGATAACATCTGTGATTTTTAAGTAATTTCGTTGTTAATTGCAACGGAACTGGTCAATAGGTAATGCATCGTATGAATTCAAGTGAATATTTAATGTGACGGAACAAGGAACAGGTTTCATCCAACTGGTGAATCAAGAGCTTGAACTAAACCTTCGTTATTTCTTTTGCAGGTCGTTTTCGTCGCCGTCCTCGGCTATGCCTCCGCGAGCGTTATCGCGCCCTTAGTATATGGTATCAACCATGGCGACGCTCAAGCCGCCGCGATTGACGCCACCGTCGCCGCGCAGGACCATGCCCGCGCCTTCACCGAAGGCCAGGCCCGTGCTGCTGAGGCCGCCATCCAGTACAACAGTGAAGCCGTCCGCCAAGTCGCTGAAACTAACCGAGACCTCCACGAGAACGCCTACTGGGGTACCGTTGCCGCTAACCAGAACGCCGTCGCCGCCGCTCAGTCCAATGCCGCTGCTATCAGCGGTGTAGCTGCCGCCCAGGCTGGTTTGGCTGCTGCTCATGCCGGTTACGCTGCCCCCTATGTCGCCTCTCCCTACGGCTACGCCGGTGTTGCCGCTCCCTACGTCCATGGTCTCGCCGCACCCTACGGTGTCCATGGCCTCGGTCTACGCGCTTGGTAAACCGTTAACTGTCAATAACCGTCATTTAAAAACATGTTACTTTTAAATAACGGTTGCCCTACGTCGGTTATACCTGGCAACACTTGGGATGTTTTTAACGTCGCTAGTGTTGTCAGGTAAGGTTGGCCCAGGGTTGCCACAACACCGCTATTCATAATGGATGGAAATATGCTCAAACGAACAAAGGTCTCAGTATAGTAACTCTCTTTGTAAATAAAAAAGATAAATCATGCCATCACTGCCAAAGTGTAAATAAACACGTTTTTACAAAACAATCTATTGCATTTTTATTACCACACTATCAATCAGCCTTTATATAATTCCACTATTAGCTTTCTCAGTTTAAATACAATTGATTCAATGGTTTAAGTAGTCATCTTGCTAAAGTGTCACGCCGTTTCTTTCAGGTTCGAGCCCCAAAATAGTACCGATTCCGTGTAATGTGTTTAATTTAATTTAGTTTTATTAAAGAATGCCGCGAAATAGACATTATACTTTCAGATAACTGGAAACTTAAATTCGCCAATATAAGGCTTCCTGAGTATGTCTTGTAACACACACATAACACACAGCAGTGCAAAATGGGTGACAATATTTTTATAAAAGCGCTTATTTGCAACTTTCTAAGGTTCAAAATTCATAATGCTTTTATCCAACAGACGTTCGACAAAGTACTTTTTTTTCAATTGCCAACAAATTTTTGATATTTTGGAATGGTTAGGGTATAATTTTGCACGAATTGCTTTAATTATCAGTATAAAAGTACTATCATTTATGTGGTAAAATACAATATTCATTTATTGAGCTATCGTACACAAACATGACAATTCTCCCTCCGTCTTACGAATTTTCGATCAGGTCACATGTCCTGACGCGAGTTTGACAATTCTCCCTCCGTCTTACGAATTTTCGACCAGGTCACGTGTCCTGACGCGAGTTTAAAATTTTTTACCCATCACAAAAAAGTGCACAACGCCGCTAAAGAAGGTTTCACATCAAAAACATTAGCTACTCAACTTTACTACACGAAAGTACCTACTTACCCCCATAAAAAGCTTAACCAACTAACGCAACAATGACTCCAACCAAACCATTTGTACTCAGTCGCGAAACATATCTATACAACTCATAGGTCTTCTTAAGCTGGTGAAAGTCACAGCAACACAATTGACTTCGACCAAACCACTTAAGCTCTAGTCGCGAAAGAAATCTATACAACTCATAGGTCTTCTTAAACTGACTGGTAGTCACACATGACTCCACGAAGTAGTCACAGACTAGTAAAGAGAATAATCACTTGTAATCACTTAATTGAACGAGTCAAGGGCCAGCGACTACCTGGCATTTGGTAACGATGGTAAACGCATCGATCTAGAATATACTACCAACTTCATATTGCAAAATGGTCTACATAACTTCACGCTTGCATATGCCGGGAGGGTTTGGCAGAAGTGTTAACTGTTATAGATATATCCTGCGTAATAGAGACTAGAGTATTGTCGGCAGGGTATTGAGTGCGGTTCAAGATACAGTGTTGGATTATTATGAGGTAGCTGGTTACCCACGGCTTTGATTGCGTGGTTCGGGAGAAAAAACGAAGGAAATAAATATACATAGCATAAGCAGAGATGTATTACACCCACATTTCCCCAGCTATGATTTGAAGTCCCACGGGGAGCATATTGGCGTTTACTAGACTCAGGTTCAGGCACCGGTTTCCTAATGAATCTCTTGACAGTAACACTTTTCTCGACCTGCAAATCGTACCCGAGACCTCGTGTACAGCAGTCGCAATCAGTACATTTGCGCCACCAAGGAAATTGGTTTATTTTTCTTGATAATAGTGATCTTGGTAATAGCCTATGTCACGTTCCGGTCCATAAACTATCAAACCAATGTGATCCAAATATTGCGTTAAGAGTTCCGGATACTTAAATTCCTAATTAGCCCATTCCTTTCCTACCATCCTACCTTTAATTCCTTTTTGCTGAAGTCGGCAATAAGCAAGTGGTGCCCATATTACAAGAGGCTATCGTAACAGATTACCGTCATGCAAGCCGTACGCATTACAAATTTGGTATAGTCTAAATAAAGTGCAGAACATCTAACATTATTTCGTGTTTAAGTTTCTACTAATATTATAAATGTGAAAGTTTGTGAGGATGGATGGATGTATGTGTGTTACTCTTTCACGCAAAAACATAAAAAAAAGAATACCGACGAATTAAGTACCTCCTCCTTTTTTTGAAATCGGTTAAAAACTACTGAGCCGATAGCGATGAAACTTGGTACCATGTAGATAGCTAAAGACCTGGATTAACACACAGGCTACTTTTTATCCTGATTACCAGGGTGAAACCGCGGGGCGCAGCTAGTATTATTATAAAAGGTTTTTTTGGTTTAAAATAATAACAAGCTTTTACCCGTATCTTATAAACCTCTGAGTCTTCTTCGAAGAGGTTAATGAAAACACTTTGTGGGTCTGCGTGTCTGTCTGTTAGTGACAGGCATAGCTCCGGAACCACTGGACCGATTGACTTGTAACTTGGTGTGCAGACACCTTGGGTCGACACACACCACCCTCGGTCGAGTTTGAATATGGGCCCTGGGGGTCAAAAGACCCCTGAGATATAGGGGTCACAAGGTCATATGAAGACGAAAAGGTTGAATCCTGGGTTTTTACACCCATCTCGTTTACGTCGTACTTAACAAGTTTTGTTCTACTACTTTTTAGAAAACTCAATACTTTTCCAAAAACTATATATTATATTATGCGCCCCAACTCCCACACAACGTCTCTGCCCCGCGGTATGTTGTTTGTTTACGCTGATGCCTTCTATTGCGTGCTAACGCGTGTAGTCTTAAACCTAAGTTAAGCCTAAGTTTATTTTCTATTTTAGTATGACAAAATAAATAAAATGAGTTAAGAAAAATTACAGCAAATTTTGTTAAGTAAGATTCTAATGTAACTAAATGATTTTTTGGCATTATGTATAAATCTTCTTACATAAGTTAGTTAAATAAACATTGAGTAAGTACTATATTTTTCACAGTTTTAACATAATAAGTAGTTTATATGTGTATAAAGGGCTAGCTGCATGCCTTTTTTGTTACTTGTGGCAATGCATGGACGCATACCCCTCCGCGGGGGCGGGCGGAGGGGTTATTTCGAACTGACCGGGGTAAAAGAGAAAGATGGTAATGAAGATAATAAGGGAGCTTCCCGGAAAACCGACTAAACCTACCACGGTGTTCCTCGACAAAACCTACATGCCTTGAAAAGCTGAAAAGTAAACAAAAGCTGCATGCCGTGGTTGACACTGTAAGTCCAGTAAGCAGTTGATCTATACAAATAAATAAAATTGAAGTGTCTGTTTGTAATGTCAAAATAACAGCTTTTTATCTAATGCATATGAAAGTATATAAGGTACCTATACGAAAACATCTGTTTTTAAAATTTTTGTCTGTCTGTCTGTCTGTTTGTTCCGAGTAATCTCCGAAACGGCTGAACCGATTTTGACGGGACTTTCACTGGCAGATAGCTGGTGTTATAAGGAGTAATATAGGCTACTTTGATTTTAGAAAGAAAATAGGATTCCGCGGAGACAAACAATTTTTAGTTAAAATCTACGCGGACGAAGTCGCAGGTAACAGCTGGTCATAAATAAATTTAAAAAATAACAAGTCACGGGTAAAGGTTATTATTATTTTTCAATTGACCCTGTATATCAAGGAATATTAGGAATATATCGATTGCAGTAGCTTATGGAAAGTTTTTGCATGGTTGAGATCATCTTTTAATGCGTAAGTTATTGTTATCCGATTTACGCAAACCAAAGCGAAGTGACCACATCATGCGCAGCAATATTGATCAGATAAGTTATATTGTAGAAACACACACAGACGATGCTTCTGGACCAAGGTGATACAGAACAATAAATTTACAGAACTCCTCAAAATAAAATAGTTCAATACCATCAAAATGCCATTTCCTGGTTCTCAGCTGTAAATGTCAGACAAAGAAAACTTCATTCCAGGCGGTTTCGACACCAGCGCTGGCCCTAACAAATGCCACGGCAATCTGACATTTAAGTAAATGATAATAAGATCCAATTAGGTATGTATGTGTGCCGTACTCATTTTCTTGATATCTAGACTGCCTTGATGAGGGCGTAGGCTTTTATTGGGGAGGACATATTGGTGGGTAGATAGGCGAGCAAGTTGGGTGATATGCTCGAATAATATATTATGATTCGCTGTTCATGTAACACTTGTCTATTGTAATGCTTTATGAATCATTTCGATGGGTGTTATTGTCCTTAATTTATTATGTCATATAATTCTTAGTAAAAACCCCGCACACGGCAACACGCTCACCTCCAATCGCGTGCAACCTATTGATAACAAGCAATCTGTCGAAACATTAAGAAAATTCAGCCATGTTTCACCACAGCACCTTACCAATATTATGGCGTGCGTATGTATGCTCGGCCAACAAGTTTGCCAAGTGCAGCGTTCAAACAACCCGTGTGTCCGTAGGTATCATTTGGTCGAAATAATTTATGAATGTAGATCACCTTGGAGACTCAACTGAATGAATAAAACAAGATCTAATTACACATAAACAATTTACATACACATTTATGCACAGGTACATATTTGCACTTCCTCTATGGGCAAGTGATAATAAAATATTGGTTTAATGACCATGCGCTTGCTACTTTGCTGCGATAGTGGGTAAAACATGGATGAGATTAGCACAGGATCATAATGAGTAGCTCGAACTGACAAAAGCATGTGACTTCACGGATGGAGTAGTGATTTAAGTCTTCGCCTCACTGCTACTACGCTGTTGTGGCTTCGAATCTTATATGGGACAAAGAGCAGCGATAGCTCAGTGGGGAGACCAATAGACTGCAATGCAGAGGGTCTCGGGTTCGAACCCACGTCGCGCACCTCTGACTTTCGGAAGTTATATGACTTTTCGAAATTATGTGCGTATTGATTGACAATTATCGCCTGCTCCGTGCCTCGGAAAGAACGGTAAGCCGTTGGTCCCGGCTGTCATGAACATCTATGGCAGTCGTTATTGGGAGAGTGTCGACACAAAAGATCCCACTGGGTTGAAGTGTCGCCGGTCTGAACTGACTGGCCCCCAGATAAGATAAGAAGATAAGATAATATATGGGACAAAAATTGGGTGATCCACAAATGATTGTTCTGAGTCTGGATGTTTTTTTCTTGTTTCAATGTTTGTAAAATCCACCGCGACACAGGACTTATTCCTAGAGCGTGAGATGTATTTTTTAAAGAAAAGAAAAGCCTATTTCCAGTAATGGGTAAAGTCAGGTTGTGGATGATGATGACCAGGTAACGTAGACGACAGAAAATTGTCGAGGTGTATTTCGCCGAGTATATTTAGGGTCCGACGTAATAGGGGAGCGAACCAACTTCCGTCTAACGAGATCATTTCCAAACTTAGCGATGATAATGAAAATTACCTAATAGAATAACTTACAAGCGTTTGGCATAACCCAGAGTCCTAACGAGCGTCCATTGTGAAAATGTATTATGGAAATTAATTAAAAATCTAGTATTTGTTCAGCAGTTACCTGTTTGGTTAGAAATAATAAAAAAGTTATAATACAAACTGTAAAATATTGTTAAATTTATCTCGTTGAGTGTACAGTATGACCTTAATGTAGAAAATAATAATGCGTTTCTTGTGCGGATATAATTATATATTATTCTAGAATTTTTAGCCATTATACTAATAGACATACCTGTGCGAAATATGGTCTAGTTTTTGACCATTCACTTGCTTTTTGTTCCAGTGTCTCAGTCAACGCATGCGTCACTAAAGATCGTGAGGCCGCAAACTCGATTGCCGAGCCGAACAAAATATTCTCGCCTATCGGTTTCCTTAGTAGGTGTACAAAATCTTCTGTGTCCAGTCAGCCAGACGGCATTAATCTTGCCCCTATTACGTAGGTAGACTTATTTTACAGAAATAGGAACATAATCTCTCATATATTGACTAAGCTTGTACTGTAAATTGCACTTCGTCAAAATTACAATGGGTGGAATGTAAATAGCAAGCTATTGCCAAAAATTAAATAGATACAGAAGACCAGGTAATACCATGCGCGGCATCAGACGTAAGATACCTAATAATGTTTACTTCAGTTAAAAAAGACAACTGTCGCTTTAAAAATAATTCCTGTCTCAGGAAACATTATAAACTGTCAAACAACAAACTCGAAGACTACCTAGATTCGGAAGAACTATTTGTGGATCACACAATTGTTTGTCTCATGTGGGGATCAAACCCACACCACTCGGCGCAGAGGCGGTAGCGAGACGAGAACCTAAAGCACTATGTCATCCGTGTAGGTCAACTCATTTGTATGTCATCGCAATGTACAACGGCGGCATTTTCCATTGGTAAGCGTACCAGATTTCATTGCGTTGGCCATCAGTATCTAAATAATCTTTAGTTATCGTTTGCCTGTCGTTATCAAGTGCTATTTGCAAATATTGTCAAACAACGCCAGGGCGCGGGCTAGTGCTCACAACTGGTCCAGACTAGGCCGGTAGGTAGACCAGGCGTGGTTGACAACCTTGTATTGTTGTAAACCGGTCTACCTACCTGAACGCGTATGCATGTCGCAGTTAAACTTGTTACTTAAGACATTTTTAATAATTACCAAAAATACGCTCGCCTACCGCAAACACAACGCCAAGACATCGAAATTTTTTATTGGTAGTTTACAGCCACATATCGCTATTTATGTTTAGATGCCACCTTAATTTGCCATCAACTGGCAACTTTGCCAGACTAGCAGAAAATATCAATAGCACTTTCCGACCCCTGACTCCTATTTGGTCAGAGTTTGCGGTCAGCCACAAGCTACAGTGCAATCTTATGCAACGGGCATAACGAGATAAAAAGCAATCGTTTATATCCAAATATCTGGTAATTTAAAGGTAATTGTAACATTGTATTACGGTGAGATTTGCAAGCATCCAGAGGCTATTTCTAAGGTGGCATACAAATATCCAGTTAACTTGTACAAATAAATCGTTTTTTATTTTATTTATTTTCTTTAAGGATCTCCAACAAAGGCTGTACACATTTTATTCACAAAAGAAAATACAATTCAAGATGTTTTTGGTCTTTGTACTCCTTCAATTACAGGAGACCACACCATGCCTTAAATACAGCGTCTAAATGTGGAAGTATATTAGAAAAATGCTTCATTTAAAAAAATAATAAGATAAACATACAAGTACATGCATTAAAAAAGGATAAAATAAAGTTACAATTATAATTTTGGGTTTAAAAAGAAATCAAATTTAAATAGATACTCACATGCGAAACAATATTTAAAAAAGAGAATAACAAAAACAAAACCACAGACTATTAAAAGCACAAAACATTTAAGACTTAAATATTAACATAGCATGTCTTCTATGTTGTATGTTTTCGTTTTAATGTATACCAAGCGGCGAACTGTATGCTTGTATGCGACTTTAGAAATAGGCTGAAATATCACAATAAACTCGGAGACAAATCCCAAAGAAATAGGCATGTCGCATCCGATCAGAAAGTCGCAGTGTTCACTTTGATAACATCACGGAACTCTTTCTCCATTTCATCCTAAGTTGGGTGAATATAAAACGTGTGAAAGTTTTACTGCACAATACCCATCATATGCCCTTACTATGTTGGCTGAACGTGACATCTATCCTTATATCTTTGTATGCCGTATGTTGATATCCGCAAAACTCGAATAGTATTCGATGAATTCCCTTGTATTTTTAAACAACATTGCATTTTTATAAAAGGGCGTCTTTATATTCTTTTATCCCGGTATAACCACAAAAACGAGAAATTCAAAATATGAGATTGAGCCACCGCGAAGCGTGATAGGGTACCTATAATAGAAATTAAAAAGAAATCGCGGAAGACGATAAAATATCAGAAATACATACCTATGTATATACTTTACGTGAACTAGAAATGAGATTTTTTTTAATTTACCATAGGTATATGTATGTTACACTAATATATACTATATTAAAAACATTACAGAATCGTATAGTACCTACCTACATTTAGCTATCTATGATTATCTATATTCCACAACAGGAGGCAGGCCTATTACAATCTGTCCCTGGCTACCATACTTCGAGACTGAAAATGTCATAGAAAACCCGAAAAACACATTGTTCGACCTAAGAACCATATCTAGGACCACATAAGCAAGCTTATGCTACAAGACCAACAAACCAGTATCAATACGGACATTTTGCATAACGCCTATATTATCAAAATGACAGCAACATGCATACAATCATCATTTATGGTATTACTAGCTTTTGCCCGCGGCTTTGCTCGCGTTAATTTAGAATTAGACAATTAATTCGGGCTGTACTCTGCTTGTAGCAATTATAGTAATATAATTCAATCATGATTCGAAAGACACGTGGCGCCATCTATTATCATAAGAACGTTATTATTGTTTTCTTTGGGAACAGTAATTTTTTTCGGGATGAAAGGTAGCGTATGTCCTTTTCTGTACACCTGAAAACGTATATGCAAAATTTCAGGATGATCGGTTCAGTGGTTTAGGCGTAAAAAGGTAACAAACAAACAAACAAACTCATTTTGGCTTATATAACATTTATGGTATTATAATGTCGTAATGGAGTTGCTTAAGCGCTGTTACTATGTACTGTGTAATCTTTACCTATTGTTACAAATGTCGAAAGCTATTGGATGCCGGCCAATATCTAACGTTCATTCGTTTAAACCAGAGGTTCCCAGATTTCTTTTCTCATAGACCACTTTCAAAATGTAGCTGGTTCCGGTGGACCCCCTTCAGCTACATTTTTACAATATTTTAAAAAATTTGATCCAATCTCTGTGATCGACATATTTTTTTCTTGTTTTTTTAAATCGTTAAAATTTAGACCACTGGTACTGAATATGGAATATGCAAGGTTTTACAAGTAACAGCCGCTCAGTCGCTGAACTTCTTATAAAATTATCTGCCTACTTTGGTAGGTGAAGTCAAGCTAACATTTTAGTTCTTCACTATCGAAAGCAAATAAATTTTCTTGTGGACCCCCGCTTACGAATTGTGGATCCCCATTTTTTTGTCACCCCAACGTAGACCCCCCTCGAGTCTCCCGTGGACACTCCACCTGGACCACTTTGGAAACTAATGGTTTAAACTGTAGCAGAGTCCGCGGCACCGCTTGTATAGAGCATGTATTTATTGATAAAGTGAGCATGAGCCTCAAATTTCTAACATAATAGTGCACTTGCTGGCACAGCGGCAGTGAATACCTAAAGAAATAGGCAGGTGCATCAAACCTACATTTTGCCAACTATGCTTTTAAGTCCGGCGTTATGAAGGTGTGCCTATCATCATCTACTAGACACAACTAAACTGTGGAATGAACTGTCGCCTGCTGTATTTCCGGACCAATACGACCTACAAACCTTCAAGAAAAGAACGTACTCCTTTTTAAAAGGCCGGCAACGCATTTGTAACTCCTCTGGTATTGCGGTTGTCCATGGGCGGCGGTAATCGCTTACCATCAGGCGATCCGTCTGCTAGTTTGCCTCCTATCTCATAAAAAAAAACACTACCAGACGTGCTACTATTAAGATCATCCTGACAGAAAGCCAATAATGGTTTGACCAAACTGAGCATTAAAACTAGGATGTAAGGAAGTAACGAGACTTAAAGCCGACAAAGAGTTTCAAATTTTTCTTTTCAACGAGCCACGTAGAGCTCACATATGGTGCAGTGGTTTAAAAGGTCACCAGACCACTATAAGTAATACTAAACCAATTGATACGGCTTTGAACCTGATATCGAGAGGTAGTTAGGTAGGTAGAGGACTCGAAACCCACCCGGTGCACTTCCAACTTGAACCCTCTCCTAGCACAATCATATTGGCTGGCAAAGTTAATAGTGTAGTAACTTGCAATCTACATTTCTATCATAATAGAGCCTAGAGGGAAACCGTTGGACTGCCACGCAGAGATCTCGCTTTCGAACCCAAGGATCTCTGACTTTTCGAAGTTATGTGCATATTAAAGGGATTAAATATAATGATCAGCAAAAATACTAATTGGTCAGCAAATATTGCACAGCATAACGAGCATCTATACGCCTCAAATCACTGCATTCCGTCTCGGAAGTGTTAGGTTATGTTAAGTTCCTTTTTTTAAACCCACCCAAAAATAGGCGCCCCGCTACGCGGGGCTCCGTCGACTTAGTTTGATATCTTTAAAGTTTGCTGGCCATGACTTGCTGATCAATTAGCTTTTTTTGCTGCGCAATTAGTATTTTTTTGCTGTGCAGTTAAATACTACCCCATATTAAATTGTTTTGTTTATTTTGTTTAGTATCGCTTGCTTTAACGGTAAAGGAAAACATCGTGAGGAAACCTGTATGTCTGAGAGTTCTCCATAATGTTCTCGAGGATAGGTGAAGTCTGCCAACACGCACTGGGCCAGCGTAATGGACTACGACCTAACCCTTCTCACACTGAAAAGAGACTCGTGCCCAGCAGTAGGACAGTTTTATATAGGACTGATATTAGAATTTAATTTCTATTATCCTTTAAAAATTAAAGTTGCCTGGAGGCTTGACTTTCTTTGTGACCATTGTTTACATGTTTGCCAAGTCCGGCACAATTAAGAGTTAGTCTTTAAAATACAATAAAGCGGTGGCCAGCCAATTATAAACCAAATTACACGCTAATACATAAATTAGTGTTTACAATAGACACTAATATTTTAGCCACGCCCAACGCCTAGACAAGTTCGGTCGAGCAATTAAAATACCTCAGTAATGGAGCTTAACCGCTGACTATATTTCAGTGTTCATGCTGACATTGAGTCTTTGTTTGACAACTTAATACGTAGGTATAAAAAGTAGTCATATATTTAATACTTTACTTAGAAGCTGTAATAATAAAGACCACTGTTATACGACGCAAAAGCGCGGTACAAATCCAAATTTAAAAGGTAGAGCAGTTTGATAAGTTTGTTTTAATTTATGAATTATCTATACTAATATTATAAAGATGAAGAGTTTGTTTGGTTGAACGTGCTAATCTCAGGAACTACTGGTTCGAATTTAAAATTATTTTAGTGTTAGATTGCCTATTTATCGAGGATGGCTATATAACATCACGCTACGACCCACGGGGGCGATGCAGTAACTATAAACGCGGGTGAAACCGCGGGCGCATCTAGTATGTTATATCTATAGTAATGTTTAATTTGCATCTGTATAAAAACAGGAGTATTAATAATAATAAGAACATCATCCTTAGTTTTCATTATACCAGCCCATCAAACACCCATCCCTGTAGCCCAGATTTATTAGGTTCCATATGTAGCAATAGTCTCCTACACTTGCCGAGGCTAGTGTCTCGGCAAGTGTCCCATCTCACTCCAGACTAACTCGAAGGGCCTCTGTATGTTGATCCCATGACCCCGTGTAAGCCCTCCAGAGGGCCGGGTTTTCTCTTACATAATAGGAAAATACCCGTGACAGAGAAACCAATAAGAATAAAATCCAGTATCCAGTCATCGCAAAACAATACCTAATTCACATGTTAGTATCCGAACAAACCACGCCTTTGAATCACTTACCACGATTGTATTTCTCGATGTGAGAACATCGCCGTTCGCTTTACACTACGCGGTAGAATAAGCGACTAAAGTAAGTCACTTAACAATACAGCGCAATCGATATGGAAACTAATCATCAATATAGTTAATTCTAAAATAAACTACGTTAATAGGTACATTTCTAATTCTGTCATTAGGGTTTCAATCAAAGCAAAACTAAGGAACATTTTGTCTTACCGTAAAACTGAGTTACAACGATATAAAATTTAAATAAACTGTTTAAGCTTTAAAATGTAAAATAACATAATTCATTATATGATAGAATAATTTCAATCTGTTCAACTTCCTTTTTTAATTGAGTAATTACGTATCCTAGTGCAAGAGGAGTAGCAGTACTACATAGACTAACGATATAAACTTTCAGGCGAAACTCTTCTACTCTTCAAAAATGGGTGGCTGAGTTCTCAATGTTGCCAAAGGAAAAATACATAAAACACGTGTGATGCATAAATCGGATACTTTAACCCAAAATAGAGGTAAAGTAACCAATAAAAAAATTACCTTTTATTTTACCAATTTATTTCATAGACACGTTGTTTAGTGTCTGCCCTGATTCGTTTCTTTATTAAGCAAAATTTCATGACGATGTTATTTATAACAAACTATACTTGGCTTTAAGTCAAGCAACTAGGCCATTATTAGGCCATTAAACAAAATATTGTTGCAACAGTTTGTATGAAAAACAGAACTCTTATTCATATAAAGCAGCTATTTTATATGAAGAGAGTGAAGAGACCCATATTGGGTTATAGTTCCTATGAAATGCTCACTTACCTTTCGCTTCAAGATGACTCTTGAGCTGTTCTGCTTTAGCTTGTAGTTTCGTCTGCATAGTCTCCGCGCCTTCCTTCATTTTGGCCAGAATACCTATGAAGAAAACATGGATTAGTATTTTGTTAACACGCTGAATGGTACCAGAGAGTTATAAGGCTTATTATCAGGTTGTGTAGAAGTTAAAAGACGCAACGACTAGGCCATTCGCTACTTATTTAATTCAACTTAACAACAACATAATTATAGAATAGTACTATTTTCTTTTAAAAAAATAACAGACCATAGCAAATATTCCTGTGTCGCGGTGAACTTTACACAAAGCTACTCGCAACCACACGCCCGGACTATTTATTTCTAAATATCTATATCGGATTTTTTATTAATGTAAATTAACTTTAAAATCTATTATGTTCTCATGTAAGTGACATGTATGTGTTTTATTGAGAAATAAAGATCTTTAAACCGAACATTCAAACAACGGACACAAAAGAAACTGCCTGAATATCGTGTTGGCAATGAGCAAATGGTATTAGTTTGTGCTTATGTTTGTAGGTCATTGTAACATCCTGAGATCATTTTATGAGTCGGGCAAAGTCGTATTGAAAGTACACGACGATTTAGCACAACTATTCGTGTTTTTTTTTGTCCTGTTTTGTATTCGAATCCACAACACTCTACGTAGAGGCAGCAACGAGGCGACCACTAAAATCACTACGCCTTCCGTGCATTATCATCGCCTATCCATTGTCTATAAGTGACGGTTTGTACGGCACTTGTTCTCGATTAATATTATTATTAGCCAGTACTTTCGATCAAATAAATAACTACATATCGAGTCAACGCTTCATCATCATCCCGGTATATACCCCATAATCTATACTGGATCTCATTCAGACCCCGGATGAGATCTTATAATAGTGAAAGTAATATAGAGCATTATTTCAATTATACAGGATGACTGGTTAAACATTGTACATACTTAAGGACATGGTAATTTATGGTTAGACGTAACGTATAAAAAAGAAATAAAAATAAAATCTGTATAACCTGCAAAGAAAACCTTTATGAAAATTTGTATGTAATATCCATAAAATGTGGACACGCCAGCACAGCCTCGACAGCTGTGTGCGCACACAGCTGTCGAGGATAATGACCTTTGATAAGAAAAAGACGGGCAGGGGTGCAAATTCGGGAGAGTGAGGGGTACGGTAGCTGGGGGCGGGGGCGGAGGTTTTATTTAGCTTTGGTATATGCGCAAGAGTGTCCGCACATAACGTTTTTATTGGATAACTAGGTTAAATTTTAAGTACCTATTTTTTTTAGATATTCGGGTCCAGAATCTAGTACTGAATACTCTCCTTCAATATGTCCAGTCTTTTACCAATCAGCCTGTATTAAAGACATTTTTGTCCCTGGACATCACTGTATGTGTCAAACGTGGACACACCTTGCGTAAATGTTGTACTAAATCCGGTGTGTTAGTAGGTAAATGGCGAGTAAAATCTGTTTATGTAAGAATAAATGACTAGACTTCAGGTCAACCCTATGTCATCATCCCGGCAAAAAAGATATCACTTGCGAAGGGAAACTGCCCGGAGTGACATATTACTAGTGCAAGCTATATTGAGCATTAGCTTTTGCCCGCGGCTTCGCTCGCGTTAGTTTAGAATTTGACAATCAATTCGGGTTGTACTCTGCTTGTAATAATATAATTCAATCATGATTTGAAAGACACGTAGCGCCATCTATTATCATAAGAACGTTATTGTTGTTTTCCTCGGGAACAGTATTTTTTTTCGGGATGAAAGGTAGCCTATGTCCGTTTCTGTATACCTGACAACGTATATGCAAAATTTCAGGATGATCGGTTCAGTGGTTTAGCCGTGAAAAGATAACAAATAAACAAACTAATTTTCACTTTTATAATATTAGTTAGGATTAGGATTATGTTTTAAGATGTAAGGTTTAAATTTCATTGTAGACATCTTTAGTAATATCTACGAATGTATATGTCAACCGTGGATAAGATTTTGTAATTTTTATACTAGGCTCTACTATTTGTTAGTAGATAAATACTATCCACGTAGTACCGTGCCACGCATTTTAGTAAATGCGTGGCACGGTACGATAAGATTGTGGCAAGTGAGAACTAGTGTTCTCACTTGCCACAATCTTATCTTATCTTATCTTATGTGTGGGGGCCAGTCAGTGCAGACCGGCGACACTTCGAGCCAGTGGGATCTTTTGTGTTGGCCCCAAGATTTAACCCTTAGCTAACTCCTTATGAATGTACTGCATACATAAGCCGCAGTATACAAGTCAAAGGCAGAAGCCTGAAGTCTTCAGAGTTTGGATATGTCTACCCCATCAGACCCATCCTCAGTCCAGCCAACGCGTCGCATTCACACAATAGGTGCGATATGGACTCGTCCTGTTCACCACAGGCTCAGCAGATCGAATTCTGCCACAATCTTAACATAAAATTTGTTCTTTCATTCACTCTTAAAGCATTTCTCGCGCACAAATCAGTTCAGTATATTCTAACGTAGAGTTTCATCAAAAAGATATCTTGATGAAACCCCACTATTTCTTATTTCAGTCAAGGCTTAGTAGAATTACAAACCATGTTTATCCTTTTCCTTTAATATCCGCTCCATATCTCCGGCCTTGTCTTTCACACGGCCGAAGAAATCTATCCGTCAATGTAAGCGTGGAGATACAAATACATAAGTATTATATTGTATAGTCATAATAATAAATAATTATAATTGAAAATAAATACAACATCTTAAATGCTCATTGTTGATCGTTGATAACGCTTGTACAATTAGCAACTTATTCTAATAGAATTAACTAACTATACTAAGCAAAGCTAAAAATCTATGTGTGTACGTATGTGTATCGATATTAAATTGACTGTAGTATAATATAAATAATATTTTTTTAGATTGACAGCTCTACCGGAGATAGATATGCGAAGGAACGTTCTTTTTTTAAGTGAATACTTCTTTAGGCGCGTTGAGCACTTCTTGGGTGAACAAAAATCATGGAACTCGCGTCATCGTCACGCTTCCACGCTTTTCTCAGAAATGGTAAAAATAATGAAATTTTGACCCCCTTAATAATCCCTAAGATCAGGAACTAGCATCCGAACCGCCTCTTTTTTTGGTTTATAAAGAAGTGTTTATGATCAAGAATTAAAGTTTTCACTTCTATCGGCAGTCCCCAAAGACTGCCCCAATTTTAATTTTTTAATCTGTATTAACAATACGGGTAAGTATTCTAAAAGTAATAAAAGTTTCAAATAATAGTACCCTTGTTAACCCTCCAGCTAACTTAGAATGCTGGTGGTAGACTTGTGTTCAGGTCGATAGTGTAATGGGTGAGATTCGAACCAACGAACTCTACATCACAAGTCATCACAAGCCTTACCCATTGAGCTACCGCCGTTTCAAACTACTAAGGATATTCTTTTTGTATGTGTTTAGTCCCAACCGCGCTCTCATCACTATAACAACTCGCAGTTTTAATGAAACAGCGACTTAACTCGAATTTTGGATGTATGGCAATTTGAACTCTAATTTTGTGACTATAAATTGTACTATTATGTTTGTCTTAAGTAATGTCAGCAGTGTTTAAATTTGTTTAATCCAAAATATTCAGGTAAGTCTCTGTTTTATTAAGAGTGCAAACTGTATAGCCAGGTTGAGCAGAAGAGACCATAAAAATCTTCGAGTTTTGACACTCATGAAGTCTCATATAAAGTAGTATGGACCTTCTGTCAAATATCTTTTCTAATAAGTCAAACAAACGAAAGATAGGTTATTAATTTTGACCATATTTTAATTGGCCTTCAAGATCTGCTTTTTTAACATAGGCATGCCATTTACCCATCCCGGGGTCCCTTCTGCGTAGGAAAAGGGGAACGGAGAGGGTATGTTGGGTTCACCCAGGAAATAATTGAGATTCCCGGGTCCCACCGACTAAACCTACCACGGTGTGCCAAATCGTTACCTTAAATGGTGGGTAGATCGCTGGAACGGGAACTACTTCAGCGACCTAAAGTTCTGCCTACCCTGCCTACCCTAACCTCTAAATTGGACATTTGATGTATCGATCAGCATATTACCTGATATCCTCTTGGTGGCATCTGGACTGGCAGACTGCGTGAGGGCAGCTACTTTCATGTACTCGCTCGTGATCAAACCGGCAGCCTGTAACAACAAGAGATACATAGGATCATGCCTGTATATAAGTCGAAGGGTTAGGCAGAAGTATTACATTCTCTTTTCACCAGCTTTGTCTTTGGACCCTATATTGAAAGGCAAGCTTATTTTTCATATATCTTTAAAAAAAATCGCTATAGGAATATAGGGATATGCGGGGATCGTAGCATGTGGAAAACCGCTAACACTACCTTTCTATTCAGGAAACAAGCCTAAATCTTTAATGATTCTATCTCCTCTAGCATGCTGGTTGGAGAAAGGTCTTTTTAAAACATAACTCGCGCACTAGGAATCGTTCCTCTGTTGCAGGGGACTTTACAAGCATTCATACAACGGACGCAATGAACTCCTACACTCGGAACAATCATTTCTGGATCACACAAATGTTTGTCCCGTGTAGGATTCGAACCCACAACACATAGCGCAGTAGCAGCTGCGAGGCTATTTAAACCACTACGCCATCCGTGCAGTCCTATTACTGTCTACCCAGCACTACTACTGGGATTAACATAGTTGATATCGCGTGCCTAAATCTCTAGGGGTATGCAGAAATATATTCTGCCCATACATCGCCAGCTATCGTTTTAGATGCCACGTATTAGGATAAGAAACTATTGCCGTTTACCGGGCACAGGTCGATACTTCGTGCGAAATTCTTTACAAGAAAAACCAATAACACTGACCGAACCAGGTATCGAACCCAATCAGCTGCAAACGCAACACATCTCATTTTAACGACATTTTACAAAGTATGTGCCTTTTTTCTATCGATTGGTACCGCAAACCCAGCACCGACCCCCTCTATAAAAATAAGTTTAAGTATTAGTTATATTATTAGGTTAAGCGAATTACTGTTTCGGGTACAGTGAGTGGGTTTGATATGCTTCACATGAAGAAAAACCCTTAATAAAATAATAAATAAAAATAAAAAAACTGTGCCTTTAATTGATTAAGTTGACAAGTTAGTGAAAAACATATTTCCTTATTTTCATCGATTTGATATTTGGAAAATCGGTTCGCTAGCTTTCGATGCTGATCTGAATAGATATTTGAAAAATAGATAGGTATACCAATCTGTCTGATCTGCGGATTGGAATGACGGATGACAATACATTACTAGCTTTCAAATTAGATCAACTACACATCATCGTATATATTATATCCCTATCGTTCAAAGGTTCAAGCCAGTAAGAACAGAAGACATTAATACTTGAGACATCGATGCTTAACTACTAACATATCACTCCGGTGTGATATATCCTAGTCCTTAGAGGCCGTTACAGCGAAAACGAGACAAAGCTTTACATTCAGTAAAGCACTGTCTCACTCTTACATTTACAAAGACAATGCTTTAAAAATATTTACCTGTACAAGGACAAGTTACACCTAAGAAAACTCTATGACTATAAAATACGTTCAAGTTATTGAAGACAGAGAGAAGAACTTACCTCCAAACTAGCAGGACTCATGGCCGAATACTCCTCGCTGAGGAGTTCTACTATCAGACCCTCGATGTCAAAGAAGAGGATGTGGCTCTCAGGATCTGGATAACAATAATAATAGTAATATACATAGCATAACGCTTATATCTCAAAAGGTAAAGGTATTATAAACATACGTAAGCTTATTATTTCTACGAAAGGGTGCGGGCTAATTGTCATTTATCGGAAACAGTTCCAAAGGCCGTGCTACAAGCTATTTTAACAATTTGTTCGATCATGGACTCGAACCCGGGACCTCACATTCTCAACTACTACACCACTAAGGCAATCAATATTAAAGATATTTCTTTTTGCTGTCAACAATAACGACTTTATATTAATAAAATAATAAAAAATGATAAAAAAATAGGTTTATTTTCCATCAAACATAATTTTACAATTTCGCACAATGTGATATTTCAACTAGGTAGCAAAGTAAATATAACAAGTAGCGTATTTTGAGAGGTGGACAGGAGCCTAAACTAGGGAAACCTTGTATTTTCGGGTTAGTGACCAGGAGACCTGAAATACAGGGTTATTTCAGGTCTCCTGGTCACTAAACCGTGGCTTTGTGAGTGTTTATCTAATAATAATCAAAGAAATAAGTATTGAATGGCAACCAATCCTATCATTTGAATAGGCATTAGCGATTTACTGAACTGAAACGCCATCCATAAAAACAAGTGAGAAACGGCAATGAATTGCCGTAATTCTTAAAGTTCGAAAAAATGGTTCAGTAATATGCAAAGGTCACGTGATATCATGTGACCTTGAGGTCAGAGGTCAAAGGTCATAGTCATTTCGGGGGTATATCGACTATGCTGAGTCGAATGGCGATGACCGCGAGTCTCTGGCTCTTACAGTTCTTGAGTTGAAAGTTGTATAACAGACAGACAGACGGACGGACAAAGCTGTTGTATAAGAGTTTTTCGAACTCTAAAAGTCGAAAATTACAAGTTTGAACAGATACAAATACCAGGCAGCAGAAAGAAAAGCTGGAATCCAAATGCATGTTTAAGGACAGTTACGCACTAGTAATAATTTCAGTATCATACAACACAAACATTTATACATTCGGACACAAAACACCCAATCTTTGGTCCCGCGTGGGGATCGAACCAACAACATTCAGCGCACTCCCCACTACGTCATCCGTGCAGTAAGGTCAGTTTCTTGAGTCAATAATATTTGCGTAAAGGCGGGTACAGATTGCTGTAACGTAACATGCAATGTAACATGAAAGGAGCATTTCATAAGTGTGTACGCAGCGCGCGCACGAACCGAGCATGTACGTACTCGCATCTGTTTCCGGCATGCGCGCGGCGAACATAGCTCAGTCTGCCGAAAACAGGCGTTCCGCAGTACAGGCACACTTATGAAATGCTCCTTTCATGTTACATAACATGCTACGTTTCACAAATCTGTACGCGTCTTTACATACACACACAGTTACACTCACACACAACCACATTTCACTAATCTGCTCTTACCCTTGAGAACGTCTCCAACTTCCTTTTTCTTTCACAATTATTATCAAATATTGTACAACGTACCAGCTGGGTTAGACCTAAACCCTTGCACAGTGAGTTGTGCGCGGCGGGCCCTGGCGGGTTCCGCTAGGGGTCCCGCACTGCCAGCCGGCCCGGAGTGCTGGAGCGCGGCCAGACCTCGCTGAGTAGCCGCCCTCATAGCTGTCAGGTTGCGGTGGCGAAGACCTCTGTGGACAACCAGTCAACGCTTAAAACGACATATAACAGATATATAAGAAAGTATATTATTCACGGCGACGAATTTCTATCAAATATACACCAGTAGGCCTGCCATGAAAACTTATATCCGAAACTTCGGCCCGAACGAAAAAAATTACAATAGATTTCCTTCGGCGTTTTTTTCTTCCGAAATGACATTACTCCAATGTTCGGATAGTTTAATAAAAGGGTTTAGGACAACCAAGATGTTTCGTACCAAAATTCAGAGAAAACTTCGGCATCTATGTGCTTCACGGTACGAACAGTCGACCCGAAACTTCGGCATCTATCTGCTTCACGGTACA
This sequence comes from Catocala sponsa, assembly GCA_963564715.1. Lineage (NCBI taxonomy): Eukaryota > Metazoa > Arthropoda > Insecta > Lepidoptera > Erebidae > Catocala > Catocala sponsa. Next base: position 6,451,676 of record OY751355.1, read on the forward strand.
AGCAGTCGACCCGAAACTTCGGCATTTACGTTCTCATGATAGGCCTACCAGATCTAGTACTGTCAGCGACGTAAGTCGATAAACATTGATGAGATTTTAAATTGCTTTATCATCCTTACTATAATATTATAAATTCGAAGGTAACTCTGTCTGTCTGTCTGTCTGTTACCTTTTCACGGCTAAACCACTCAACCGATTTAGATGAAATTTGGTACAGATATAGTTTAAAACCTGGGGAAGGACATAGGTACCACGCGGGCGGAGTCGCGCGCAAAAGCTAATATACAATCATGGTAATTCCGCATCTTTTACTACAGTAACAATTCATACATCCTTACTAATATTATAAATTCGAAAGTAACTCTGTCTGTCTGTCTGTCTGTCTGTTACCTTTTCACGGCAAAACCACTCAACAGATTTAGATGAAATGTGGTACAGATATAGTTTAAAACATGGGGAAGGACATAGGCTACTTTTTATTGATATAGGTATCACGCGGGCGGAGCCACGCGCAAAAGCTAGTACAGAATAATAGTAAGTAAATTTTAATTTATATAATACTGCTGCAAATTTCTTATTTACTTAAATACAACAACACAACACTTATCTATACAACTTTTACGAAAACTTTGTCCGCGGCTGGTGTATACGTTTGTAAATATTACTAACTAGCATTTTCCCGCGGCTACGCACGCGTAGAAATAAATTAGGTTATGTTAGTAATACATAGTACTCTTTTTAAAACAAAAAGCCTATGTTACTCGATGATAATAAGGCTTTAAACTCTACTTCATAAAACACAATAAGATCTCACATGGATTTATTTAATGCCTGGAGTACACACAGCTTAGACACTAATTATTATAACTTATTTTCTTAATAATTGTAAGACAACATTAATTAAGTTTAATAAAATTGATTGAGAATTATATCATTTCTTTTTTAAATTAAATATTATACAAGGCTAACTGACCTGAAGAAATGTACAGCCGGATTGGCGAGGCCGTCACTGGAACCTCCAGACAGAGACCCTCCAAGATCATCAGCTATGGCTTCATCACATGCCGCCAGAACTTCTTCGGCAATCATACCTAGTTGATCAGCAAAATACATATACTCAAATTACACACAGTAAGTCCACATAGGGTGATTTGGAATGGTATAGCCTTTGATCAAATATACCATAGATGCACATTCTCATACAAAAACCGCGTCAATATGTGGCACTGACCAGTACTTTATTATGCAATCCAGGAAATAAACCGGAATAACCATTGAACGCCCACTGAGAAACATTTTGTAATAGTTTAGTTAAAACGCGGCAATGTAAAGCGTCCCAAGTGTGTTAGTCGCGATACGCAAGCGTACTAAGTATATGGTACGGTCTCCACCGTAGTAGTGATGACGATTCGCTCTCGCTTACGGGCAGCGCACGCAAGAGTGAGTGGGACAGGTGCATAATATAGCGCATACGACTGATTTATGCACAGTTTTGTTGGGCCGTTTTTCGAGCGACGATCGTGCATCTATGGTATACAAATATACTCTCACATCTCATCTACATCTACTACTACATATACTACTACATCTCATACTGCTATACCATCGATCAAAATCGATGGTATAGCAGTATGAGATGTCCATACATACACCACTTTTTCCTCTTTTCTTTTTAAAACAAGTCATTATTACACCGGCCTGGTAAACCCTGGCTTATAAAAACTCCAATGATGTGAAAGTCTTACCATGAAGCACCCTGTCCAGATGTCCAGTCTCCATCTGCCAGACGAAGACAGTGCCGTCGCTACAGCCCACCACCATGAAGTCGTCCGCGGGCCTCCACTTAATGGTCACCACAGGGAACAGGTGACGGGACGCTAACGTCACACATTTGCGTTCTGATAGACCTGGTGGAGAATATACATATAGTTACTTGATAGTGGCAATATCTTTACCATTTACTGTTAAATTCATATTATATCTATACTAATATTATAAAGCTGAAGAGTTCGTTTGTTTGAACGCGCTAATCTCAGGAAATACTGGTTCGATTTGAAAAATTATTTTAGTGTTGGATAGCCTATTTATCGAGGAAGGCTATAGGCTATATAACATCACGCTACGACCCACGGGGGCGGCGCAGTAACAATAAACACCGGTGAAACGGCGGACACATCTAGTAACAAACATATATATTATGTATATTGCTTTATTTTAGTGTTCAGCACGCTTTAACTACTTTTTTAGTGGGAGTGTGAAAGACGTGCGAGCTTAATCTATTGAGTCGCAGCAGCACACCAGCGGCCAAACACAATAGGTTTTCAATTGTCTGGCATTCTAACAAATGCCAAGTGTACTAGTACGTTCATTACGAAATGCAAGTGAAATAGACTTATACGACAATAATTACTAAAATAACATTTCAGGCTTGTTTTATTCTAGAACCAGGCACGCTACTTTTATTTAGCTACAATATCTATCTACCCAGTCCGACAGCTAAAACATTAACAAGCTAATCTTTAGAGACATGCCTTTATTAAAACGTAGTGAAAGCAAGAAATCCTTACTAATATTATACATACGATGTCACGTAATCGACTCGTGGCGCACGGCTGCGTGCGCCACGAGCGAGGAGGTGCCATCTCTAGACCCCCTCGGAGCGGCGGCAGCCTATATAAGTGGATCGCGCCTGGTGCAGTTCTCCTTCCGCTACGCTGCGCTAACTAAGCTAAGTGGTCCTTCCCTTAAGGACCACTTAGTAAGCCTTAACGAACCACGCCCTGTTTGTTGTTCGCGTAGAATTCTTATATAGTGTAATTGATATATAATTACTTGTTGTTAATTGTTGTACTATCTTTAAATCATCTCTGCTTAACATAACCTCAAGACACCACGCCCCTACAGCGTGGCTTGTCCTATTCTTATCAAAACCCTTAATGTTACAACGAGTTCTTTTTTCTTTAAAATAAATCTTTGTTCTTTAAAAAAGGCAACTCCTGCTCTAGAAGTAATTGTTGTGTCGCGGGGGACTTCAAAAGCATTCAAACAACGGACACAAATATCACCCAGACTTGGAACAACCGTTTGTGAATCACACAAAGTTTTGTCCCATGTAGGATTCGAACCCACAACACTCAGCGCAGTGGCAGTGGCGAGGCGACTGGTTAAAGCACTACGTCATCCGTGCAGTCAAAGTGAGTTGTTTGTTATGCTTTCACGCCTTATCTACTTGTCTGATCATCATGTAAATCTTCATCAGAAGCCGCGGGCAAAATCTAAAATATACTAAATATTAAAATCAGAGGAATAGTTGGGTTTTATTCGTAAATAAGTCAACAATTTAATTTATGTAGTCAGTTAATGATATAGAATATTTCTGCATCGTTGATTATAAAAAAAAAAACTTTATGAAAATAATTAATCAAGAATAGACACTATAATTTTTGGCCAAAACACATGTTTTTATTTTAAACATGGTTGCAACACAGTACCTAATGCGTAACAATAGCCCCCTCTCCCCGCTCCCCGCATCCCTTTTTTTTTGCCCAACTTTCGGTAGTAGGGCAGTGTGCCATTGCTTGCTAAATAGGATTTACGTTGCCTGCACCTCGAAAAATGCCGCGCGTGAGTGAGTTGGTAAAATCCTCGCGTCGTAGCGCAGTGAAATATTGATTTTGATGAAAAGACCGGATTTGGAAACAATTTTTATTATTGAGAATAATTGCAATGGAAAGCTTCTATATCATGGACTGAGTACATACTTTTCGGGAAAACAGTGAATTTTCCCGAAAAGTATGTACTCAAGATTCCATGGTGTATAAGCAAAAGTCTAAATATGTATGTACTTACTCAATAACGTAACGCTATGATCCGAAGCGACGGAGCAGATGCATTTTTGAATGCGCGTCTGGAACATAAAACAATCATTATTTTTGAATACCCTTAGCGTTATATTGATTATAATTAAGATCCACCATATATTGAGGACTAAAGAAGTGACATATATTGTAAATTATTCTACTTAATTCCATTAAAAAATGCCTAAATGTATATAATATGTAACGGGTATTAACGCGATCATGCATAATGTTTACCTTTTATAGGGTTGACGTTTCGACCAGGTTACACCGGCCGTGGTCACAAGCTGTCTGGTGCTGCGATGTCATGTCTCCGTTTGTGAGGCGGAAGAATCTTGATTCACCCTCACTTTTGGCATATTTTTGTTTGTCCATGTACCGTCACAAACGATACTCACGGTACATGGACAAACAAAAATCATACAAACGGAGACATGATATCGCAGCACCAGTCAGCTTGTGACCACGGCCGGTGTAACCTGGTCGAAACGTCAAACCTAAAAAAGGTAAACATTATGCATGATCGCGTTAATACCCGTTACATATTATATATATATATATATTATAAGCAAAACCCCTACTTATTTTGTTGAACTACCTACGAGTTACTATAAAAGGAAGTAAAGTTTTATATCGAGCTCAGTTGCTTGCGAGCGGTCACAACGGTCGGAGCTCTGTACGTTGGGTGTCCGGAGTCATTTTATAGTTATTTTATTAAATTCAGTGCGGTATCAATTATCATTGTGTGTAATTATAATTAGCAAACCTATAACTTAAGTTATTTTGTTTATTGGTGAAAAATATAAAAGTATTGTGTTCTCGACTTGTATTTTTTTTTTAAGTTATTTCCGCTTCTAACCTAAAAATATATGACAATATCCTCTTTATACGTGCATTGTCGTGATTTGTGACCCAGGCTGTATAGTGTAGCTGTAGGTAGAAGGCAGTACTCACGCTGCAGTTATGCGGCGGCACGATGAGCTGCGTGATCTCGCCGGCGTGTACGCAGAAGCGATGCAGCAGTGCGCCACTGAACAGATCCCACAGACACACCGCGAAGTCTATACCACCAGACACCAGGTGGGCTTTATCGTACCTATAGGGCAAAAGCAGTTTACTAAGTCAAAGTCAAAAATAATTTATTCATTTAAGTATCCTATCTTGTGTGTGGGGGCCAGTCAGTACAGACCGGCGACACTTCGACCCAGTGGGATCTTTTGTATCATTCATTTAAGTAACAAAGGTTGATTTGTTACTCATAAATGTTGACTTATGAACGCATCATTTATTCATATAGGTAACAAAGTAGCACTTATGAACGTATCATTTATTCATATAGGTAACAAAGTAGCACTTATGAACTTATAATGTGTTCATCTAGGTCACACATGGACACTTGTGACCGTATAATTTATTCATTTTGGTCACAAAGTGACACTTATAGACGTATAATTTATTCATATCAGTCACAAAGTAACACTTATGAATTTCAAAATACACACTGACGGGTGACCAGTTTTTAAGTCTTTGAATGCCAGACATAATTAAAAGCTTATTTGTCTGGCCGCCGACGAATATTGAAAGGCAAGGATCCAAAATAACATAGCTATAAAATACCTTTGGTGAACGTGGTGTGGGTAGAGAAGACAGTTGACGCGTCCTATATGTCCGTGGAGCAACTGATGCGGAGGCCAATCTGCAAGAAAATATTCTTGAATACCTCATATTTTTATCATGGATGCACGTCGACATATAAGTCTGAAATAACTAGTTAAGTATCTATTAGGGTAGTTGACACACAATTGTTGTTGAATTATTTCAAATAGTTACGTTTCCCAAACTTTAAAACAAACAAACATTTAAATATGCTTATAGTTGTTAATAAACTACTTTATTACATAATTTTGAAACTATTACAATACTGTTGTAAACTTTACTAGTAAGTATTAATATATTACAATTATAAAGTCTACACTTCCGTCGACGTTTCAGTTGCTTGTTCAAGGTTAGACTAAGATCTGAGTGGCGATAAAATCCGTATAAAGTAGTTTAATATCAATGTATAACATTACTGTAAACTTAAGACAATATTACCTACTTAACAATAAATAAGACACATAATATTGTCTTCTGTTTACGCGTATGTTATTCAATGAAATTAAACTACTATATACGTATTTTATCGCGTTGTTTATTTGACACTTTATTACAAAATTTTGAAAACTTTTACACTACTATTACTATCAAACTTTACTAATTTTTAAGCTAATTAAATAATTGAAACTATTAAAACTATACTATTACCATACTATTATACTATTTATATTTTAATTTACACTTTCCCCGAACGGTTGCTTTTCTGCAGCCATGGTCACGGGGAGACTAAGATGGCAATTGTCTCAATGTTCCAGTGTAGTTATTTCATATGATAGTAATAGTAGTGTAACAGTTTTCAAAATTTTGTAATAAAGTGTCAAATAAACAACGCGATAAAATCCGTATATAGTAGTTTAATTTCAATGAATAAGACACATGTTAAATCTGGTAGTAAAGGTACTTGTCAAATGACAGAAAAAGGACGCACGACACATGTTGTAAGGTAAGTTCTTTTACGAAGATATTACGCGTTTAAATTCCGTGTTACGCCACTTGTAGGTATTAATTTTACAAAAGTACAAGCCTCCACTCCCAAACTTTAATGCGTTATATCTTAGTAAATAATTATAGACACGTTAAAACAAAATTTTAAAATTTTAGCAAATTTTTTATTTTGGAGTTCGGAAAGCCTCTTATATAACAGCTTTGTCCGTCCGTCCGTCCGTCCTTTCTGTCTGTTATACAACTTTCAACTCAAGAACCGTAAGAGCTAGAGACTCGCGGTCATCGCCATTCGACTCAGCATAGTCGATATACCCCCGAAATGACTATGACCTTTGACCTCTGACCTAAAGGTCACGTGATACCATTTTTTTCGTACTCTAAGATTTACGGCAATTCATAGCCGTTCCTCACATGTTTAATTTAAAAAAATAATTGGTTGTCTATAAAGTCGGTTTACGGACGATAGTTTAAAGTAACAACGTCATAACGTGCCTTTCGCTCGCTCGTGTAGCGCTCTCGCTCCGATCGTAACGTTACAATGAGCGTAACGGGACAATGATCGTAACGGGACAATGAGCGTAACGGGACAATGAGTCATTCTTTTTCGTGCGTGCAGCCGGCGTTCATCGATTTATTAGACGTTGTCACGTCAAAAGACAAATTCCGCACTAGAAATAAATCCTATGTCGCGGGGCACTTTACAAACATTCAAATAACGCACACAAAGAACACCTAGACTCGGAACAACCATTTGTGGATCACACAAGTTTTTATCCCGTGTGGGATTCGAACCTACAACACTCAGCACAGTGCCATTGGCGAGGCAACCACTTAAACCACTACGCCATCAGTGCAGACAAAATCTAAAAGATGGATTAATTAGAATCACTTATTTGTAACCCTGTCATTATGCCTATCTATACTATTATAAAGCTGAAGAGTTTGTTTGTTTGGTTGAACGCGCTAATCTCAGGAACTACCGGTTCGAAATGAAAATTTATTTAAGTGTTGGGTAGCCCATTTATCGACGAAGGCTATAAGCTATGTATCATCACGCTACGACCAATAGGAGCGAAGCATCAATGAAAAATGTTGCAAAAACGGGGCAAATACTTTTACTTTTACTGTTCTCATCTTTTGGATGGCTCCGCGCAGTACTTGTTGGACGCTCTCGACCGGTTACAGCGGCGGGCTGTCCGTATCATCAGAGATCCAGAGGTCACGAGTTCACTGGAACCTCTGCAACTCCGTAGGGACATTGCCTCATTGGCATGTTTCTACAGAATATACCACGAGGAGTGCTCTGAAGAGTTATTCCACCTTATCCCGCCCTCCCCTTTCCTATCCAGAACAATGCGTGCTGGGCTCAGATGCCAACCTTACACGGTAGAGTCGATTAGAGCGCGTACCAAAAAGTTTGGGTCTTCTCATACCTCTGCCGAACGACCAAGGCATGGAATTCTCTGCCAAGGCACGTGTTTCCTTCTTCCTTCAATCCTGGGTCCTTTAAGCGGGACGTGAAAACACATCTTCTCAGGCTGTCAAAGTAGAAACCTCAACATCGCCTCGGCTACTGTGGGGGAGGTGTGGAGGCCACTGCTCTTAGACCACACGACTGCTTACCATCAGGTGGAATGTGGTCACTTTGACGAGCAAAATAAAAAAAATAAAAATAAATATATGACGCAGACGTAGTTGTGCGGGTCAGGTAGTCTTACCATCGAGTTGCTGATGATTGCCGTGTAACAACTGCAGTTGGACCGTGTGCGTGGCGTTGACGATGACTATGGAGCCATCTTCACGACCCACCACCAAACGGTTGGCGGCCAGCAGATATATGGATGCAGTCAGTTTTATTTCTGGAACAAAACATTATCTATATATTAATACGTGAAGCTAAAACTTTGTACCCCTTTTTACGAAAATTGCGCGGACGGAGGAGTATGAAATTTAGCACAGTTAAAGTTTAAATGGAGAAGGAGGGGCGAATACTATTTTTATAAAATATGCATTAGTAATACATTAAATTAATGAAGAAACACTACACGCACACAACCATTCATTTGACACACGCAGTCGAAGCGCGTAGCTATGGTTACATAAATCAATATATAATGACATAAATATTATATCAGGCATATCTTACAGGCAAACTTTGGTCGAATCTCGAGCACTAGGCGACCGCTAGTAATATTAAAATGTACAATATAATACCTCCCTAGGAACTTCTAATCTGTAGGTCCACAATGAAATCTGAATGGTGAAGTTCTAGATCGATTATTCGTAGCATAAAACACATTTACTCCACAGTTTGTCCTGAAGTTCGGTAGGTTACTTTTTGATTGTCCTAAACCGTTTCATGAAGTTGTCCGAACAACGGAGTCACGTCATTTTGGAAGCAAGACATCCGAAGAAACTTCATTCGGCCCGAAGGTTCGGCTAGACATTTCTATGGTAGACCTTCTGATCTCAGATTTGATTTCGGCGTCATTAAATTGACTTGAATATAACTGACTAATAACAAAGTAGCTAAATTTATTGCGTTTTTTTAAGTTATGAATCAATCAATATATCTATATAGCATACCAGAGAGGGCTACAAACCTGGCTCATCAGGCAGGTTCAATTGGTCCAGAATGCCAACTGGACTAGGATTCATCTCCGCCCAGGCCAAGTCCAAACTTGTCATCACTATAGGCGCGTGTGCTGTAAACAAATATTTCAAATATCAGTATGTTTTTTTTAGATACCCTTTTATTACACAATCAAAACGATTTTTTTTTTATTATGGTCCTCGCATATTATGAAAAGGCTTACTTAATTGAGAATTATATGTTGAGAAGCCCGGTGCCCATCACTCACTCTATGAGAACAAAAAAATTTTCGTGTGCCCAGAACTCGCATCCGAGTCGTGTCTATACGTAGCTATTGTTGACTCGTCGCCATATCCAGCACTGGCATCTGAGTTAAATGACATCACACGACTCGCATACGAGTTCTGGGCACACGAAAGATTTGTGTTCGACTAATAGGACGAATTCTGGATAATGAACTTCAAGTTTCAACTGAGCAGTTAAGAGCGGTTTGATGAAATTCGATTGTAAAAAAAATATTTGTAAATACTCAGTTGAGATTTGCTATTTTTCTCAACTCAGAAACCGGAGGTGGTTTTAGTGCTTTGAAAATAATAATTACTACCTCCCATCCACAGCGTTGCTCATCTGATATGTCATTCAAACTTAACCTATTTTACTCAAGGATAATATGGTTTTTATTACTATTTATTTTTATAGTTGCAGATGTTTAAGATATTTCTCCTAACAAACAAAAAAAATATACTAGATATTATTATATTATTAATAATAATATCAGCCCTGTAATAAACTGTCCCACACCTGGACACGGCGGGCTTCTCAGTGTGAGAAGAGTTAGGCCATAGTCTACCAAGCTGGCCCAGTGCGGATTGGCAGACTTCACATATCTTCGAAGACACTATGGAGAACTCTGACATGCAGGGTTCCTCATGATGTTTTCTTCACCGTTAAAGCGAACGATAATTAACACGCATATAACTTCAAAAAGTCAGAGATGTGCGCCTTGGTATCGCACTCAAGACTTCTGCGTGGCAGTCCAACGATATCCCACTAGACTATCGACCGACGCTACTAAACTAATATTAACTATAGCCTAAATAATATCTAGTAACTCACAGGCCATCAGGTTAGGCGTGGGCACGGCAGCATCATCCACATTCCACAAGGACACCACACCAGCGGAGTCGCCTCGAAGCAGCAGGCGACGCTGTTTACCTCCCACAGAGGTGATTATGAACCGCATCGCCGGCGGGCACGACAGGAGCTGAAGAAACAACAATAATAATATCATCAATAGACTGCACGGATGACGTAGTGGTTGAAGTGGTCGCCTCGCTACTGCCACTGCGTCGAGTGTTGTGGGTTCGAATCCCACATAGAACAAAAAGGAGACCGACCACCTTGTATGGGACCCTGGCCTGGGCGTGAACAATTTTATATTGTAATAACAATATTAATTTTGAGTAATCTAAACTAAGTAGATAACATTATTCTTTGAAGTTTAGTATCAAGTTCGTTAAATAATAAAATAAAACACATTCATGTGTCACTATCACCTTCATAAGTTATTAAAATATTTGATCAAAATATGGGCTGGTGAAATGACATTTTCATATCTTGCCCAGCTTAGGTAACCAACAGTCCTTCGGCCGACTATGCAGTCGCAGTAATACTGCCTTATTGCTTCCAGGCTGTGTGTATTATTTTGATATAATATATGTATAAATAAAATACGTCAATTTCATACTACTAGATGATAACCAATATTTATTATATACCTATTTAAACAAAGCTTTTAATAGTTTACTTTGTTTATAAGACGATTGTCCACGTGCAAGCCGAATATGGACGGTCTCCTTTGTGTGATCCACAAATGGTTGTTCCGAGTCTGATTGTTTGAACAGATCTCACTGATCGGTAAACGATTAGCGAGGTTAAGCAACGTTGTGTGCGGTCAGTCTATAGATGGGTAACCGCTTAATGGTATTTCATCTGAGCGTCTCCGTGCTTCGGAGGGCACGTAAAAAGTCGGTCCCGGTTGTTGTCAAATTGACAGCAGTCGTTAAGCCATGTCAGAGGCCTACGGGCGGCTTGAACAACTCTTGACAATAGGTTGGCCAGTTTGGCCACTAACCACACGAAAAGAAAAGAAAGAAAGAATGTTTGTAAAGTCTCCCGCGATACAGGAATAATTCCAAGTGCGAGAGTTGTCGTTTAAAAAGGCCTTTCTTCGTTCAGCATGCTAGAGGTGATGGGATCTTTAAAGATTTTGGCCTGTTTCCCGGAGTGAAACGCGAAGTTGATAATTTGCCACTTGCTACAATCCTGGCATATGTTTCTTTCTTCATTCACTCCCGGTCTATTTCTCGTTAATTTACTTAGATATATAGACTCACATACAAGCATATGTATTTTACCCACCATTTGCCAGGTATGCATTGATTCTTATCAATTTACAAAGGTAGACAGAGTCACATTTGCACGATGTATGATGATTACAAAAAGTACCTATACTGAGCGGTAAAATTTGCGATAACTCAGTGGGGAGACCAACAGACTGCAATGCAGAGGGTCTCGGGTTCGAACCCACGTCGCGCACAACTGACTTTCGGAAGTTATGACTTTTCGAAATTATGTGCGTATTGATTGACAATTATCGCCTGCTCGGTGCCTCGGAGAGCACGTTAAGCCGTCGGTCCCGGCTGCTATTAACATCTATGGCAGTCGTTATTGGAAAGTCAGTGCCCTCTAATATCCTGACACTGGTCTAGCCTTAGGGTATCGTTAGCCTTCGGGTTGCTGAGGTCAGATGGCAGTCGCTCCGTGTAAAAACTGATATCCAGTCAAATCCGGTTAGACTAGAAAGCCGACCCCAAGTGACTTGGTAATAATAAAGGCTAGGGAGAAGACTGAACGGTAAAATTTGTGAAATCTAATAATTAATAATTATTTATTTATTTATATTAAATACATACATTAATTTATTATTATTAATTGTAGACTGTACAAAATTACAAACAATGAACTAAAAGAACAGCCAAAATTGGCACAATTATTATGGAATCCGAATTTTCCCGTATGAGAATCGGACTCGCACAAAGCGTGGCCACCACTCAAGCAATTACACCATCCGTGCAGACGCACAAGATTGCTTACCTTATTATCAGGGTGTGCCAGTATCCCGAACAGCACGGGACTGTCATGGTCTACCGTTGGACCATGGAAACCCTTGTGGTCCGGTACTGAGCTATAATCCAACAAGACTTTTATTTAACACAAGAAATTAATTAATACAATATATACACGCACTCATTTTATATGCAGTCGCGAATATTATAGAGGTTTTATATTAAGTGTAGTCTATTCAGTAAATGTCAAATTATTTATAAAATCATAGTATCTGCCTTTTTCTTATCTGATTATATAAATATAGATATAGCGCAGGAGTTGTCTTGTAATAAAGTGGGAGGGTAGTCCTTCCCCGGTCGAGCCTAGAATACCTTAAGCTTACAGAGGAGAAAATTAACCAGCATATACATATATACACATACATATATACACATATATGGACAGAAATTCCAATCACCGAACTTTATGTAGTTTGCCAGAGATAAACAAGATGAAACAACAACGAGGGTATACACGGTGAATGTCTGAAAGTCATGCTCTGTAAGCATGAGATTACAGACATATTCACATGCATGACAGGAAACAGAGCTCAAAGGAATTACATACATTACATACATAGATTCAGATGTTTTCCAGAGGGGTAGGCAGAGACTACGAATTTCCATTTGCTACGATCCTGACACACTTCTCTGGCTTCATTCACTTTCATCACATTTCTCATACACGCTCGCCGGTTTAAGGTGCGCAATGAATAAATATACAGCGTGTTAGGCACACGGCTGTCCAAATGAAATAGAGATCTGGTTTGGGCTATTGCCAACGCGTTGAACTATTTGTAACTTACACTGAATCAGCAAAGGCCTCTCTCTTGTGAACCTTTCGGTCCATAAACTGAAGTAACAATATAATACCAGCCCTGTATTAAACTGTCCCACTGGCCTCTTCTCAGTGTGAGAAGGGTTAGGGAATAGTCCACCACGCTGGCCCACTGCGGGTTCTCAGACGTCACATATCTTCGAGAACATTATGGAACACTCTAAGACCTGCAGGTTTCCTCACGATGTTTTCCTTTACCGCTAAAGCTAGCGATAAATTAACCATATACGCACATAAGTTCAAGTCAGAGTTGTGCGCCCTGGCATTTAATATGAGACCTCTGCGAGCCAGTCCAACGATCTCCTCTCTCTTTCTCTTTTTGGTTTTTTTGCTCGTCAAAATGACCGCACTCCACTTGACGGTAAGCAGTCGTGTGGTCTAAGAGCAGTGGCCTCCACACCGCCCTCATAGTAGCCGAGGCGATGTTAAGGTCTCTACTTGGCGGCCTGAGAAGGTGCTTTTTCACGCTCCGCTTAAAGGACCCAGGTTTGAAGGAAGAAGGAAACACGTGCCTTGGCAGAGAATTCCATGCCTTGGTCGTTCGGCAGAGATATGAGCACCCAAACTTGTTGGTACGCGCTCTAATGGACTCTACCGTAACAGTACATTAACGGCGATTACCAGACAGCTATCTATCACGGCGATGCCCAATCACCGAAAACCATATATTGATTTCCATACTAGAGACAAAAACTATTAAATCAAATTCCTATCGCTAATTATTTTTTTTTTTTTTATCGTGCTCGTCAAAATGACCACGCTCCACCTGATGGTAAGCAGTCGTGTGGTCTAAGAGCAGTGGCCTCCACACCGCCCTCATAGTAGCCGAGGCGATGTTGAGGTCTCTACTTTGACGGCCTGAGAAGGTGCTTTTTCACGCCCCGCTTAAAGGACCCAGGATTGAAGGAAGAAGGAAACACGTGCCTTGGTAGAGAATTCCATGCCTTGGTCGTTCGGCAGAGGTATGAGGATCCAAACTTTTTGGTACGCGCTCTAATCGACTCTACCGTGTAAGGATGGCATCTGAGCCCAGCACGCGTTGTTCTGGATAGGAAAGGGGAGGGCGGGATAAGGTGGAATAACTCTTCAGAGCACTCCCCGTGGTATATTCTGTAGAAACATGCCAATGAGGCAATATCCCTACGGAGTTGCAGAGGTTCCAGTGAACTCGTGACCTCTGGATCTCCGATAATACGGACAGCCCGCCGCTGTAACCGGTCGAGAGCGTCCAACAAGTACTGCGCGGAGCCATCCCAAAGATGAGAACAGTACTCCACGCAAGGGCGCACTTGTGCCTTATACAATAGGCACAGATTCCCAGGCGCGAAGAGCCGCCTCACCCTGTTCAGAACTCCGAGTTTTCGCGAAGCTTGCTTAATGACGCTCTCGATGTAGGTTTTGGGATTAAGGGAGCGGCAAAGATCCATACCTAAGATGGAGAGGCTGTCACGTATTACCAGTGGAGTGTTCTTCAGAGAAGGGAGGGGAAGGAACGGAGACTTTTTTGTTGAGAACGCGCATGCCTGGGTCTTCTTGGCGTTGAACTCCACCAAGTTCTTGGCGACCCATTCATGGATGCGGTCCAAGATCTGGTTAAGTTCAACGACAAGATTCTGCCTTTTCCCCTCAACCTCAGCCTGCTTGGCCCCAGGATGTCCGAGATATCGCCCATGCACGGTACTGTCGTCCGCATAACAATGTATGTTGCCGAGATTCAACATATCATTGATATGCAGAAGAAAGAGCGTAGGGGATAAGACAGACCCCTGAGGCACTCTTGCATTGACCTGCATAAATTTAGAAGCGCGACCGTCGCAAAGGACCCGAATACGACGCTTCTGCAGGAAACTTGCAATCCAAGTGCACAGTTGAGGGGGCAAGCCATAAGCCGGAAGCTTGGAAAGAAGAGACCGGTGCCAGACTCTGTCGAAAGCTTTGGCTATGTCAAGGCTGATAGCCAAAGACTCGCCGTGCTTGTCCATAGCCTCACCCCAGAGGTGCGTGACGAACGCTAGAAGATCACCCGTTGATCGTTTAGACCGAAAGCCGTATTGGCGATCATTGATCAACGATTGATCCTCCAGGTAGCGGACAATTTGGGTGTTTATAATCCGCTCGAACACCTTGGAAATCACCGAGGTGATAGCTATGGGTCGATAGTTGCTTGGCTCGGAACGGTCCCCCTTTTTGGGAATCGGTTGAACGTTCGCTTCCTTCCAAGCCTCAGAGAAATACATAGATTGGTTATTGAGTCCCAGACACTTAGATAATTATGAACTTGCTGAATAGACTATACCTACGATATGTAACAAAAAAGTGCGGTCATATCTATCATCAAGTCATAGATTGTACCTACTGTGTTTATAACGGTTTTAGTTACTGAACCTAATGTCCATAAGAAATCCATACACGGATAGCTTAAATTTATTTACACGTTTATGGATAGAAATTAAACATATACCGCATGAAAAGTACACTCCGGCTTAGAGAAATTATTTGTGGACACAAATAATTGCCCAGGGATTCGAACCCACAACACTCGGGGCCGTGGAAGCGGCGAAACGACCTTTTGCCTGCTAGGCCATTTGGGCAGTCAAATTATCGCTTTAAGAGAGCTATAAACCTATTCCAATATGGTCACCGTCCGACAGATATTTTAATCTTACGTATGCACCGATTCTAGTTTGGAAATTATTAAGTTTAATTTTATTTATGAACTATCGGCTTGAGCGACAGATGACCATTTCAGAAAAATTTTCGCTTGCACATGTTGACCAGTTGAGTTTGTATCGCCTTAGAATCAGTAAACAAATGTAAAGTGTAAAAAAACTCAAACAAAGAAAGGGGCGTGTCACGGGAACGGGTACCAAGTGTTGGCCTGCTATGCGATTTTAACCTTGGGAGTGGTCATCCGTCGCTGGAGTCGATAGTACCTAGTCACAGATTCAATTATACAACAATTATTCTTGGTAGCGACCACACTTTTTTGTTACACGAGGGGCATATAACGGAATAAAAACACGTAAGAACATTTTATTAACACATAACTGAGAAATAAATATGTTTGTGTAGTGTTTTGGACACTTTCTTCCCACAATAGATAATATGCATGTATATTTATATAACTTGCTTAAATAAACATAATATTAAACCTATTAGTTACTAATGATCACGACTTGGTCTTTTAATTTTACTAATCGAAGTGACGTCATACGTTCACGATAAACAAAATAGAACGTTTTGATTGAGACGCTACAAAGCGAGAGGCACATTTTCTATATATCAGTGTACCATCCACTATGGGTTGCCACCGATGAGTTTGCCACAGGCGTTACATGCTATAATTACACCACTACTTCAGTATAAAATATTTTAATTCCTTTACCCAACATTGTTCAAAATTGGGTAGGCAAAGTAATGATAACATATTTAATTTTCTTATATATTTGATTTTAAGAATTTAACACCTTGTCACTGACATCCAGTGTCTAAAAAGCTCATCTAACACGTATCAAAATCAAACTCACATCAGATGATATGATTGGCTGTTACTAATAATTCAGCTAACCAATCACAGCAGTTGACTTAATAATAATAATAATGATGATAATGATTTATTTCTGTAAGTAGGTTTGTAGAAACACTTTTACATGTAAATCATATTTTGAAAACTAGATTAGGCCGGCGTTTCGTTTCTGACTACTCTGAGAGGAAAGGCCGTAACAAATCAAGAGGTCACAGTCTCTTTTAAAGTCCAGACATAATCTTGGTCAGATCATGTGAAGACCATGCAGATTGGTGTCTGAAATAGTCTTTTTAGGAACTTGCCTTTGAACGTAAAACATTTTTGTGTTGATCGCTCAGAAACCATTTGTAAGTAAAACAAAAACTGCAGTACATAACTACATGCATACACTCCAATGCTTGAGATAGAAAGGCCCGTATGTGTAGATAATTATATAGGATTATGTCACCTAATAACTATAGTAAGTACTAATTTCTATAAGCTATCTAATAAAGTTCAGTATCAATTGTACAGCCAACTCTGTGTTATATTATTTTTATTATACATTTTACTGTGTATTCATGTTGTACTGAAATATATCTTATATACTTAATCTATGATATGTAGGTACAAATAATAAGAAAAGTATAAAGATGGGTATATTGTGAAGGTGCAGCTGCAAATTAAAAATACTCTAATAAGTACTAATTAGGTTTCTGTACTGTTTGCTATGCCGGTCCCAATACATAGTCTTTGGGACGAGGCAGGGGCATTAAATAAAGCTACGGTCATATTGAAAGCGATAGCGTAACTCATAATATATTTCTTCGTAACCGTGTAAATAAATAGAAAGGTCAGGGATCCCACCACTATCTTTTAACACTGTCATTGCGTAGGCTAGAACCAGACAAAGGTATGCAATTTGTAATGCAGTGTTTTATTCTCATGCATGCTATGAGAATGGTTTAAAATATATTGTTGAGAGCGTGATTCTCTCTTTGATTTTACATACAAACATATAAATTCAAATGTTGCGATATTAATATAAGTATATTCATCTAATCAATAATTATATTAAGTAGTTTTTATAATAGGACCAAATTTTCAACGCCTGTAATCAGGCTTGGATGGACCAAAACCTAGATTTGGATGGTCGACAATGCACTCCATAAGATATAGTGTAAACGTTTAATCAAATACAAAGACAAGGTAATGACTTGGCAATTTCGACAGAATGAGATATAACGTTGAAGAATTTCATAGAAAATCTTCATATAGAGAGAATTTTCTTTAAGAAGACTTTTTATTTTGTTATGGCAAATGTCGTGAAACTTCTCTCCGGATTGTCTTTTTAACTTTTTAGTAAAGTTAAGTAGTAGTTTTAGTATATTGAAAATTAACTGTCGCGCGTCGTATTAAATATATGTATTGACTGAAAATTTTCAATTATCACAAAATAAATTCGTCATAACTTTAAAACGAACAGTGTGTTACCAATTTTGTTTATGATTGTTCAGGAAACTAGATTACAACTTTGCCCATTAGAGCATACTCAACAATAATTGTTACGATATTTTTTTATCTTGTGAATCGCTATCGCTTTCAAAACTAACTAAATAAAAACCGACCAAGCTTCAAAATAGGTGCAAGCAAATAAACTATCTACAAACAGACAAACATAGATTGTGCTGACCTACTGATAGCCCGTCCGCGAAGTTTGCTATAAAAGAAATGTTTATATCTTCATATATTATAGTATATTATATAGCTTTATATTTAGCTTAAGGTTAAAGCTGTTAATAATAATTTGCCATTTCTTTGGCTTAAATTATGTTAGATTTATTTGATAATGGACGGATTTAAGGGTCATCCATAAGCAACGCCAAAAATTTACAAAAGCATCTTTCAACACAGAAATTTCCTTCTTTAATAATGCACATTGCTTATGGAAGCCCCCACACATATCCAAATAAACATCTATAACATTAGCATATTGTGCTTTAATGGATATCTACTGATGATAACAATATTTTACCAATGACACATGCTAATTTTAAACTAAATGTTTAGCAATAACTTAAACACGTCTTTATTCTCTGTTTGTTAAAGTCCAAAATGCAATGCTGGCCCTATTTTTTAAATTTTGCTTTGGTGTGACAATTTTGTGTGTTGTTTTACTGCCGATTTGTAGAGCATATAGTTGTTGTAATTCACAAATGCACTATGAAATTATTATTTTGTTTTTAGGACAGGTCCTGCATAGCCAAATATGGAAAGATAGAGGTACTGGGGATACAGTAGTGTCAGCACAGCAGAGGGAGACATGGTACTGGGTTCTTTATAGTGGCAGCGTAGCGACTCGGCAACCCTCATGAGTTTACACAAGAATTTCTAGGACTATGGCATCCACTTACCATCAGACATGCCATAAGCTTTTTGTTAAAAATGAATTAGTAAAGACAATTTCTTTAGTTTATTTATATGATGACTATTATATTTAGGTGATATTTGTATATTTTTTATATTAATTGATTTTCCCGTCGATATGTACTTGATGGAATTATTGTATAAATATATATCGTTACATATAAGCCATGCGCATTTGTGAATTACAAGAATCATACTGACTAATATAAAATTTATATTAAACACAATAAAAATATACTTATAATAAATTATTTTGAATCATAAATTAATTATTATTTTCTTTATATCTAACTTTTTTACATTTCGGCAAAAGAGTTACTTAAATAAATGTAGCCAATTTTCTTATAGTTTTAGCTACCGGGAATCGAACCCGGGAAATCACTATTTGCAATTTTTTTAGTAAATTTTAACATGTTTTCATTTTACCTAATAATAAATTTGTTATTATAAAATAATTATATCTTGCCATAGCTTTGATATAGCAATCCATAGCTTTATTATTTGGTATAAGACGAGCTTTACAGCCAAAATATAAAATACGTTTTGTGTATAAGAATAACATTTTCCTGATATAGTTACTTTTGTATTTTGACTCAGAATTTTCAGCTATCTATACAGTAAGTTAGTATATGTATATATAATTAAAGGTAGGACTTCATTTAGCCGAACGACCTAATGATACGTTGCCTTATTGTATTGTTGTCATATAAGAATTGACATTCAACGAGATGCGGCACAAATAAGGTCCGAACAAAATAAGTTTTTCATTTTATAAACAGTGGTTAGTGTAACCGACTGCCACGCCTGAGGTTGCGGGTTCGATTCCCGCACAAGTCAAACATTTGTGTGCATGAACATGGATGTTTATCTTGGTCTGGGTGTTTCTATGTATAATATGTATGTATTTACAAAAAAAAAGTAGATATGTATATTTATCCATTGTCTAGTACCCATAGTACAAGCTCTCCTTAGTTTGGGCTAGATGGTGTTGTGTGTATGTGGTAGAATATTATATTATTATAATTACTTAATTGTGTTCAGAACACTTGTGCACCATCTCGTCAACGAAAACACAATAATCGACGCGCGCGGATAAAAGAAATCCAACCTTCAATCCTAATATTAGTAAGTATATAACACACAATAACCTAGCCTAACACCCAAAAAACAAAATAACCAGGTAAATAAAAGCGTAGCTTACTTGGCTGGCAACCTATACAGATATCCTTTGCCTTCGGTAGACCAGACCAGGACTCTGTCAGGCGCTAAGAAGTCGCCAGACATCCAGCGCTCTCCTGTAGGTGCTTGGATGGAGCAGAGGACTGAGAAATCACCTGAGAAAGGACAATATATCATAATGCTATAGCAACACGGACGCTGTTAAGCGCAAGCCTAAAGAAAGCGCCTCGCACGTGTTCCGAACGGAGTACGCACGACGCACGAACGGAGCGCGCGCTCGTCACGGACGAATCGCACACGCGATACGGACGGAACGTGCACGGGTCACGGACGGAGCGCGCACGGTTCTCGTACGGAGTGCGCATGCAAGGCCAACGATCTCCGCATCTCGTCCGTAATCAGTCCGATCCCCTATTACAACGCTTTAGTGTGGCCTGCACTTAAATCCAAGTTTTGATTTCCGCAATAATAAATAAAAATCTCTAATTACAAGTTATCTACATATGTGTATATTACATTTGTAGTCTTTTTACCGATTTCAAAAAAAGGAGGAGGTATTCAATTCGTCTGTACTTTTTTTTTAATATATTTGTTACCTCGTTTCTTTCGACTGGGTGAACCGATTTTGATAATTCTTTTTTTATTTGAAAGCTGGTGCTTCCCGTGCGGTCCCATTTTATTTTGATCAAGATTTGACCATTCGTTTTCGAGTTATACTTAATAATGCGTATTTGGCTACATTGATGATGTTCTCATATTTGGCAAGGTTCACTAAAACCGAGAAATAAACAAAATTTTAACAAAAAAGAAAACCGACTTCAAATAAGAATATTCTAAAACTTAAACGACTCCAAAAATAACAATAATTTAATTATTCACAAGAATATGCAATTATTTATTAACTTTTTAGTGCATTTTAAGTGTTAGAATATTCTTATATGAAGTCGGTTTTCTTTTTTGTTAAAATTTTGTTTATTAATATGTAAATAACCAGTTGGAAATTTTAGATACTTAATGTGTATAGCAAAAGCAATGTAGATATATTTCTTCTAGGATACACTTTTACTTTAGTCTATAGTGTATTAAAAACAATTTAAAATAAAGCGCAAAGAAATTTAAAAAGGAATGGCAATCCTTAATACCTATATGACACGTATTTGCGACGTTGCCATTAAAACCACAAGGCGTAAAGATATACCATATTAATAAATAAAATAAAAATAGTACGTATGTTCGATGGTATTCGAATTCAATAACATCGAATGACCCTATATTCGAATCCAGCATCGTATAATTTTCGAATGATTCGCAATCGTTTTTCCAGTTCTCGTGTCATTATTGATATTACCTGTTTTCTTACAGACATCCACATCCATCTTCAAGTTTTTAATACATATGTATAAGACGCAATAGGAAACGAATAGACTTACCCGCGTCGTAGATCTGGCAGTATTTAGCACAAACGATCAAGACCGTCCTCTGGTTGTAGGCACAACAGTTGAGAGACAAAGCGTTGAGACACCGAATCTGTTTAGATTCGTTCTCATAGATCGGTTCCGACTGCTTATTCTCATGACCGAGGAGGGACCACACCTGTGAAGATCAAACATATTATTATTATAGCCTTGTTTATAATGGCTGCAGAAAAAACCAATGTATATGAACAGTTCTATGAATTGACATTATGACAATTCGGACTATTGGTATACATGACATACATTTAGAAACAACAGTATTTTATTTATTTATTTACAGACATACAAATATCTTTACAGGATGCATCCAAAGCGATATTGTAGCAATATTAAAAATTATTATAAAAGAAGATATCCTTGTGAATTCACTCAGCGCACAGCAGAATATGTCCACGTCCAAGGCTATGAAATTAAGCGTGCGGAGTGCGCGCGTCAAAGGCGCCTCACTCATGAGGTTGGTTCTTTACTATTGAATAACCGTCACAATATTTATTTAACAGTAGTTTCCATCAGTGTTTGTAAAACATTGACTACCTTAAATCTTACTGTCTACGTAATTGTAGATCGGTTAAAATTGATAACTGCTGAAATTGCAATATTAATACAACAGCATCGATCCATGTTTTTTTTTTTATTTGTGCCTCCTTTCTACTGTGCAAAAATTGTAACATCTAGTCAACAGAAGATCCAGAAGCTTTAATCTGCTTTGAAATATTTACCACCTGACAATTGAGCAACAAAATAAATTTTGATCAACAATGGTTTCGATCAAAGTTTCTAAGTAATTACCACCTGACCGTCCATCGTCAAAAAACAATGCAATATTATAATATGTTGAACAATAGCAAAACAGCATTTACCTTTACGTAAAAATAAATATGTAGCAGTCTCGTGTTTTGTTCTTACTTACTTTTACAGTACCAGTGATGGAGATGGCGAGAACAACATCATCTTTCCTGGACGATGGACGCAGAACCTGAAAATATAGGAACATGATGTTTGAATTATGATTTTCCAAAAAACTTATGTTACCGAGAAACCCTATGCTTAATTATTATTATTATTCATAAGGATAGGGTGTATGACGGTCACAAGACTCTAATATAATACAATATTAAACAGATATCTCCTGTGTATAAAAGATCAGTGCCTAATGGTATTGTGTAGTAGTGACTCATTTAAAAAAAAAAGTTATGTTAACACTTAGTCTAAGAATACCTATCTGCAGATGATTAATTTCACTCCGCAAGGCCTGAGCCCACAGCTCTCGGTATATTCTAAAACTTAACTGCAAGATTCATATAATCTTTTATTGGATAACTTACGTGAAGGGCCGATATCCAGTCCGGATTCATCTTGGAACTAAGAGAGAAGAGTATCTCCAGAGAAAACGGGTCCATGATCAGAATCTCAGCGTAGTAACCGTTACAGAACAGACGTAGGTCTTCACTGTTGCACATATGATATGCCTAAAATATTACAAAAAAATTATAATTAATAACAAAAAATAATCCTTGCCAAGCTTATTGAGCTTTAAGTTGAGATAAATCTCCCTGCAATGCACTGTGCAATAAAAGGAAATATTGCACAGTGCATATCAATGCATGCTGCTTAGATGAAGAATTTAGTACGTCATGAAATGCAGAAGAAAAACAGTGGGCGCTAAAACGGATCCGAAAAATAGTGGGCGATAAATAAGTATTTGCAATACTTATGGCTTTGGTCTATATCCGCAATTGTGTTTATATGTTGCTGATTTTCTATATTATAGTCGAATTTGAGTTCGTTGTGATAGTCTGGCCTCGAAGATTCTGCAGATTTAATGTTGGAATATCGCAAGGATCCGTTTTAGCGCCCACTATTTCATCAAAGCATTCGATAAAGTATTGCAACATTTACTTAAATGTTGCAATACTTTATCGAATGCTTTGATGATATCGAGATTTTAGACCACGATTATGATCGCAATTATTTCTCACCTGAATATTAGTGTGGACCTGGGCTAGCTTGATACTCTCTCTGCACTTTCCATCGACGAGATCCCAAGTGCACATCTCACCGGCCTCAGAGGAGCTTACGATGAAGTTGTTGTCCTGGAATTATTTATTATCATGTGCCATAGTATCGTATTTCTATATTTCTAAAATAAGCCAGAGGTCACTTAACCCTTGTAACTAAAAGCCAGATTTATCACCACAACCAATCAAATGACTTGACGTGAGTTACATTTTTACTCATCAATTTTCCTAACTGAGGTAATAGGGTTCTGTATTACTTGGAATTTCTGATTAAATCCCGGTTATGAGTGGGTTGATACCATTTAATATACAATCCACATTGCCTCTGTACAGTCTCCAAGCAAATTTACATGCAGACTGAAGGGCAGAATTATCGTTTCTAACGCAATCTCCTTCCTTTACTTTACTTTAGCAATGAGTTGGTTGTAATGCTCTTATAATGTTTAGGAGACATAGCCATGCCCATTGACGGCAGTTTTAGCTTACCAATAGGTATGCTGTTGGATCATCACCCAAGTCAGACAATTAGAAATAATATTTACCAATATACACTCTAAAAAATGTTATAAATTAATTACCTGTATAATAGAGGCTCTGGATAAACACGTAACTGGAGCAGTATGCCCAACTAACAAACATCTTGGAGTCATTTTTAGTGTCTCTGGGTCCACTTGCCATATACAGATCTGGCCATCATAGCAGCCGGTGACCAAGGTTTTCTGGTCACGGGACAGGTAGACTGAGGATACGCAATGGGTGGGAGCATGCTTGCCCCAGAGTACCACGGGAACAATTAGGTTGGTGCCCGGCATGGTGGCCTGTGGATAAAAATTAAACAATAAATGTAAAAAAAAACTGTCTAACTTGGGTTTAAGACCTAAAATAGTTTGGACTGATTTGAGGCAAAGTAACAGTAATTTTACTTTACAAGGTACTGTGCATAGAAGTGCATAAAGATAATCATATATATATATTGCTATTAAATATAACACAACATATGTTTGTGGCTGAATAATGTATATCCCAATTAATGGAGGTGTAATATACGCAGATTTCAGAAACTATAAAACCTTTTCATATGAATTGCTATCTGATTTTGCAACCAATTATTAATGCTGTATCCACAAAAAGGTTTTTTTATGGTTATAAAATAATATGCTTTTAGTGTTGGATAGCCTATTTATCAAGGAAGGCTATGGGCTATACAACAATACGCTACGACCAACGGGGGCGGCGCAGTAACCATAAACGCGAGTGAAACCGCGGGCACATCTAGTTCATGATATAATACATAGTCTTAAATTGCCTATATACCCCTCAACCAGTTTGTTTAAATGCAATATATATTCTTACATAACTATAACTGCACATGTAACTAATATGCAACAATTTGATTCCAATTACATAAATATAATACATACCTGACTAGCATATACAATATACATTACATACATGCAATGTAACATCTCAGCTTAACCAGATTGAGACAATGATAAAGGCAGTGTGTCTACATCCTAACATCCAAATTATGGTTGAAAAGTAAGTTGAACCACCCTCTTCACAAGGATTGATGGACAAGAATAACCAAAAGTGATACATGTGTACCAGCATTTTTAATTATATTATAGTATAGTATTTAAAAAAATTGGGTGGGGATTTTTTACTACTTTTATATTTATATAAGAATCAAGCTATGGGCTTCGTAATTTCTGGCGTGAATATATTACCTTGAAAGACAACCAAACCCCTGGATTTAAAAAAAGAACTAGGCTTTACTCTGATAAGATTGGCAAACATGAAAACAATGTTTAACTAATCATCAAAACAATCATTACTTTTATGGACAAAAATCGTATTAGAAATTAAACTGTGACGTATTCTTTTTAGCAAATCTGGGTTAGGTAACTACTTAGAGAACATACAAACGAACCGTGAAGATGTTTTGTTAAACACAACAATATGATAAAACATGATTTACTTTGATCATCTGCCTTACATTACACCAAGGACGAATATATTTCCAGGAATTCCTTACCTGCCAATGTTAGCGAAGGTTAGGGTAAGGTTGTAACAAATACAACACACCTATATTAACATGGAGACTACCAAAACTTGCACTGATTTACACTAATAAATTTTTAATTAATTAAAAACACTGAAACTGCGACAAAATCAATCCACTCTGCTGTCACTTTTTTGACAGCTGATTTGACGTTGACGGATTGAGTTAGTGTATTGATATCACTACCAATTCTATGTCGGCCAGAGTAGGTTTTAGGCTTTTTAGCATGGAAATAATAATATATATTTAGGTTCTACCTGATTACCTCAGTAACTAATATTTGTATGGATTTTACAGTCGGGTAATAAATCCGATGATGCGTGTCAAGATTTATCATACAATTTACCAAATAGCTACTTAGCCAGGCGAAATATAGTCTAATAAAATAAATAGGGCTCAATAAGTAGCATAATAATTATGCTATTTATTGAGCCCTATTTATTTTCTTTTGCAAGATAGCTTAGCTTACGTTTATTTATTATTTATCTTATTTTTTATACAACTGTAAAATTCATTAAGAATTACAGTTAAACATTTGTTTGCATGAACATGGATGTTTGTCTTGGTCTGGGTGTTTCTATGTATAATATATAGGTATTTACAAAAAAAAAGTATGTATGTATGTTTATCCATTGTCTAGTACCCATAGTACAAGCTCTGCTTAGTTTGGGCTAGATGGTGTCGTGTGTACCTATGTGGTAGAATATTATTATTATTATTTGTTTCTCTTTCACGGGTATTTCCCTAATACGTTAGGATAATACCCGGCCCTTTGGGAGGTTTACACGGAGACATGGGTCCAACGTAAAGAGCACAGAGTACTTTTTTATATAAGGAATGGTGAAGAGGCCCTTCGAGAGTTTTAATCAAAGGTGGGATGTAACACCTACAGCGACACTAGCCGCAGCAGGCGTAGGACTAATGGACTATTGCTATCTATGGATTCTAATATATGGGCTATGGGTATGGGTGTTTGATGGACTGGTGTATTGGTAATTATGGATGATAAAACGGCGTCTGCCCTGAATACTCTAATAACATCAATCGAATGGACAGACGGTGATTCGCTAAGTCAGGCATACAAGCCAGCAGCAGAGGGCAACACCGTTGCGAGCGGCTAGGGGTGTCGAGCGGTGTGGCGCCGGTTTCACGATCACGGGTCTCGTGACAACAGAGACCAGGAGCGGGTTTCCCCGTAGTTATGCCCTTGAAAATAACACTTTCACCCCCAAGCATGTAGATCTAGCGGCCTCCCTCTAGCCGGCCGACCAAGGCAAGCCAGAGTTGAGAGTCCTACGGGCGCTCTTAAGTTAAGTTCCACCCCAGCCAACCAATAACGGCAAGCCGGGGACGAGGCCCTAACCAACTCTCCGAGACATTCAGGACCGCAGTGTCGCCACTCACATTCAGCTCGCCACAAGCTGCCCTGCAGTTTGTGCGTTTTTATTTAACCTGATTATACATTTTTTGTTTATATCACAAGGCAAAGGTGGTAGTTTAAAAGCTAGTGTACTGTGCCCTCCGGTATCGCGTTAGTCTCATAAGGAGATAACGACTGTCCCAAAGGGGATTATTATTATTATATAACTGAGAAGTACGTTCATCATAATAAAGTCTCTAATGTATGAATTAGCTTTATATAGGTGACATAAAATGTACCTATTCATACAGTCATACAGTCTCTTACACTTCAATGCAACTTCAATGACTATAAAAGAAAAGTGACAGACTACTAATTTTTTAAATATAATATTATTGGATTGCTATGACAGAAAGGATTTGCTATATGCATAGCTAAGTTACATAATATATACGTAGACCAAATCCTGTTTCTCGTAGAGGCAAAATGTGGCAAAATGTATGGACTGTCGCTTGCTACAATCCTGGTATACTTGCTCAGTAACACTGCTTCCAAAATCCAAAGGCATACAAATTATAATCATTACCTTTTTTTATATTATAAGAAGCTGTAAGCGAATTAATTATTAAATTAAATTAAATATATACTTTATGTATGGTTTCATTAGATATAAGTTTTTTGAAAATCGAATTGTAATTGACGGCTGACCACGGCAAACCTTTCATATGAGTGTCATTCACAGGCTAATGGGATTTTGATTAATTTTAAATGCGTTGATTTAATATTAATAATACACAATGGAGAAACTGAAACAAATAACTTCACAAAAAATAAAATCTAAACCTAATAAAGAAGAAAAACAAGCAGAATTAGCAAATAAAATTGATGAAACTGACGAGATGAAGTTGAAAATGCTTGCAACGTTGGATAAACCGGATCCTGAAGATCTGTTGTATCCACCTGAACTTAATGCTCATCTGCTTGAGCAATTAAAAGTATGTTTTCACCATCTAGTTACACAGTTATTTAGAATAATAATATTCTCTTTAGATCAAGATCTATAGGCCGCGCCGCCGCAAGGTAATATAATGGTAGAGGTAAAGTTATTTATACTTACGAAGTCAGTTTCTACACAACGAGGCTATACCTGGTTTGTCTCCTATGAACCCACCCTCCCATTACGATGCCTCGACATATTCGTCTGATATCTTTATACAAGCAATGATGTTTTAGATGTCAGCGTGCAGAGTTCACTCAAAAGGTCTCTCTGACGTACCTCACCGATCTACCTGCTCATAGACTTCACCATTATTATGAGAAAGGATTACATTATACTACGATAACGATGTAACGTAATCATTCACTCTTTGCCTCCCAATTATCTGTACCACCTAGCCATCCCCGAATTGTATTTAGTTATAAGCCCGCTTTGCCTTAAATAAAAACCTTGTTCCAGGTAATGACGTCAGAAAATAACGAGTTACGCAAATGTGTGTTCACAAAAGATCAAAATATAAAAGAATTAAACAAAACAATCGCTGACTTAAACCAACGTATTCGTGATATCATATCTGGTTCAGGACCGGCCATATCATCTAAATCCGCTGGCATTATCAGTGCGAAAATAACTGATCTGTGCAAACAAAACAGACATTTAGTAGCAGAGGTAGAGGGCTACAAAACTAAAAATTCAAGCTTAGAGCGAAAAATAATTCAGCTCGATCTTTTAAACAAAGAGCATGAAAAGCTTGATGTATGTTTGTGCAAAGAAGAGCCTATCGATACCAGTCCAGATGAACTGAAAGAATTAAACAACAAGCTATCCGTAGTCAATAAAAAGTTGTATGATAGCAAGAATAGAAATTTAGAACTTAAAAATGATATTTTAATGGCTACTAAGATACTTCAACAAGAGCTGGGTGATAAATTTACGAGTATTAAAGAGTTGCAAAATGATATAGTTGGTTGGAAGGGAAGAGCACAGCAGATTTTGTTGTTACAAGCTAGAGTTTCAGAACTTGAAGAAAAGCTTAGCGGAAAACAGAAATCAGATTCTTTATTGGATCCTAAGAAGAAAGATCCCAGTCATGTAAATATTGTTTATTAAATTTCTATATACCTATTGTAAAAAACAAGTAAAACGTAGGGATACAATGTAAAATCATTGTGATCAATTAACATTCTCCTAACAAAATTCCAGGTCATCCGAGAGATTGAATTAAAAAGAAAGAAAGAGATTGATATAGCCATGAAGGAAATGGAGACATTAAAAGAGGAGAATTTGGAGCTGAAAAGAAAGCTAGAAGGTGCTCGATGCAGGATCAGAAACTTGGAATGTGATACCACTACTGTCAGGCAAAAGATGCAAACTTTCATTGAGAAAAGCAACCACGATGATTTGCTAATAAATGAACAAAGAGTAAGCAATATCGTTCTTAAATAACAACTAAGATATTCAATAAACATGTAACAGCGTGTATGTGTAGCACATTTACTGCACGAATGGCAAAGTGGTTGAGTGGTCGCCTGGCCACTGCCCCTATGTCGAGTGCTGTGGGTTCGAAACCCACACGGGACAATTTATGTGATCCATGGTTGTCGCAAATCTGTGTTCTTTGTGACTATTGTTACTAGTGCGAAGGATGCATTGTTAGAAGAAAAATAAAGTAGTCTAGTAAAACGTCTATTATAATATTTAGCCGTTTATCTCGTGAAGCGAAAAATTATATACTATTTCAGCATCTAGTGTGTGTGCGCGACGAGTAACTAATCTCGTGAATCATTAGTAAAAAATGTTAATATTGATTTACATGTAAAGTCCATATCTATAAACGAACTCGTAGCCACTGCTTTGCATAGCAAGTAGAAAAAGGGTCTACGCTGACTTATTTATTTTAAATTATGACATATTAATATTTAAAATTCATTTTGCAAACAAATTGACGAGAACATTCGGCAATTCCTATCTACCAGTTTTTACCAATATTTTTCTGGTAATTGATTCGACTTTACTGACCTTCCATTAGATTGGAATTTGTTATTGATACCAATCCTCGCAGCAGAAGAGCACGCATTTATTTGCACTTTTATTGAAACCGTTTTATGTTGGCGGAGTCCAACAACCTTCTATAGTTTTTTTATAGGTATACGCTCATAGCCAGTTGCACTCACTGATCGGTAAACGATTAGCGAGGTTAAGCAAGGTTGGGTGTGGTCAGTCTATAGATGGGTGACCGGTTAGTGGTATTTCATCTGAGCGTCTCCGTGCGTCGGCGGGCAGGTAAAATGTTGGTCCCGGTTGTTGTCAAATTGACAGTAATCGTTAAGCCATGTCAGAGGCCTACGGGCGGCTTGAACAACTTTCGACAACAGGTTGGCTACTAACCACACGAAAAGAAGAAGAAGATAGGCATTATATATTTTTATAACACTTGTGTTTTAATATGTTTTATAAAACTTACTTTCAGAATCAAATCAAAACTTCAGAGCTATACTACCAAGAGATACTCAAGGAAAATACTATAAAGATGAACAAAATGAATGCTGAGCTTACAGAATATCAAAAAGAAATTAAACATTTTGATACAAAAATAGACGCATTAAGAAAGCAAGCTACAGAAAAGGCAACTAAAATTGAAGAATTAAGAGCTCAACTTCTGAGGTATGAAGAATGTTCTCTACAGAGTATTTTCTTCACTCCAATGAAAACTGCAACAGACAACGAAATTCAGCAGTTATCAGAACTTGTCGTGACTTTGAACAACAGACTAGATGAAGAAAGGCACAAGTGGGAAGAGTTAGAGGGTGACCACAGAAAATTAAGAGCGAAGAAGAAGCGCTTAGAGCGTAAAGTGGTTAGTTTGGAAGATGAAATAAAATTACTGAGAGATTCGCTAAAAAGAAGCTCTAAAACTGCAAAGATTTCTTTACATAAAGACCAATCAAGTGAGATGCAGATATTTGCTGGATCTGCGACTGTCACTAAACGACTTTCGTCTGTTGCCGTTGGTGAAAAACCAAGTGAGAGTAACTCGTCGGAATCTCAACCAGCTCAAACTGCTGAGACCGAGATACTTGAAAAAGAGGACTTAAAGTATAGATTAGCGTTAAGTGAGGAGAAGTTGAAAATAATGGAGGACAAACTTAAAATGATCGAGGAAGAAAAACAAGAAGATTATAATCACTTAACTGACATGATACAGACGTCAAAACAATTATTCAATGAAGCGTTGATGGTATTACAAAGAGAGAAGTGTCTGTGTTCGTAATTATTTTCTATTATGTGTTCTATTTATTATATTATTTCTATTAGCAAATGGAAATCCGTAGTCTCTGCCTACCCCTCTGGGAAACAGGCGTGAATCTATGTATGTATGTATGTATGTATTTATTATAATGAGTTTAGTAAAAAGTTGTTGGTTATCAACGGTACTTGAGTTTTCCAATTGATTACAATTAAAAGTAACGTGAAATGATTTTAATAATTTTAAACAATTACAATGTATATGCAATTCATTAAATAAAACAAAATGTTTTATCTACTGAGATATAAATATTTACTACATACCACACTCAAATCATATTATTATATTAGTAGAAAATAGTAGAAGTTGTTCACTACGTTGGCCACCTTAACCGCCGCCATTTGTCATTTTTTTGGCATGCGCGTTCGGAGATGCTACGAAAATCGTGCTCTTGAGTGTTTTCTTACAAAACACAGGTTTGAACTTTGTTTGTGAATCGTGAAAACTCGTGTTGCTCTGTGAAATATCAGTGCTTATATATTTATTGTGTTTTTGTGTTAAAAACATTCAACATGAATAAAACTTGCGCAAGGTGTGAGAAAACAGTTTATCCGACTGAGGAATTGAAATGTTTGGACAAGGTAATTTTCACTTGCATTTCTTTTAAAACGTAAAATATCCCAGTTGTCTGTCGATTGCATATTGTATCAATTGTTGTCTTACGGGTAAGGTATTTGAAAGCTTGTAACTGAATAATAGTAGAATTTCCGATGTTCTCAATTACCGACCAACTTTTTCCGTAACTATTGTCGTGTGCCGGGCACATCAATTCATACAGCCGGACGCGTGACTCATTAAATTATATAAATTGCTGCTGATATCATTGTGGGCTCTTTATAATACCGTATTTGTACTTGCATCGACCTTTTTACCTAATTAGAGTCGTCCTAAGCAATACACGACCTTGTGTCACAATAAGTACGTATCGATTGTATTCAAATGATATCTCGATTCCCCTGGCTGAATAAAGTTCATATCTTAGTCAATGAGGTGAGTGAGATGAGATAAAATTGGCGACCATTTTCCCGCGAGTTGTTTACAAATTAATTACCTTATTAAGCAATCTGTATGATAAGAATAAGTACACTTTACTTCTTAGATAAGATAGCGAAGCTTTTGAATGTCATAAGGTGGATTGTATTACAAAATGCCATATTACCAGCTGGTGAACAAAGTAATGCATTAAGATTTATTTTAAGATTACAAAATTTCTTAACTAATATTAGCAATATAAAAGTTTTATTCTGCAATCACAAATTTTATTGAATGTGTTAGTTTATATTTTATATTTGTGTTTCTATAAACATAATGCTCTTATCACTGTTCTGTGAGAGTATTATTGTTTAATATTGCGTTTCTTCTTAGGCTATGAGGAGATCATACCATGATATATCTATATGATCTTTAGTTGTAACTCTCTGACTATGGCAGTAAAATTGTAATTAATTGCTTTACTTGTCAGCTTAACCTTATTTATAACAATGGCAACAGGTAATTGTAAATTACTTTTTGACTTAAATGAATAAACATCTTTTTGATTTTGATTTTGAAATAAAAATGTTATAATTAAAGCATTGTGTCTAGATACTGACATTCAGACCAACAGACAGATGTATTTAAAAATAAAGTACTAGGCTAAGTTAACCAAAACAAGAAGTATCATCATCAGTATCTTACTTCGTAGAAACTGTAGTCATTATAAAGCATTTACTACTATTAGAACACCAATCCTTTCACTATGTATTACATGTTATTAATTTTTAATTACAATGTGGAAGATCACGATTTACAACTTAGAAAAATAATAATAAGACGTCAATAACAAATCTGGGTTTATTATGAATATTCTTGGGGATTGCCCCAAGAATATTCATAATAATTATCAAATTAATCTCAATTTGCAAGTCGCGGTTCGCCCTTGTTCACCTATACCACCAATATAATAATAATCTAATCAGGTAGCTAATGTTGCCAGTCTAACAATTTACTTATAGGTATTATATGTATATTATAAATTAGTCCAGTTATTTAAATAAAGCTTACAAATCGCTGGCTCACTATTACAAGGTTCTATGTTAATTTTTTTTAACTTTGGGGAAATGAGGTTTGAAATTTGCATATCAGTAAAAATAACTTAATAAGTAACTTAGAACTATTTGCGATTTAATATTGTGAGGTGGTAAGTGCTTCCATCTATTACTATATTAGTCTAAACAAAAATGAATGACCTATAGAACCATGCAATATTTATAACTCATTTTTTTCAAAAATGTAACATATAACCTTGTAATATTGGACCAGTGAAATGTCTAAGCCCACCAAGTATCATCATATTTTGCAAGAAAAATGCATGTATTTATTCTACAAGTACAGCAATAAAACATTGTTAAAATTCTCATCAAAGCCAAATAAATAAATATTGCATATGCTGTACTATCAAATGCTGTGATAGTACCTGCATAGCCAAAAGTCTGGCTTGCCTTGATAAAATATCTACAATATAATATTCAACTTATACACTGTACTGTATATTAGACTAAGGTATAAATGTCATAAACCATGACCATGATATGTAAATAAAATTGAAGAATAAAGGAAGAACTAGTTTCAGTTTACTTCACTTCACTAAAACAATGGGCTTGCTTTTTCTTAAAACATAGTTATGCACTGCAACAATATATTTAAATAGATACAGTAATCGAAACCTATATAAACAATTAGGTAAGTAATCATACTATAACAATGACATATCCTTTAAAATGATGGAACTTTATTGATATTCATCTGCTTTAGTGACCAACCGTTTTACTTGTTTCAGCAAAACAAAACAATACGAACAATTGAATTTTTAAAAATTTAACTTATTTCAATCTATGAAGGAATATTTTAAGCTGAGTACAGCTTATAGACTACACTTAGTATATATATTATGTAAGATTTTTGAGAATACCTAATCATTTTGATTTCTTTTTTCAACATTTTATTTATTTTGATAACAAGCTCTTAAGCATAACCCTTACTACATAATTGTACATATTTAGAAATTCTAAACATACATATGACAATATAGATACATACTTGTTTATATTGCTTATAAAAACTATCAGACATAATGTCGGTCCGAAGTTATATGGTCCCTTCAATGTCGTTATATCCAGTTTTGACTGTAACTACTTATTATCATTAACTTATAAATAACTGTTTTGCTTACTTATGAACAAAATTTTGCCTCATTTCAGGGACAATGACATACTCATATTACTGTGTCATGTAATAAACTATAAATAAAACAGATCTTATTTAAAAAGTTAACTACTTAGTGTCTGGTTATTCTTGTTAATCCTTCAAGCTAAACTAAATGCTTTTGTTAAAAAGTGCTTCTATGGCAGTAGTTCAATAGATGGGGATCCAAACCACAACCTCTCACTTAATTATAAAGGCCAACATTTTAACTATTGGCTTACTGTCACTTTAATCCTTACTTCCTTACTAATATTATAAATTCGAAAGTAACTCTGTCTGTTACCTTTTCACGGCTAAACCACTCAACCGATTTAGATGAAATTTGGTACAGATATCGTTTAAAACCTGAGGAAGGACATAGGCTACTTTTTATTGATGTAAGTACAACGCGGGCGGAGCCGCGCCCAAAAGCTAGTAAGGAATAAAAGGAGAATTGCCTATTAATAACTCAAAACATAATAGCCCTGTGTTATTACTGATATTTCCCAGAAAATTAACCCATAACAATCAATTGCCCAATAATAGCGCACACACACTACCATTTAAACCAGTACATTGAGGAAGTTTCATATTAATTGGAACAAGCATATGAAATGTAATATTGTAATAAAAACATTTGTACACTTATAAACATCCTTTACAGTAGCTGTTTCATCAACAAATACCTTACTTTAAACTGATTCAAAACAAAACTGTATTTGACTACTATATATCATAGTAGCTATATTCAGCAGTTTCACCCATGTTTATAATAACTACTCACTCCCATGGCTTGTAGCATGATGTTATATAGCCTATGTTACTTCTGGCTAAAGTAGCTTTCTAATGTTCAAAGATTAAAATTGGTTCAGTAGTTTTTGAGTTTATTCATCACAAACAAAAATACAAGACCTTTCTTTTTATATTTTCTATTGCATAGATAATTGAGGTGAGGTCATATTAAATAGCATCACACCCTTCAATTTTAAATGTTCTGAAATGCATTTGATGGTTATTAACTGAAGTCTGAAAATCACTTTGTAAATAATGAAATGAATGATGAGAAACTAGAGTTATTTACGCCTTCTTAACATTAAATATTCATTTATTGCCATGTGACATGAAAATAAATATATTATTATATTAGCTATGAAGAGTGTAAAACATTGTACCAAAAGAGTTATAAAATATTTGTGATAAGCCTTACGAGCAACAACTGGAACATGTGCACCATTATGGAATTTGCCAAATTTAGTTCAGCCAATGCAAATGTTCTAACAATATGTAGGTGTTAATATTGTTGTCATGCCCCAAATACCTTTATCCATTCATCACTTGTATCAAGATGGTTTGTTAGGCTTTGTATCTTTTTTACATACACCGTTTTTAATAATAGATAGTCTCTGTATCATGCCTACCATCATTCAAACTTGTCAATTATATACATTTTTTGTTTAACAAAGTTCATTAGAACTTTAGAAAATTTATTAACTAAGTATTTAAGTAAGTACACTCACATTTTGTTTTATTGTTTTTGTGATTTGCTGGTCATGAAACCACATGAAAAATAAGTAAAATTATGTGTGGTAGGAGCAATGCACTTAGTCCCTATTACATGGGGCCTTAATTAGTGAAGTTTGACTGTGGTATTCCTTTCTCTAATAATACAATATAAACCAATTTTAATACTTATTATACCTTTAGAATGATGCTATTTTATCCAAAGTAAATATAACAATCATGCTGTGATCCACAGGGGCAGAGCACTAAATATAAACATAGGTGAAACTGGGAGAGGCCAGGAGAGATCAGTAGTACTTTATTAAAAACTTCAAAAATTTATAGTCTATCATATTCATACAACACCATCTAGGCCACAGAGCTTGTACTATGGGTACTAGACAATGGATAAACATACATTTAGACTTATTTTTTGTAAATACATAAATATCATACATAGAAACACCCAGACCAAGACAAACATCCATGTCAATGTACATCCAGATGCTTAGTATAATATGTATAATGAATGCTTGTAATGTTAATTTATCCTTGTTATTTTAATAAGTGTTAAATATAAAATTATATGACATCATATTGTGGTCATTGGTCAACACCCCGTAATTCATAATTAAAGTATATACATGTAGTATACAATCATACTAGGGAAAATACTCTATATAGAATTATTTTAGGGATACATATTAGTTTGTTTTTGAGTAAAATTACCATGAGGCATAAAGCAATAATACCAATTGCAAATAAGATTTGTTGGCCGTGCAATGAGGTCAACAAATAAAAGACGTATTTTTAAGTAAACTATGGTATATTGAACGAAACTGACCGCGGAGCAAGTTTGGTGGAGCCCGTGTCTTTACCCGATACGGTTAGATTGCGAACGGATTAATGACGCGTTAGTGGTACCGCGCCGCGTACGAGTTTGCTGACGCTGCTAATTGTACGGGCGGTGCACCGTACAAAGATTATAATAATAAGAAAATCCTATACAATCATTTAGTTCTTTTCTAAGATCAATTTCTATTAACATTTTCTAACTCAAGCTATGTCAAGATAATTGAGGAAAATCCTGAAATACACCAATCAAAATCATTAATAGATGACAAGTATTAGTATTAGCTAAACTGTGTTATTAGTATCATTCTGGTAAGTGTTCCATCACTCTCAGCATGTATGGAGTTTTAAAACCTGTTCATTTATGTTTCATGTTTAAAATTCACCAATGTGCATTTATATGTATACTTGTATAAACAGGAATCGTTTTGAAAGTTTTAAAGATTAACCACAAAAATCAAACACAATTTTTCTCAGGTGCCTTCTAATTATTACCGCATTGATATATGTATGTGTTATAAAGTTTAGTACAAGTGTTACACCACTAAAAGTCATCAAAAACATTGGGTTTTGATGACTTTTTTACTTGTATACTTTGATGACTTTTAGTGGTACAATACTTTAATATCTGCTATCATCACTATCTTAATAATTTTATTAAAGACTAGATTTTCCCGCGGCTTCACTCGCGTTTATCATTACTGCGCCGCCCCCGTGGGTCGTAGCGTGATGTTATATATTATATAGCCTATAGCCTTTCTTAATAAATGGCCTATCCAACACTAAAAGAAGTTTTCAAATCGAACCAGTAGTTCCTGAGATTAGTGCGTTCAAACAAACTCTTCAGCTTTATAATATTAGTATAGATAATAATATTATTAAAAATACTTCCTTTTGTCGCATTTAGAATTTGAGCTAGCATTAGTAAAAATCATACAAAACTGATAAATTGCATTTTCACATTAATTATTGTATCAATGTGGATAGATTTTCACACAGTAATTAAGACTTACATGCATAATATCTATCTATCCAATGTTTCGATAAATATTATATGACATATTGCAATACCGATTGTCGCTTTTTCTATAGCTATGTCGACATAGCTTGTTCATTATCACTGCAGACACATTTCGTTGTAAGAGGTTATATAGGAAATTGGTATGTAATGTATTATTGCAAGAGGCTATTAACTGAGAATGAAAACATTCATCATCTTATTACACCATACTGCAGCAAGAATTCATCTTTTCCGCCTAGAAACGGCCTCGCCCTGTGCAATCAGCGCTAATTTGTCCGCAGTGTGTATATGGCCTGAACATGCGTGCAAATCCTGCGTGTAAAAAAAGAAAATAGTTTAATAATTACTGTTATAAAATCGGAATACATAGTTCAATTCTCATTGTATAACTTTTGTGTTAATGTTTTTATATTAGTAAAAATTTGCAAATAATGAAAGTTGAGTAAATATAATTAATCTCAAAAGTCAATTGTTAAAATGCCAGACAAATAAAAACCTATTGTATAGCCGCCGGTGTACCGCTGCCACTAAATGCTATATCAAGAAGACTCTTTGTACTGCAGAGCTTAGGATTGACATTTATTTCTAACAATCTACAGTTAACTGAATCCAAACTAACACATCTCAAAATCTTCTATTCCATAGCATACCCCTATTTGATATCTACCCTGTAGAACCAGGTACAGAAAGAGGAGACAGACTGATCGACATAGAGCTCTGCCCCATTAGTAAGTTGCGTTGCGTTGCGTCGTCGCAGCGGCGACGGTGCGTCGTTTCGCATATTATATTTTTAATGACATGCCACATTATAGCGTCGCGTCGTCGCATACGACGTTTCAACGGATCGACGGAAGAAAGACGTAGCGCGGGGAGGGTAATGCGCTGCTTTGTCGGAGCTCCGGTGCAACGACGGACAGTGTTCCACTGCTAGAGGTAATCTACGGACTGAGGATTTGCGTCGTCTTCTTGCGCTGCGACGTCGTGCGTCGTCGCAACGCGTTAATCCGCTGCGACGACGCAACGCAACGCACTAATGAGGCATCACCGATAGGTGTTTGACATTTCGGCAGCTATGATTTTGAGTGCGGACCCGTGCTTCACCTAGGTTCTCCACCTGGGTGAAGCACGGGGACTATATAGGGTCCCGTGCTCCAACTGATGATATATAATCAATACGATTTATTTCAACGCATTTTTTCTAAAAAATGGCCCAAAGAAATTTCATTATTAATTAATTGCATTTGCGAATCTACAATACATTATTGTTACAAATTATTCACTTTTATTAAATAATTGTTTAGATCTTTTGAATCATATAGGAAAAACAATTTACTGCATCACTACAATAACGTTATCAGTTGGAGCACGGGACCCTAAATAGTCCCCGTGCTTCACCCAGGTGGAGAACCTAGGTGAAGCACGGGTCCGGACTCATGATTTAAGGTCTTACATAATAGGAGCAAGCGTTTTGACCCGGGAATTGGGAATATTGTACCCACGGATGTATTTTCCGGATTAATATATAATTTATGTCTCTTATGCATAAAACAGATTACGCTACGTATTTGCAAAACATGCCAATAATTGTTATACCTATTCGTTATATATACTTTAGACGGATTAATTTCATATTAAATTAAACTTATCAGCGGCTTTTATAATATCGATACTTTATCTGCTAGATTATCGTTAATTTAAGTGGACAGTCATTCTGTGATGGTTCACTTATTTACCTTTCACTAAAACTGGGTTACGTTGATAATTTAAGACTAGCGTTTTCATATTGGTTTTATTTAGTACAAATAAAAAAAACGAACACTGATACGTAAAGTTATTGTGGAGTTTGCTACTTATGTGCTAGCAAAATTTAGCGTCACAAAGATTTTATGTAAAATATAAGAAAATATCGTAACAAGAAGCCGGGTGGGTCTGCCACTATTGCAAATTACCTCCAAATTCATCTAAAATATATTCTTGTGCCGTAAAACATCCAAAAAGATATGATTCCGGCCAGGATCGAACTGGCGGCCTTCTGCGTGTAAAGCAGATGTGATAACCACTACACCACGGAACCAGTTGACTAGTTCACCTAAATTAACGACCGCATTCTACATACGCTTTCGTTTTCTTACAAGCAATTTATACCTACCATTGTAAATAATTGTATTAGTATTCATACACGCAAAGTGTAATCATCTGTTTTGTACGTGAATTGCATTAAACATTGACATTACGAATGTTATGTTGATAAGAAAGTGTCGGACATGCTAATTTAATTGCATTAATTTAAAATTCCATCGATATGACATACATAATTATATTGATTCTAATTTTAAATATTCTCACGTTAGTAGTAGTTAGCAACAAATTATGTCATATTGAAAGATTTTTCTTG
This sequence comes from Catocala sponsa, assembly GCA_963564715.1. Classification (NCBI taxonomy): domain Eukaryota; kingdom Metazoa; phylum Arthropoda; class Insecta; order Lepidoptera; family Erebidae; genus Catocala; species Catocala sponsa. Next base: position 6,492,052 of record OY751355.1, read on the forward strand.
ATCTCGTTTTCACACAATGAGTACCTACCTACCCTACCTCTAAAATTCTTTAAAAAAGTCTTTAGTGGGTACTAAAGATTTTTTTAAAAAGGAATTTTGTCTTAAAAGCGTCGTTATAAGCCAACGCAAGCTCAGAAAAGAGGACACGGATCTATTCCAGGTCATGCGAAGTAATGCTATTTAATCTTTAGCACGACAGGAGTCGGAGACTGAGAGACCAGCAATGACCATAGGCTTGCCCTGCTTCTTATTATATTGAATCGCATGTTAAATGCGTTCGATAATCAAAATCAAAATGCCTAATCTTTATGGAGATGCCCGTTTTAAAAAACAGGCTAGCATAAAGGTATTGGGGTAAATTCTTATTAGCAGTCTGGAATTTAAGGTGCTGGCGGTGTAGCCCCATGCCTCGGAAAGACGTAAAGCTTGCGTTAGTCCTGCGACTGATCTATTGGACGTAGATCAGGTAGGTTTGTCGGATTACGAGAGTGAGTAAAAGAGAGTGCACTTGTTTTTGCACACACTTTTAGTTTACTATAATATCTTCTACATAGATGGTTAGTCTCAGTTAAGATTGGCAACTGAAATACATTATTATTTATGCCCCTGACATACTTTATGTTATTCTCAAACCATATTTAAAGGGTTCTTCGGATGCTTCTAAAAGCTAATACGTTCCGAATCAAACTTATGTGGAGTGATTCGATTGGCTGTTGCTAATTCAGTTAGCAGTTAAAATGCGTTAGACCATCTGTTACGATTTTTGTGTTTCAGAAACCAATGATAAGTAGGTATTCATATGTAGTATGGTTTATATACGGTTATTTTGAACAACCGATCTATCCATGATTTTACTAGAGATCAAAGACAACTTCCATACCAATTAAATCAAATTCCTTTTACTTGTAAAGAAATCCACAAACAAATTGGTGATTGGTAATAGCCGTTAGATTGCTATAAGTCGGTCTTTTATATATATTGACTGCAATGAGTTAAGCCGTTGCACATTGTCTAAATCACCAAATCTCTTAGCCCTGCTCTACGTAACATCTATGCATTTTTATACTTTTTATGATCTAATAAAATGCATTCAACGTTTCAAAACCGAAACACACGTCGACACCCAGTTTTAAAAACTTTCGACACCATTTCAAAACGGTTACGTCAAACTCGTAACAGATAAAAATGGCGGCGTTTGGCGCGTTAATTGCCCGCCATTTTCATTTGGCATAATGTCTATGGTCTGTATTTGATACTTTCACGCTTTATTAGTCAACGCAATGTAGCGATTAATATAACAATCGATTGTTGTTACATAATACCGTACCGTTATTGTGATGATAATTGATATGGGTGGCACGATAATTGATACTTTATTTAGACGATAATTAATCTTTTCGCAAAGACTAGGCATACAGATTACAGAGTCTTATGAGACTCACGCCGTTATGTATTTAAAAGGGTAGATAGAGGTTTTTTGACTTTTTAAGGTTCTATGTAATAGAAATGTGCCTGGCAGACGACAATAGGATCTCTCACCCTATTGCCATCTACCAGGTACATTTCTAGCCTGCGTGCAATTTTAAGAATTTCCTAAAAGATAAACTCAATAAAACTTTACCCCACTGGGGATCGAACTAGGGACCTCACGATCACATGTAAACAAGCGAACTTATACAATAACGCAGTCTTCAGAGCAGTGAAGTATTTAAAGTATTATTTGATCTTTCCGAGGCATAGGGCTACACCGCCAGCTCCCTAACTCCGAATCGTTACTAACAATTTGAAACAGGAACACCCAATACGTACATACCTATGTGATAGACCGTTTTAAAAATCAGGCTAACAAAAAGGTATTAGGGATTTTTTTATTATGAGGGTACTTACCCTCATAATCCAAAACCGTAAGCACTACCCTGTTTGTTTGTTTATTTGTTACCTTTTCACGCCTAAACCACTGAACCGATGATCCTGTAATTATGCATATACGTTGACAGGTGTACAGAAACGGATATAGGCTACCTTTCATCCCGAAAAAAAATACTGTTCCCGAGGAAAACAATAATAACGTTCTTATGAAAATATATGGCGCCACGTGTCTTTCGAATTATGATTGAATTATATTATCACAAGCAGAGTACAACCCGAATTGATTGTCAATTTCTAAATTAACGTGAGCGTAGCCGCGGGCAAAAGCTAAGTTATGACATATCACAAATATAACAGTCGGTCCTACCAAATACGGTATGTAATCTCGGGTTAAGGTAATCCGCCATATGACTCACGCGAATGTAATACACAGACAGATATGGTAACTTGGTGATAGTGACACTATGTACTGACAGGTGGTCAAACAAACCATTGTATGCATACCAATCATGGATTTTATTATTGTGTTTACAACACGTATTGAATACTTTCTATGCTGTTGTGCCTTTTATGTTGATCCTGTAATAATAGAATTGCGTATTTGGCGTGTTTGTAAAAACTAGTGTTTGTTCAGTGGTTGAAATTCAACCATAATCATTAATAGAAATTTGCGGCAAGCAATAAATGATTTCAAGTTTGGAAAAAAATAAAAATTTTCGCAGTACTTGAAATCATTTGTTTTTGAAGTGAAAACTACTTTAGCGGCGTTGTGCACTTTTTTGTGATGGGTAAAAAATGTCAAACTCGCGTCAGGACACGTGACCTGATGGAAAATTCGTAAGACGGAGGGAGAATTGCAATGTTTGTGTACGATAGCGCAATAAATAAATATTGTATTTTACCACATAAATGATAGTACTTTTATACTGATAATTAAAGCAATTCGTGCAAAATTATACCCTAACCATTCCAAAATATCAAAAATGCACAACGTTAATATTCAAGTTTTCACTTCTGCCGGCACTCCCGGAGTGCAACCCGTTGTTTTTTTCTTATTTAACTGTTACTTACCAATTTTTTATTGATTACTAAAGCTAAGCTGAGACTCGTCAATTGCTACTAAACAAAAAAGAAAATGATAGGGTTGACAAACAGAAAAGAAAATGGCACTGAAATATTTTGTCTTTGTTTATTTATATAGACTATTTGCGTTTACCAAAGATGGAAAGAAGAATACAAGAAATAAGTGTTCTTATACACTCTACTATTTCGGGGACGCAGCGGTAGTGTAAACGACTGCTGCGCATAAGCTCTCTGGTTCGAATTCCGGGTCGGGCTAACAAAGGCGTATTGGATTTTGCTAAAAAGAATTGCTTAGTAGCAGAGGAGACTAGGCGGTGTTAATGGCCTCCGTGCCTCAGAAAGCAGGTGAAGCCGTTGTTCCTGCGCCTGATCTCTTAGCTCGTATCGGATTGCCGTCTCATCGGATTATTAGAGTTAGGGAATAGAGCGTGCACTTGTATTTGCGCACACACTTGTGCACTATAATATTTACTGCGCAGATTACCACTCTTCGTTAAGAATAGACTAGAAGCCATTCGGCCCAGGCCATAGGCGACTAGCCAAAATGGCTGACAAAGTATTGAATGTTTAAGATTAAATGTTTATCGGCTATATCCGAACAAAAGTGTATAATGTATTGTGCAACTGGCGAACTAACGAACCAGCACGCGGCGCCATCTGCAACGAGGTCGGCTCTGTTATGGCTCATAGATAGGGTTGGCGACAGATGTAGCATTAAGTAGACTGCAGGTTCGATAAACTGTGTGAGAATATTGACACTTTTTGTTTTTACGTTCACAGCAATTAATTTATAACGGGATTAAATATAATGATCATCAAAAATACTAATTGGTCAGCAAATATTGCACAGCATAACGAGCATCTATACGCCTCAAATCACTGCATTCCGTCTTGGAAGTGTTAGGTTATGTTAGGTTCCTTTTTTTAAATCCACCCAAAAATAGGAGCCCCGCGAAGCGGGGCTCCGTCGACTTAGTTTGATCTCTTTAAAGTTTGCAGGCCATGAGTTGCTGATCAATTAGCTATTTCTGCTCACAGATTATATTTTTCTGCTCACAAAAATACTATGCTAACCATTTAAATAACACCCATTTATAACTAATAACAATCGTAACTAATATCATAAATGCGAATGTACGTTTGTTTGTTACGCTTTCACGCCTTAACTAGTCTACCGATCATCATGAAATTTCGCATGTATACACATTGTGAGAGGAACAGAAATCCCTATTTCTGTTCCTCTCACAAACTCCTCTCAAAAACTTTTTGATGAAAGGTACCCTTACCTTTCATCAAAAAGTACTTTTACTAACCAAACTTAACCTTACCTACATTTACGCGAGTGAAGCCACGAGCAATATCTAGTCTATACTAATATTATAAAGCTGAAGAATTTGTTTGTTTGGTTAAACGCGCTAATCTCAGGAAGTACTGCTTCGAATTGAAAAATTATTTTAGTGTCGGATAGCCTATTTATCGAGGAAGGCTATAGGCTATATAACTTCACGCTACAAGCCACGGGGGCGGCGCAGTAACTATAAACGCGGGTGAAACCGCGGGCACATCTAGTGTAAAATAAATGTTATAAATTATAATTGGGCGTTTTGTTGTCTACCAGGCATATTTTTCGACCCTGCATTGTTGCGAATTTCCTTACAGACACTATCACACAGAGCGACCCATGTATCGAACCCAGAGGACCAACGGTTTGTGTCCTCGAATTCACCCGAGTGTATTCCTCGGCAACGCATACCCGGATAAAAACTATTCTATGTTAATTTAATACATGGTATGCCAGTGCGGTCATTTTCATTAATTAGTTTAAACATTACTAATAATAATTTTTGGGTACAAATGCGTAGTATTCTTGTTAACCCATCCAGAAGCTAATGAGCAAAGAAATAACTTTCCTCTAGTACCTAATAATTATACAGGCTGTCCCAGAGTATGTGAATCAAATTGTAACGGGCGATTCCTTAGGTAAATAAAAAAATTATGGCATTAAAAATAAAAAAATCTAAGATTTTAAAAAAGTACGACTTTTCAGACTTTTCAACTACAGGTGCTTCGTTTATGGCTAATTTTCATTTCTTTTTTACTAGGTATTATTATTTGTGAAGGATTGATTGGTCAAACTACAAACGAAATTTAAAAAAAAACTGGCGTAGTTTTGAAATCTCTTCATTATTTTGGTGTTTATTTTTTTTACTTTGCACATTTGGAAGGTCCTTACCTAAGGAATCTCCCGTTATCCATTTGACTGTGCCGGTGGTGCTTAGGTCCCAATCATGCATAAACAGTAAAATGCATTTAGATAAAACTTGGCATCATGTTGTAAATATAGAATATTTGCGTCGAATGGCCCCATATACAACCCTAGAATTTAAACTTAAACAAAATTCTAGAGTTCAGCTTTCAAAACAGACCAGACCTGACAAACCTGGGATGGGCACCAAACAATTCTAGGGTGGACACATTCTAGGAGTCACATGAGCCAAGACACGGGCAGGAGCTAGTGCAAAATAAATTGGTGTGCTCACAATGTAGAGATATAGTGGGACATTGTGCAGTAGGCGCCATCTACATTGAGGTCGGGTCAGTTATGGCTTAGGAGCTAGTCTCGCCACTTTCTACATTGTGTACTAGTAGCGCGAATCGTGTTCCGTGCTTTTAGAAGGGCAATGTCATTGTTGCTTTGTGAAGACTGCTTTGAATCATTGTGTAGTCCGTTTTAGCGGAGGACATTAATTTGTACACAACATAATCAATCTGTATCCATGTAAAACATGTAACAAGATCTGTTGCAATGACACATAAAGTAAAAAAGTGTTCGGTTGATAGACATTTTTGGGCTTAAATGTCGCGGGCGTTTTCAGAACACCCTGACAAAGTTTCGTGACAAAGTTCGTCACAATCTGAGCAATGTTTTAGAAACGCATAGAGGAAAAACATACAAAAAAAAATTATAGATAATATAGACAAATAGAAGATAAAAGAAAAAATATATTTATTTCGGCCTCGCACACGAAAGGTTACATTAGTGCTTTTTTGTTATTTGTGGTTATAGCGGCAATAGAAATACACACTCTGTGATAAATCAACTCTAACTATTAGGTTCCGTGAGATACAGACAGCTGACAGACGAACGGATACCGGAGGCGTAGTAATAGGGTCCCGTTGGCACCCTTTAGAAACACAACCCCAAAAAAGACATGAAACTAACCTTGTATACGTCCCTACTAGCTAAACTCGGCCACGCTTCGCTATGACTATGACTCAGTCTGATAATAATTATTAGGAAAGTATTCCCGTTCCCTTTAAAATTTCAAGATAAAACGTAAATAGCAATCCTTACTAATATTATAAATGCGAGAATGAGTTTGTTTGTTTGTTACGCTTTCACGCCTTAACTACTCAACCGATCAACATGAAATTTTGCATACACGTTGTCAGGGGTACAGAATAGGACATAGGGTACTTTTCATCCAGAAAAAAGAACTATTGCAAACCTAACCTAACCTAGCCTACATTTACGCGAGCGAAGCCGCGGGTGAAAACTAGTGATGATATAAGAATGATCTTATATAGATGCAATGTTGTGTAAAAATGTCAGTTCAAACTATCCACTGGTTTTCTAGTTTTGCACACACAAACATACGTAAACTGAATGTTAAATGTATAAATGAAAGCGAAATACATTCTGATTTCGTCAGCTCTATGTTAAAGTCCCACGTAAAGACTAAGGGGCGAGTTTTTAAAGTCTATCAGATCCCCAGACACAGAATCGGCAAAGCTAATGAGAAACCCTTTACAGAATACGAATATCAATGTTATAATCTCGTTAGTATATATGTATTAGCGGCCGATCTTGAGGTCTCGAATTTAATTTACGGATTAGGCAAATTGGTATAAATTTGTAATACAGCACAGTATGCCAATATGACTGGTAGAGAGCCTATTATATAGGACTTTAAACATAGCCCTATTAATTCGCTTCAGTCTATCCCCATAAGGATATACAAAGATTCTATGACGGCCTCGATGGTGTAGTGGTTAGTGTAACCGACTGCCACGCCTGAGGTCGCGGGTTCCATTCCCGCACAAGTCAAACATTTGTGTGCATGTACATGGATGTTTGTCTTGGTCTGGGTGTTTCTATGTATAATATGTATGTTTTTACAAAAAAAAGTATTTATGTATGTTTATCCCTTGTCTAGTACCCATAGTACAAGCTCTGCTTAGTTTGGGCTAGATGGTGTTGTATGTGGCAGAATATTATTATGTATTATACTAGCTTTTGCCTGCGGCTTCGCTCGCGTTAATTTAGAATTTGACAATCAATTCGGGTTTTTCAATTCAATTTATTTATTTGCATAATATGGGTTTAACAATATATATTATAACATTAATAATAGTATCGCCATATTCAGCCATCCAGCATGCAAAAATTTGCTATATTCAAATTTAAGTTAAAGTTACTAAAAATAAAAACTATTTAGTCAATCTTAATAATTGTCAATAAGTAATAAAATTATGTCAAAACTAAATAAAATAAAATGAAATGTTTATGTCGTTCAAAAATTCAAACAAGGAGTAATAAGTTTTTGTTACAAGTAGATGTTTTAACTTCTTTTTAAATACATTAATATTATTTTCATTTCTTAAAGCTAATGGTATCTTATTGTATAATTTAGGCCCCGTGCATAATACACTCTTATGTAAAAGAGCAGTTTTTGAAGGTCTAATACATAATTTATCGGTATTCCGTATTCTTTTCCGTTGATCAAATATATGAAGATTCATTTTAATAAATAAAACTGTCTCAAATATATATATGCAGGGTAGAGTTAAAATTTTTAAAGGTTTAAAACTTCAAAAATTAATACTGTTTTGTACTCTGCTTGTAATAATATAATTCAATCATGATTCGAAAGACACGTGGCACCATCTATTATCATAAGAACGTTATTGTTGTTTTCCTCGGGAACAATAATTTTTTTCAGGATGAAAGGTAGCCTATGTCCGTTTCTGTACACTTGACAACGTGTATGCGAAATTTCATGATGATCGGTCGAGTAGTTAAGGCCTGAAAGCGTAACAAACAAACTCACATTCGCATTTATAATATTAATTAGGATTATACAAATATAATGAACAATAACATTTTAGTCGACCCGGGACAGCTAAGTAGCTGCGTGCCCGAAACTAACTTCGTTGTTACATCGCAGCCCGAGCAGCGATAGCTCAGTGGGGAGACCAACAGACTGCAATGCAGAGGGTCTGGCGTTCGAACCCACGTCGCGCACCTCTGACTTTCGGAAGTTATATGACTTTTCCAAATTATGTGCGTATTGATCGACAATTATCGCCTGCTCCGTGCCTCGAAGAGCACGTTAAGCCGTCGGTCCCGGCTGCCATGAACATCTATGGCAGTCGTTATTGGGAGAGTGTCGACACAAAAGATCCCACTGGGTCGAAGTGTCGCCGGTCTGCACTGACTGGCCCCCACATAAGATAAGATACATCACAGCCCGCTAGTAATGTCTTTGTCTAATTATAAGGTATTTATTTATTTATCTATTTACTACATTACACATTTTTATGATCGGAGGCGTTCTGGACAAAGGCCAGGCTAAGAGCTCCTTGAACCGACGAGCGTGTATGAGGAATGTGATGAAAGTGAATGAAGCCAGAGAAGTGTGTCAGGATCGTAGCAAATGGAAATCCTTAGTCTCTGCCTACCCCTCTGGGCAACAGGCGTGAATCTATGTATGTATGTACATTTTTATAATTGGCAGCGGCTTCCGCACTAAGTTCGAGGCTTGTATCGCGGTGTACGTGTATGTATGTGTATGTATTTGTAGTTTCTTGATCGCTGTATGAGAAAGGATTATCAGGATTATTTTGTAGCAGAAATTTTGTACCTACATGAGATTGCATGACCGACATTTCTTTTTATTTAAGTCATACTCTAAAATACGAAGATTTTTTGAAATTTACTCATTATTATATGTATAAGATACAAGTGTATTAAATCTGGTAGTAGGGGTAATTGTCAAATGATAGAGAAAGGATGCTCGATACCACGACCACGACCTATTTTATAACCGATTTTGATACTGTTTGCACAAAATGATTTCTTTTGATTTTTGTTTGCTCTTGTGTGTAAAATATCATACAAACTCAAATACAGGCAACTACCCTATTTGCGGTATGGCCGGCGTTATTAAAGTAGCAAAAGCAACGTACACAGCAAATTATATTTTTTATGTTTATATATACGATCATGCCTTTCAGTTACACGTATAATTAATTTCCACATTGTACATAATAACAACAAGTGTTTAATACACTGCGCAATACGAAATGAGGGCCGGTTGCGCACGCGCAATGACCGCGCGACACACTCTACCAAATTGAATTATTAAACTAATAATTGTGTTAGCAGCGTACACTGAGTTAACACGATATATTGAAGACAATTTGGGATAGAATAGGGAGCTGTGAAGATAGGGCATAGTTGATGGACAGACTTTTTTTTTTAAATAGACGCAATGGAACTCAAGATTCCTACTAATATTACAAATGTAAAAGTTTGTAAAGACGTTTGGATGTATTTATTCAGACACGCGTCGTCGAAGGGATATATATTTTTTTCTCCTTTTAGTAATATTCTATCACATGCACACAACACCATCTAGCCCAAACTAAGCAGAGCTTGTACTATGGGTACTAGGCAATGGATAAACATACATATATACTTTTTTTTTTTGTAAATACATACATATTATACGTAGTAACACCCAGACCAAGACAAACATCCATGTTCATGCACACAAATGTTTGACTTGTGCGAGCATCGAACCCGCGACCTCAGGCGTGGCAGTCGGTTACACTAACCACTACACCATCGAGGATTTATATTACTTGTCTCGTACTCGCGTATCCAAAAGTAATGCTTTTAAAAGAAAAACACTCATTTTTTAAGTCGGGTTATAAAGAGGTAGTACGGCATCTGAAAAACCGGGGTTGCATTGTACTGAACGGCGTTGTAATGCAAATTGAGAGATACCTTTGTCCAGCAATAAGCTGCAATAGGCAAAACAATTGGTTATCTGAAGAGCTTGACATTTGTTACGCAATTGATTGCACTAATGTCTTTGAGGTTTTAGTGGTCGTCTGGTCATTGCTACTGCTCGGAATATAGTGGTTCTAGTCTCCACACAGCACAAAAAGTTGTGTTAAGCAAGTTGTCCCGAGTCTAGATGCTCTTTGTATGAATTTTTGTAAAGTCCCCACGAGTCGCAAATGACAATACGCTCTTCATCCAATGCCAGAGATTTGTCCGAAAAATAAATTATACTTGCAATTTAGCCTTAGTGTCATAACATTTTCAATGAAGGTGATGGTCCCAAGTTAAAGTCAGTTCACACTGAGCATTTTCGCGCCGCACCGCAGCGTTCGCCGCATTAGCACGCACGGTGCAGCATCACATCGTTACGCCTACAGAAGACTTTTAAAAACAATAGCCGTTGTCTTTTAAATAGAAAAGAACTGAGCTATTCCTCGCGTCGTTTCGCTGACTGCAAGTAAGGTATGTGCGCAGCGCGGCGTCGAAGCGCAGCGTTTGGCGTACCATGGACAGTTTATGTAGGTCGTCGCAACGGCACCGCGCCGGCATCGCAACGTATAGTGTGGACGGCCTCTTAGGACCGATTCCTATATTCAAAAACAAGTCATTTAAGTTACGAACAGTTAAATTTTGACATATTTTTCATACAAATTAAGTTTTTTATTAAGTTTCACATTGATTATTTGTTTCGTTAAATCCATACCTAACGTAGGCCAGCGTGGTGGACTATTGTCTGACTCTACTCACACTAAGACTGCTCGTGCCCAGCAGTGGGACAGTTTAATATAGGGCTGATATTATTATTATTCCTAACGTATATTAATTAATTTTAAATTTTCTATTTTAATCTTTGTTTTTATATCTATGTGCATGCTGTGTTCTCCTGAAGGAGTACACTATACAAAGCTTATGTTCATTTGTTTGTGCAATTTTGTGTATATTGGAGACTAGATGTTCCCGCGGTTTCACCCGCGTTTATCGTTACGGCGCCGCGTCCGTGGGCTTTAGCGTGATGTTATATAGCCTATAGCCTGCCTCGATAAATAGACTATCCAACACTAAAATAATTTTTCAAATCGAACCAGTAGTTCTTGAGAGTAGCGCGTTCAAACAAACAAACAAACTCTTCAGCTTTATAATATTATAGTATAGAGATTAAACCGACTAGTTACCTACTTACATAGGATCCCGGCCTTACAGATATACAGCTGTTGTATTACGTAAGATGCGCGTAAATACGCCAATTAGGCATATAAGCGCATATACGCATAAGGTCACCGTTTATAATCGTCACAATGGTTTATTTCCGTCTCCAGTTTCCTTTGTTTTCTTCAGGGGTAAACTATGGATACCATCGTTAAACAGTTGGGAATGAGCTCACTCGCGCGACATATTTTATTCAGGAAATGTGAATAAAATAAATAAATGTATGTTATTTCTATTATAATGATTATTGTTTTATTTTCTGTTCATTCATTTCTATTATGTTATGAATAGCCAGGTCATTTAAAAATAAATATGGCAGATGTATTGTATTATAGGAACGAGGATACAGCATCCAATGATTAACGCATAGTGTATTCATTTCCATTAATCAATCTTTCTGTGATTTGATCTTAGGAATGGTAACTTCCTAACTAATATTATAAAAGCGAAAATGAGTTTGTTTGTTTGTTACCTTTTCACGCCTAAACCACTGAACCGATCATTCTGAAATTTTGCATATACCTACGTTGTTAGGTGTACAGAAACGGACATAGGCTACTTTTGATCCCGATAAAAATTACTGTTCCCGAGGAAAACAACAATAACGTTCTTATATAGATGGCGCCACGTGTCTTTCGAATCATGATTGAATTATATTATTACAAGCAGAGTGCAACCCGAATTGATTGTCAAATTCTAAATTAACGCGAGCGAAGCTGCGGGCAAAAGCTAGTTACTTTATAAATGATAGGATTTCGACATAACTGTTTGCACCGATGGCGTAGTGGTTTAAGTGTTCGCCTCGCCACTGCCGCTGCACCGAGTGTTGTGGGTTCGATCACCACACGGTATAAAAAAATTGGCGCAGTCTTTGGGGACTGCCGATAGAAGTGAAAACTTTAATCCTTGATCATAAACACTTCTTTATAAAAAAAGGGGGCCGGTTCGGATGCTAGTTCCTGATAGTCGCTTAGGGGTTATTAAGGGGGTCAAAATTTCGTTGTTTTTTGCGTAGGACTCACCATTTCTGAGATATTGTTAGTATTCTAAAAAAAAATAATAAAGCGTGGTAGCGTGACGATGACGCGAGTTCCATGATTTTTGTTCACCCAAGAAGTGCTCAACGCGCCTAAAGAAGATTTCACTTCAAAAATTTTTTGATTTACATATAGCTGTTCGAAGTCTGGATGTTCTTTGTGTCCGTTGTTTGAATGTTCATAAAGTCCCCTGCGACACATGAATTATTCCTTCGGCAGGAGTTGTCGTCTTTCAAAGAAGCAAGAAAGGGCGAGTCCTATTGCTTATGGAGGGACTTCACAAACTGTCAAACTACGAACACGGAACACCCAGACTCAGAATAGCTATTTGTGGAGCACACAAATTGTTATCCAGGTTACGAATCCACAACACTTGGCGTAGTGCGTGTAGCGAGGCAACTTGAACAACTACGCCATTGTACCGCAAAGACCTTCAGCCTTCGGCGAAATGAGATTTTAATACATCTCTGCCGATCCCTTGCTAGATATACAAGCGTGAGTATTGAATCGTCCTTATCCCGTGTTGTGCGCGCACAGGCGTCACCCGAGCGGCGGCGCGTCACGCTCCTACACAATGACTGTTGCCGGCTCAACGAGCAACAATGTCCGGCCGCTACGACGACGCTATATGCTATTTAACTGTGCACTGTAAATAACGATAGCATTTAATTAAATCAGCATTTCGGGCGATTTTCTTTACATCATACTTACCAACTTTAGTTACAGTTTTGCCAAAACTATAAAAAAAAAATCATTTCTAACGAGTTGAAAATTATATGACTTCTTCCACAACTCCAACCCCGCGTTGTGTTGTTATTTGTATTTTTGTATGTAAATACAAAAAAATTACGGACCTGGCCAAGACTAGTCTGTGTGGAAAACCTTGGAGGAGGCCTATGTCCAGCAGTCAGGACGTCTTTCGGCTGAGATGATGATAATTATGAAAAGATGTTAAGTAAGTAAGATAGAATGAAGTCAAGGGTTCATTAACCCTGTTTAAATGGATTATGAGCAACTTATAACGTGTAATAGGTACACGGCTGTCTATATTGTTAGGCGTCTAGAATATTGAGGAGAGGTCCTTTAAAAAAAATAGAAATTAAAATAAATATAAATAGTAATTGCCTAACAGAAAAACCCAATATCACTTACCAGGAATCGAAGTAGCTCGCTAATTCAATATTGCGCAGCAATAAAGTAAAAATTCAGTCTCGCATATCTTTGAGAACATTATGTACCTAGAACGCTCAGACATGTAGATAGGTTCCATCACGATATTTTTCTTAAAACTATTTAATACGCACATAACTTCGAAAATTCAGAGGATCATGCCTTGGGATTGAACTCAAGACCACTGCGTGGCAGTCCAACGTTTTCACACTAGGCTATCGCTGTTATATTATATAAAGAAAGTCTGGAGTTATTACGCCGCGCAAATATTAGATACAGTTCCACACATATACGTACGTAAAGAGATTTCGAATTCAGTCGACCGGATGTGAGAATAAACATCGTGTAGCTTCTTCTATGACATTAAAGTCTAGCTCCTGCCTTCTGCGAAATTGCTTTGTGTTAATTCTAGAGTGTATCTATTTGCGAAGTTTAAAAATCCGTTCAATGGCTTACGCGTGATTGAGCAATAATTATCCAAATATTTTGACACGATTATACAATTATAATATTAATATTCTAGATACCTTTGTCCTACAATGGCACAGTATAGTAGGCTAGAAATTAAATATAATATTAGTATAAGCACTTGAAAATCTATACTAATAATATTATAAAGCTGAAGAGTTTGTTTGTTTGAACGCGCTAATCTCAGGTTCTACTGGTTCGATTTGAAAAATTATTTAAGTGTTGGAGAGCCTATTTATCGATGAAGGCTATATGCTATATAACATCACGCTAAGACCTACGGGGGCGGCGCAGTAACGATAAACGCGGGTGAAACCGCGGGAACATCTAGTGTAATTTAAAATCCTGCCGCAGATTTATACAAATATTTGTTTAACCTGTTGGCCCGCTAGTGACCAGACCATAGATTTTCAATCATTTCTAGTATACAAAGAAAGTTTTTAAAACCAAGTTATTAATATTTAATTTAATTTTAAAAAAGATAGGAATAATACAGGCTGTTTGCATGAGATTTTGTCTATGCCAATGTCCAGTGCTGCTGAAAGTTTGTTTAGATTTATTAGTCTTTGTTTTAAGTCTAATTAGGTTAAGTTTGTTAATTATTATGAATAATATTGTAATAAGGTACGATGGGACTGCCAAGTCCCTAAATTAAATAAAGAGAAAAAAAAAAGACAAGTAAGACACTAGGATTAATCCTGAGTCGCGGGGTACTTTACAAGTATTCAAACATCAGATTCGGAACAACTATTTGTAGTTCCCACAATTGTTTGTCTCTCGAGGATCGAACCCACAACACTCGGCGCAGTGGCAGGGGCGAGGCGACCACTTAAACCACTACGCTATCCGTGCAGTCAAAATAATCGACAGGTTAAATGAAGTAAACGAAAATGTAATACTTAACTGCTAGGTTACCAAACAATAATTACCGACAATTATCTTTTACCAAACGTAGATACTATAATTCAGTTTTCGACACAGTTATAATTATACTTTTTTTAAGATAATTATACATCATTTGTAAAATAATGTATACAATGCAAAAAATGTGGTTGCCAGGTGAAAAAAATATAGTTTTAAATTATTTCATCAGCTGTGGAAAATTATGCGACTTAGACAGAAATGAAAATATATTTGACGATATGCAAATAAACTCGTTTATTTGGTCTAATTATACATTTTATTTTTAATCTTCTTTCAACCTCTTGTAGTATTTTTGCATTTTTATTTGCAAGCGCAAACAAGACAAGCTTTGTTTAAAAAGATTTCCAATACAATGTTGATATCCTTATAGCCTGTTTTACATTCTTCACGTAGCATTTAAACATAAGAATTACCACCTCTCTTATTTAACCTAACGAGGGAAAGACAGTGTGTTTGTAAAATTGGCCATAAGATAATTTTATCTTCTATTGCAAGCATGCAAAAACTAAAGCAATTGTTGTAAATTGCTGTCATGGAAGTATGGAAAATCACTCACAGTTACCTATTTGTTTTAAGTAAGAGTTCTTTGAGGAAAATGGCCATTATAATCATCTGTTAAGTCTAGTGCATATAGACAGAATTTTAGGCTGCATCATAGATCTATTCAGGGTGTCTTAGAGAACTTATTTTAGCATTTTGGTCTATGATTTGATCTTTCATAGGTAGTCAACAATCAGAATTTTCGCTAACATGTTGTTCATGAGTAATGATGAATGTCCTTACCAGAGCACACTGAAGGTAATGGTACTGTTAATGGTAGCTGTAATTAACTATTATATATACTAGATCAAGCATTTCAATGAGGCTTTTGGGCTTGAATAATACCGTCATTGATAATATTCACGTAAGAGTAAGTCTAGTGATTCAAGCGAATCACTAAACTTGCTTGTAGCACGCGAACCCTTGAGTGCTACCTTGCGACTTAAATGCATAAATGGTTTTAGACTTTAATAATTTATTTAATAGCAGAACCACATAATACATATTTAATTTTCGTTCCTAAGTATTTTATCTTATACTAGATATTCCCGTGGTTTCACTCGCGTTTATCGTTGCTGCGCCACCTCCGTGGGTCGTAGCGTAATGTTATATAGCCTATAGCCTCCCTCGATATATAGGCTATCTAACACCAAATTAATTTTTCAAATCGAATCAGTAGTTTCTGAGAATAGCGCGTTCAAACAAACAAACAATCTCTTTAGCTTTATAATATTAGTATAGATTTATAGCACTTACGGTGTACATATCATTGACTAGTGTTTAACATTTTTTACTACTAATATAATTTTATTAGAACGAAGCCTTATAGAAAAATCTTGTCTAGACGAGTTGAAGTAATTAGAGCAAAGTCACATGAAACGAATGTAGCTATTATTGCAATTGTTACACTTAAACCTTACAAAGGAATGACTTTCTCGTGCATTTCATCCAGTTTAAAATATACACAAATTCTTGTATGAATTTTAACTCTTTAGTAATAAGGGACAAGCAGTGCCGGATTAACCACGTAGCAAGAGTAGCAATTGCTACGGGCCCCGCGTGAAAGGGGGCCCCGCGCGAAAGGGGGCCTCGCATATTTAAACCCTCTCATCTCTGCCTGAATGTAATTTTTTGAGTAAAACTTATTACTTAAGATGTGGTATATTGAATTTACTTAATATCACAAAAACGTGAAATGTCACAACTTTTCCTACTAAGACAATCCACGTCAGACAATCGGTAGCTTGGCGTATATAAAAACACCAAATTTCATACGGTAAACGCACAAGTTGTACAAAAAGTCGCTCGTATAAATGTGTAGAATTTCAGTCGGCCCAATAATCAGCTCTACAAAAAGTCGGACGTATGCAAGCACTTTTACCCAAAAGTATTTGCTACGGGCCCCGCGCATGCTTAGTCCGGCACTGGGGACAACTCTATTGCCCTCTACCGGGATCACACAGCTTTAGAATCCATACTGCATGATGCTACTACGAATTTCTAAACAGAAACATCCAATAATATTTCAAACCAGTTGTCATTACCTAACTGGTAATCGGGTACAGCTGTAGGCTTCAAGCTTCAACTGAAACTGCAAAATATTATCTATTAGGTTTTCCTGTCATAAAATTAGACAGGAAAACCTAATAAAACCTTGCATTACCCGGAATTCAAACTCAAAAGCTAATGCATAGCAGTCACATTCACTACTGGTGCGCTACTAATAAAATTAGTCCTCATAGATTTCTATGACGGTGACCTCAAGAATCATGAAACTTTTCTTTTATGAGCTCTAATATGGCTTGCTGGACCGAACTTGGCGACTGGCTTGATTAAGACACATCAAGAGAGCACAAGGTGCTTCTGCCTACTCCACATAGAATGTTAGCTAATACGAAGTAGGTACTTGACATGAGGAAAGCCAGGATTTCCTCATATCGAACCTAATCGGTAGAAAACGTGTGTTTATACGCAGTACGATGTCTTTGCGTCACCACCCGTACTTGTTATTGAGCAATGTGACAGACTATTGAAGAATATTAAATATATTCTATTTCTGTCTATTTCGAAATGTATAAAGCGTAGACCGTATCTCGGGAACGATGTCTAGGTTCGGCAAAGCGTTATTGGATTACTCGGGCAAGTAATTCTCGCGGTGACTGGAACTGCCCGGTCAACGGTAACGAACTTGCCCCTATTACATTTGCCGTGAAAACACAGCTGCCGAAATGTGGGTGGGTAGGCTTGATGGGTAATACATACACCTTGGCGTACAGCTTTGGGGTTACAGGCGTGAACCTAGGTACGTATGTTTGTATGAAAAGGTGTATCTTTTAGGTGTCATGTCATAGCTCTTAACGTCTACCAGGCACTTGCCAGTCAAAGTCAAAGTCAAAAACCATTTAATCATTTAGGTCACAAAGTAACTCTTTGAACGTCAAAGTATATCCAGTGATGGCGGTACATCCTAACTAATATTATAAATACGAAAATGAGTTTGTTTGTTTGTTACGCTTTCACGCCTTAACTACTCAACCGATCAACATGAAATTTTGCATACACGTTGTCAGGTGTACAGAAACGGACATAGGCTACCTTTCATCCCGAAAAAATTACTATTCCCGAGGAAAACAACAATAACGTTCCTATGATAATAGATGGCGCCACGTATCTTTCGAATCACAATTGAATTATATTATTACAAGCAGAGTACGACCCGAATTGATTATCAAATTCTAAATGAACGCGAGCGAAGCCGCGGGCAAAAGCTAGTTATTTATAAACACAAAAGCCTCTATCCAGAATAGATATTAGTTATTAGTTCCGTGTACATTGGTGAGCTCAGCCATGAAATATAAGAAGACTTGTTAGGTACTGCACGAATGCCGTAGCGATGCAGACAAGCGGTCGCCTCGCCATTGACATCGCGCTGAGTGGTGTGGTTCGAATCCCACACAGGACAATAGCTATTTGTGTGATTCACAAACAATTGTTCTGTTTATCTGTTGTAAAGTCCTACGCGATACAGGGCTTCATTCCTCAAGTAAGCGTGGTGTTTAAAGTTACGATTTAAGGAAGGAATATTAGTGCGAGAGAACTCTTACTAGGCGAGACTTTGTAACAGTGTTATTACTCTTTGTTCTGTTCTGTTAGTCGGTATTCCGCTTATTCGTACAGCCGCATACCAATCGATAATACTTGATTATGATAATATATATATATATTTATACGTGAAGCAAAAACTGTACCCCTTTTTACGAAAATTGCGCGGACGGAGGAGTATGCAATTTGGCACAGTTAAAGTTTATATGGAGAAGGAGGTGCGAATCGTAATATTTATATAAAATATGCATTACAAATACATTGAATTAATGAAAAAACACTACACGCACACAACCATGCATTTGACACACGCAGTCGAAGCGCGTAACTATGGTTACACATATCAATATATAATGACATACATAATATATCTGCAATATCTTACAGGCAAACTTTGGTCGAATTTCGAGCACTAGGCGACCGCTAGTTAATATTAATAGCTCAAATTTAGTAGTATAGGTAGTAAACCGTAACGGGAATTATGTACGGTCGGTATCCTTAATTTTTATTATAAGGTAAATAATTTCAGTAACATATTCATACTTATAACACAAAATACTAACTATTATAAATGCGAATGTAACACACATTCGCATTTATGAAGGCCTGTTCAAACCTAAGCGGTATTCGCTACCGTCTTATATTCGTCGTACAGAAAAGGTCATAGGGTATCTTTTATCCAGAAAAAAATACTATTAAAAGACTAACCTAACCTGCATGTACGCGACCAAAGCCGTGGGCAAAATCTAGTACACAAAAATATGTGCTGCACTTGATAGTCATAGAATGGAATTTATAGATGGCACCTCCCCAACTAGAAATTCTTCTTCTACCAACCCTTTATTATTCCGAAGTCACTTGGGGTCGGCTTTCTAGTCTAACCGGATTTTGACTGAATATCAGCTTTTACACGGAGCGACTGCCATCTGACCTCCGCAACCCGAAAGCTAACGATACCCTAAGGCTAGACCAGTGTCACGATATTAAAGGGCACTGACTTCCCAATAACGACTGCCATAGATGTTCATGGCAGCCGGGACCAACGGCTTAACGTGCTCTTCGAGGCACGGAGCAGGCGATAATTGTCAATCAATACGCACATAATTTCGAAAAGTCATATAACTTCTGAAAGTCAGAGGTGCGCGACGTGGGTTCGACCTTCTGCATTGCAGTCTGTTGGTCTCCCCCACTGAGATATCCGTTCCTTAACTAGAAATTTTCTCTTGCCAATTCGGCCGGATCGCTCGTACATACAAACTCACACTACTGCAATTGGCCGAAAAGCCGACGTTACGAGATACGACGGCATTTTATTATCATCAATTGTAAAACTAATAGAAACTAGCTATTTATACGTGGTAACCTCAGAAATTTTATTTTGTTACGCAAATACGTATTTTCCCAAATTTTATCATTACTAACATACTTTGTTCTCTCATACATACTTGACGCTCACGCCATATTTGTACGTCAAATCTTTGTGACGAGATGGTGTTCGAAAATTCCTAAGTAAATGACTACACTTATACATAAGCTTATTTTTGTGTAAAAACTAGGCCATATTTTTCTGTAACCACCAAATATGACGCAGAACAAAATATGTGAGGTTCACCACTATCATTATCATTGCAAGTACTAGCTTACTATAGTTAAAATATTGCGTGCCGCATGAGCGGTGAATGGCGGTCAGATACATTCTATTGATTATCTATATATTAATACGTGAAGCAAAAACTTTGTACCCCTTTTTACGAAAATTGCGCGGACGGAGCAGTATGAAATTTGGCACAGTTAAAGTTTATATGGGGAAGGAGGGGCGAATCCTAATATTTATATAAAATATGCATTAGAAATACATTGAATTATTGAAAAAACACTACACGCACACAACCATGCATCTGACACACGCAGTCGAAGCGCGTAACTATGGTTATATATCTATACTAATATTATAAAGCTGAAGAGTTTGTTTGTTGGTTTGCTTGAACGCGCTAATCTCAGGAATTACTGGTCCGATTTGAAAAATTCTTTTTGTGTTAGATAGCCCATTTATCGAGGAAGGCTATAGGCTATATATCATCACGCTAAGATCAATAGGAGCGGAGCACCAATAAAGAATGTTTCAAAATCGGAGGTTTTTTTTTCCTTTTCAGAGCTTCTGCTGCGTGCGCTGCGTAAACAGCTACAGTTTCGCAAAAATCATGTATGACAGAATTGTTCCCCTTTAAAAGTTCTAAAAAAAAGTCCGCGACAGCATATGTCTATCTTTGAAGAATGGCTCACTATAACCATTTTTATGCTAACCAAATTAGTTCTAAAATAATGCATTATTTGCGAAGGTATTTTTATAAACATGATATTAATCCTTATTCAAATAAATACGTTATTCATCACAAGTATTTAATTTAAAACAAAATTAAAAATTCATTCGATTTCAATGAATATTTTAGGAGATATCGCAGTTTAAAAATAACAACGCAGCAAAATAAATACCCATTACAAACGATGTTTCTCCTGGTTTATTCTGCGTGATTTTAAATTAGCACTGTAGGTATATTTGTTTGTTGGTTTGAACGCGCTAATCTCAGGAACTTCTGGTTGGATTTGAAAAATTCTTTTAGTGTTGGATAGCCTATTTAGCGAGGAAGGCTATAGGCTATATAACATCGCGCTACAACCTACGGGGGCGGCGCAGTAACGATAAACGCGGGTGAAACCGCGGGAACATCTAGTATCAATATATAATGACATGTATCAGCAATATCTTACATGCAAACTTTGGTCGAATTTCGAGCACTAAGCGACCGCTAGTTAGTATAAGCTTTATATTTTAGTGTATTGTGAAAAGGAGATACAAATAAAAATATTTTTCTTCCTTTCTTCATATTATAGTTTGGTAAGTGTAACCTTGACATTAATAAGTGTTACTTAGTGACCCAATTGAATATAGACATTTTGATTTTTAATCAGAAGTATATTGGATGAATTGGAGAAAAGAATAAGAATATCGACACCTATCTTAGGTTTAATACGCGTTTTGAAGAGCTTCAATACAGTTTTGAACTTCCACACGTTTGGCAGTTCTACAAAGCACACACTTTATCATAAGAACGGCCAAGAAACTTAAAATTCATATATCAAATTCAGTTTTTCTGGGCTATGTTAAGTTGTCTCTCGAAGTTTTCGAATATCATTACTGCCTACGAGTATAATTCTATAAGAATAATTCAAACAAAAATATATAGCTGAAACAATGTATGTTGTTATAACACTGCCTTACCCCTTAGGTATATTGTAGGCGTGTTTCAATGGCTCGGAATGGTGAAATCGCCACAGCCCCACGCAATGATCGTTTCGGTAATATTCCGTTTAAAAGAAATGTGGTCCATACCATTTTTGTTTTTAATAGGCATATTATAAATACACGTCGTATCGCACGGACTTGACAAACATTTAAACATCGTACACAAGTAACATCCCGGTTCGGTCAACTATTTGGATCAGACATGTCTCTCGTGAAGAGATTGAACTCACAGCACTTAACGCAATGGCAGGGTGCGGCTTCACACCACTGTTTATCCATGCAGACCTTGCTACCATTGCAGAAAAACAGTGCTAGTACAAATTGGATTATCAACTTCTCTACACAATTAAAGATATAACCAGCTAGACCAACCTTAACCTTATAGATCCTCAAGGCGAATCGTTACTCTAAAATTATATAAGACCACGAATACTCCTAAACATGTAATTATTAAAACACGATGTTTAGATGACATGGTTACGGGCTATTTACACGCCATGACTCATGAAATGCTCCATATAATTCACCTCGCTTTATACGCATTAATTTTAGACGTTCTATTGTCCAAAGACTTCCAGCTGTGGCGCTAGTGTCTACGTATTGTAGGATTTTTGTATTAATAAGCTGTAGTGTAGCTCCATTATTGCCCGCTCATTTTTCTGGTGGTCGGGTTTCTGGTAGCGGTTCTAAATGTAGGTCGAGACGTAGTTATAAATATTATAAGGATATGCTTGCTACAATAATGGTTATATTTATCCTTTTACATATAGCTAATTTGTATTTGTCTGCATGGTTGCCTTATAGACATATAGTTTTCCGATATAAAATACTACACAGATAGCGTAATTGAGTAGAGGTCGCTTCTCTATTGTCACTGCGCTGAGTTTAGTGGACAAACGAAACAAACATATTTCGTGTGATCCACATATGGTTATTCTGTGTCTTTCGTTCTTTGTGTCCGTTTGCTGAATGTTTGTCAAGTCCTCCGCGACACAGAAATGATTCAAAGTGCGGGAGAAGTACTTAAAAAAATAACGAGATAAATGCAAATCGTATATTGTCGCTTCAAATATTCTGATTGATTCATCAACAACTAAGGTTGTATCTAAGCGTTATCTAGTATATTTTCAAATGTATTCCGAAGATTACATCTTTCTGAATGCTGGAGCGAAACCTAATGCTAAATTATAAAAGTAATATATCAAAGTCACATAAATTTTTGTCCCTTGTGGGGATCGATAAAAGGCAAAGTAAAGGTAAAGTATTAGGTAAAAGTTACGTCGTATCAAGAAGTCAAAGTGCTGGCTAAAGATAGGACATTATGGAAGAGACTCCACCGACAAGAGTTTGGCTCTTAAATTGAAGAAGTGGGGATCGAACGCTCCGCGCATGGCAAGGCGAGGCAACAACTTGAACCACTACAAGATTCCTGCATTTTCTGTTCCTGCTACTAATTATTTCCTGACATCGGACGCAAACATTAGCGCAAATTGACGTCACAAGATTCACTATTCAGGGTAAAAGCTAGATGCCATGATTACGCCATTGGTCACAAAACATGGTTAACCACCATAACCTCTGACATCACCAGCTTTGTAGTCGCGATGAGGTCATGTGCATTAGTGGATACGCTTTCTCTTTAGGCTGTGCTTATGCTCCAACAGCGTGCTAAACTGTGATAAAAGGTTTATTTACATTGTTAGTGTTATGATTTACTATCTTCTGACTGCGGCTTCGCCCGCGTTTATACATAAAATCCAGGGTATAATAATCTAGGAGACGGTTTATCATGTCATCAGCCTGTGGCAGATGTTTAGTACAGGCAAACTATATTATTTAGTCTAAGAACTGTATTTATTGTATGTATTATGCTAATGAATAAATGTTTACTAGCTTTTGCCGGCGGTTTCGCTCGGAAATAGTACTTTTCTACTGGCTGGAAGGTACCCTACATTCTTTTCTGAACCCCTAATAACGTGTATGCGATATTTCATGATAATCTGTTGAGTAGTTAAAGCTTGAAAGCGTATTCTATACTAATATTATAAAGTTGAAGAGTCTGTTCGTTTGAACGCGCTAATCTCAGCAACTACTAGTTCGATTTGAAAAATTATTTTAGTGTTGGATAGGCGAACGTTTCTCGACCAGATCGGAGGCGTTCTGGACAAAGGCCAGGTTAAGAGCTCCTTGAACCGACGGGCGTGTATGAGGAATGTAATGAAAGTGAATGAAGCCAGAGAAGTGTGTCAGGATCGTAGCAAATGGAAATCCGTAGTCTCTGCCTACCCCTCTGGGAAACAGGCGTGAATCTATGTATGTATGTATGTATGGATAGCCTATTTATCGAGGAAGGCTATATAACATCACGCTACGACCCACATGGGCGGCGTAGTAACGATAAGCGCGGGTGAACCCGCGGGAACATCTAGTTCCTAATATTAGGATAGATCAGGAATTCAATCGGGTCAGAATATAGGTAACATTGTAATATACTCGATTATATATTATTAAAATAAAAAATATTTCTTTCTTTCTTTCATTTAACCTGCAATTTAACAGTGGCGAGGGGACCACTCCAGCGTGGCAACTACTAAATCAAAATTGTTTTAATACAACCGCTGTTCTTTAATACAAATTTTCAATAGCAATACGGCATAGTTATAGAAATGTGCTTTTATTTTAAACCTTTATAATAATAATAATAACAATCTTTATTTGCTAGAAACACGGTTACAAAGATCTTTAAATAGTAAAATAAGCACAGCATGTCTCACCGTATGAACGGTATGCAAAAATTAATATTTATGATTAACAATATGTGAATATTAGATAACATTAAAATAACAATAATATTGTCTGAATAAAAATAAATATTGTCCTTAAATAATTAGTATCGTGAATTTATGTCATGATTTAAATTACATTGAATACGGAATTATAAAATTGGATTAAATTATAATGAAAACATATAATATCATTATTTACATTGCATTATTAATTAAATTATGTATAAGTCTGTTATACTATATGTATTTGTGTGTATTATTATGAGTATAGCTATACAATTTACTACCTATATACAGCGAAACACTCACAAATTTTTTCTGACTAGAAATTCTCATCAACTGCACGGTTACAGCTATAAGCTTCCTATTACGTAGGAACCTTACAAATAGTTGACGAGATATAGATGTAGTTCACTTTATCCCACCTACGATTTTAGGCCTGCAGGTTTATCCTTTCGGGGATAAATTCGTGAGTCTATGTAGGTATGTAGTAATATTAAGACATCCGACTCGACGGTCATGGCTTCTATCCCCGCGCAGACAGAACCGCGTGACCTTCAGACGTGGGAAATAGTCCCACGGTCCACGGATTGTTATTGTGAGACCGTGTGCTATTATTTGTAAGAAACTTTGTTACCTATTGCAGCTTTGAGCAACTTTTTATTTATTCAATATTGTTAGCGTCTCTCCTTTTCTATGCTAGTCATGGTCATTTATTTGTACAGAAATAATACATTGTATTTGACATATTGTCACACGCCGATTCCCACTTTGGCGTAGGCAATAGTACTTTCATTTATTTCTTTAATGACTTACCCCGCTCTAGCATGAAATTCCTGTGGCGCGGATTAACAAATAAGCGCCTAATGGACGCAAACAACATTGGTCTGAGTCTGGACACAACCAGACTTACAACGACTATTTGTGGACCACACATTGTCTCATGAAGGGATCGAACCCATAAGCTAGCATAGTTAGCAGCGATAGCTCAGTGGTCAGACCAACAGACAGCAATGCAGAGGGTCTCGGGTTCGAACCCACGTCGCGCACCTCTGACTTTCGGAAGTTATATGACTTTTCAAAATTATGTGCGTATTGATTAACAATTATCGCCTGCTCCGTGCCTCGGAGAGCACGTTAAGCCGTCGGTCCCGGCTGCCATGAACATCTATGGCAGTCATTATTGGGAAGTCAGTGCCCTCTAATATCCTGACACTGGTCTAGCTTTAGGGCATCGTTAGCCTTCGGGTTGCGGAGGTCAGGTGGCAGTCGCTCCGTGTAAAAACTGATATCCCGTCAAATCCGGTTAGACTAGAAAGCCGATCCCAAGTGACTTGGGAATAATAAAGGGTAGGGAGAAGAAGGGATCGAACCCACAACACTCAGCGCAGTGACAGCGGTGAGGCGATAACGTAAACCACTACGTTAACTGTTCCGTCTATAACTACTTCTTAAACAGTTGGCGCGGCACCATGAGGTAGCCATTTTAACTTGCTTTAGCTAGTTATGAATAAGAACTTATTATTGCTAATGAGGCGCTCATAGCCAGTTGCACTCACTGATCGGTAAACGATTAGCGAGGTTAAGCAACGTTGGGTGCGGTCAGTCTATAGATGGGTGACCGCTTAGTGATATTTCATCTGAGCGTCTCCGTGCTTCGGAGGACACGTACAAAAGTCGGTCCCGGTTGTTTTCAAATTGATAGCAGTCGTTAAGCAATGTCAGAGGCCTACGGGCGGCTTGAACAACTCTTGATAACAGGTTGACCACTAACCACAGCAAAAGAAAAAAAAAGAAGAGACTGCTAATCAATCGATTTTTACTTACATACACACCGTTCATGAATAAACTCAAGCCTTATATCACAAAAGGGGTAAGCAGGTGTATATTACACCCTTTCGCCATGTTCGTATAGTTTATGGGTTCTGTTTAATAGGGGACGAGCCTATTACTGTCTACGAGTTCCAGATTCCGTGGTGCTACTGGCAATTTCTTGCCAGGACAACCCAATATCATTGCTCTATCTGGACATCGAATTCAAGATAGTACAGTAGTCGATTCACCATTAAGGAAATATCGAGGTCAAATCAAACTGCAGTCCAATCATTTGACCTTCCGTTGCCGTGGTAATGTGATACGTCTTTGACCCCTCTACGGATACAAGCGAGATGTTACATTATAAAACATCCACAGAAGTATTAAATGTTAGGATTACATGCACATATTGTTGTATGCGCAAATCGAAACGGAATGTAAGCTTGCCTAATTGTTGTACAGATAGCAACATAAGTAGCTGAACTTTGAATGAATTTTAATTTAAAAGTTTATGTAAGTAATTAATTAGTTAAGTGTAGTAGAATCTAGCTGATGAGTGTAGTAGAGATTCGCTGATTTCAGCATGAATGGGCCGGCTCGACCGGGGAAGTACTATCCTCTCACAGAATATCGACGAAAAATAGCAGTCTTCCTACTGTTGTGTGTCGTTCGGTGAGTGAGAATGCCGGAGGCCAAATCATCTTCTTTCCCCCTTCCCACTTCCTTTTATTCCTAAAGGGTCGGCAACGCGCAAGTGTTGCCTCTGGTGTTGCAGGCGTCTATAGGCTACGGTGACCACTTACCATCAGGTGGGCCGTTTACTAGTTTGCCACGTCAGTTGTATAAAAAAAAAATGTCTAAGTTCTGTATTATGGAACTGTGGTTAAATTTACTATCTTTTTACTATTATTGCTATAAATGCTAATATTTCGAGTGTGAACGCGGAATATGTACTATCTCAAATTTTGAAAGATTACTTACTACAGCTCTCCGTTATAATTTGATAGACTAGATGTGCCCGCGGTTTCACTCGCGTTTATAGTTACTGCGCCGCCCCCGTGGGTCGTAGCGTAATGTTATATAGCCTATAACCTTCCTCGATAAATAGGCTATCCAACACTAAAAGAATTTATCAATTCGAAAAATTCCAGTAGTTCCTGAGATTAGCGCGTTCAAACAAACAAACAAACTCTTCAGCTTTATGATATTAGTATAGATAGTGCAAATCAAAATCTCGCATATGTATATCGGTTTATGTTGCTGACTGTACACGTGCAATGTGAAGTGAGCCGATTTGCGAAAACGTTACGTCACCGCACTCGATGGACTGTGCCACAATATTTCAGATGCTGACTGATATGCGCATACGCAACACACAAATCGGTTAAAATTTGACTTCAACAATGGCGCTGTGGTTTAACCGCTGTATGCCCATTGTTTTGGATTCAATACATTCACCAGTAAAATATAGTTTCACAAATTTTGCCTTGAGATTGGGTCTTGAATCTTTGTGTCCGATGTTGTCAATGTGTGTAAAGTTTACTGCGGCACAATGATTATCATTTGTTCGGCAATCTATTCTTATTGAGAGGAATGAAAAAAGAAATACAATAATAATTGTTTTCTGTGTTCATTTTTATTAGAAGGGATTATTTGCATTAATAATTGATTACGAATTTTTTGCCTGGGTATTGAACGGTTAATTATTGCTCGCTATACGGTAAAAGAAAATATTAAGCATCTGAGAGTTCACAAACATGTGTGAAGGCAGCCAAGAACTTAGCCAGCACGACAGACTGGCCTAACCCAATTTCTCATGCTAAGAGGAGTCTCGTGTTTAGCTAAGAGACAGTTTTTTAACGGCACTTATTTTATAATGTTAACGTCCAGTCGGCAACCGACCCTGTTAGAAAATTTTCGGTGCATCCGAATTGAGAATTATATTTTAAGAACTATCCAAAGTCATATTTAAAGTATAGCTGAAAAAAAATCAAAAATATGTCATAGACGTTCATTTAGCATGTATTTGTTACAGGTATGGCACAAGGGCTGCTTCAAATGCCAGGAATGCAGCATGACGCTCAACATGCGCACCTACAAAGGATACGGAAAACTGCCATACTGCGAAGCGTGAGTATACATTATATTTCTTATTCTCTTAGGTACTAGGTTAGGTTAGGTTCTAAGGTAGTAGATCCTCGCTGGTTTCAGCACGAATGGGCCGGATCGACCGGGGTAGTACTACCCTCTCACAGCATACCGGCGTGAAGTAACGGTACCCGTACTGTTGCGTTTCGTATCGGTGAGTGAGAGAGCCGGAGGCCTAGTTACCCCGATCCTTTCCTTTGTCCTTTCCCTCCTTCGTTCCTTTTTAAAGGGCTGGCAACGCACTTGTATCTCCTTTGTAACTCCCGCACTAGGAAAACTTCCTGTGTCGCGGGAGACTTTGTAACCGTTCAAACTTCAAACAACGGTCACAAAGTTCATACAGATTAGAAACAAATATTAATAATAATAAAAATTATTGTTAAAATAGAAATTACAAAATATACATGTCGCAGACAGCTCGGCCACCGGACTCAGTGGGCGCGTATTTTCATCGGATGCCGACATGTCACGAAGAACAATTTAACAACGTTTATTTAAATAAATTCACAATATAATCGCTAGCAATGATTTTCGAACAAACACGTCCGCTCGGTGCGAGCTCCGATTATAGAATGCCCGCCCGCTCCAACGGCCGCACCTAAGCACGACTTGATAGTGACGTCACACTTGCATCCGGAAACGAATCTTGACTCGTCGATATACATAATACAAAACATTACAACAACAGAAATTTGCTTTAGTCTCCCATTATTATTTGGAATTCATGCACTTCTCCGCACTAGACTGAGCCTGTCCTGCGGCAGATCATAAAGATAGGATCAATTTATCCAAAGGTGAATTTTTTATATAGGTAAAGCGGTGCCAAACCGGGAATATAAATCATAATGTAGGTATTTATTGCACTTCAAATAAACAAATAATTAACATAATATGTACACAAATTATTTACAAAACATATTAACTAAAGAGAAAAATAAAATAATAAATAAAAAAAGAATTAAACTACTATATACGGATTTTATCGCGTTGCAAGGCGATAAAATCCGTATATAGTAGTTTAATTTCAATGAATAACATTCGCGTAAACAGAAGACAATATTAAATAAAATAAGAAGTATTCTGCTTGACATAAATAAAAACAAAGTAGGTAGGTACAATTAAAATTGTTTTGTGTCTCACTATTTTTGTCGCGCTTTTTACCAAACCTTGTCATTCATTGAATTTAAAGTACTATATACGGATTTTATCGCGTTGTTTATTTGACACTTTATTACAACATTTTGAAAACTGTTACACTGCTATTACTATTAAACTTTACTAATTTTTAAGCTAAATAAATTATTAAAACTATTTATACTATTATACTATTTATATTTGTGTTTACACTTTCCCCGACGTTTCGGTTGCTTTTCAGCGGCCATGGTCACAGGGAGACTAAGATGGCAGTTGTCTCAATGTTCCAGTGTAGTTATTTCAAAGTACCCGAACATAATTTAATCATGGGTGTTTCTATTTTCGCAGAATAATAATAATAATAATAATATTTTATCACATACACACAACACCATCTAGCCCAAACTAAGCAGAGCTTGTACTATGGGTACTAGACAATGGATAAACATACATATATACTTTTTTTTTGTAAATACATACATATTATACATAGAAACACCCAGACCAAGACAAACATCCATGTTCATGCACACAAATGTTTGACTTGTGCGGGAATCGAATGAGCTCAAAGTATCATGAAGTCTAGCTGTGGTTTGCTTCTTCTTGGGTTTGACTATTTGAATTACTGGATCCCAAGCTGGTGGTACATTCCAACCATCTTCTCTATTGAAATTAGGATGTTTTTGATTTCAATAGCCTCGCGAAGCATCCTTGGTAGGAATCGGTGTTCTTTAGCGAGCATCTGTGGTTTGTCAAATCTCAGGTAGTGGTTGGTCCCCTGTAGCACATGTTCACACACAGCAGACTTCAACGAGCGTTGGTGTTTTACATCAGGTCTCATCATTGGTTTCACCAATGTATGAGAGTCCGCAGTCACAATCTATTTTATAGACCCCACATCTTGTAAAGGTAGTTGGCACTTGACGGATGGTAAAAATTTACTTATCTTCATTGGCGGCTTGAAGTATGTGTTGATTGAAGCTCGCTTCAAGATGTAGTTCATTCGTGTAAACAGAAGACAACCTTGTCATTCCTAAGGACTGCTTATGTAGTTAAACTAGAATCAGCTAAATGAAAATCAGTTTTTGTGTTTTGCTATCCTTATTATTCCCAAAGAGTACCTAGATTCTATCTTGATCAGCTGAATGTCAGTTGTTGACTGCGTTGGTGGCGCATCGGTAGTGATGCGACTGCTGTGCAAGAGGTCTCGGTTTCGATAACCGGGTTGGTGCAAGATTCAAGGCAGCGAGTTGGCACGCCGTGGTAGGCTTAGTCGGTAGTACCCGGGACGTTCCGTCTTATCCCGGGTGAGCCCGACATTACCTCTCCGCTCCCCTTTCCAGCGGAGAGGTATGCGTCAATGCATTCACCCACGATAAAAAGAAAAGTAGTTAGTTCCCAGTATCAGTACAGAGTCTGGAACAGTGCTCTATCCTTATCCTAACTAATATTATAAATATTAATGTAAATGTTTGTTTGTTTGTTAAGCTTTAACGCTTTAACTACTTGACCGATCATCATGACATTTCGCATGTATGTCATGTCAATTGATCAAGTCGGGGGTAGTCATCATCAAATCTTTCATCCAGAAAAAAGTACTATTCGTGAGGGATAGAAAATTGTCATCATTATCATTTTTATCATTTACGCGAGCGAAGCTGTGAGCAAAATCTATTAAACTATAATAAGTCAAACGGCGTACATAATATTTTCTTGACCTCATGCTAGTATTGAAAAGTTAAATCTCAGTACTTTGGTTTAGAACTCGAGACTTGTCAATCAAACGGTGTACTTCCTATGCAGTCACAGCAGTGTCAGTATGTAATAATTAAATTGTTAATGAAACAACATGTTCATTGTTATTTTAACACATTACGTGACGCGGGTGGTCCGGTTTCAATGAAACGTGACAAATACTGCATGATTCAACGAGGTACCATTGGGGTTTGACCTAACATGGGCATGGATTACAATGAATTTTATTGTATTAAGCTATTACGTAACGCTGTCAGCACGAGGGATAAAGAACAATGGCTATGCATTACCAAAATAATAGTGGTAAGTAGAAGTAATATAATATTTTAACTAATGCCAGCGTAGCTAATAATATAATATTCTACCACATACACACAACACCATCTAGCCCAAACTAAGGAGAGCTTGTACTATGGGTACTAGATAATAGATAAACATACTTATATACTTTTTTCTTGTAAATACATACATATTATACATAGAAACACCCAGACCAAGACAAACATCCATGTTCATGTACACAAATGTTTGATTTGTGCGGGAATCGAACCCGCGACCACAGGCGTGGCAGTCGGTTACGGTTGTTTGTTCGTTACGCTTTCACTGTTATTATTTTGTATCTGTGGTGTATAGTAATAATTGCACTCTAACGCCATCTACATGATGTGTTCACTCTGTTTTAAATAAAGCGTTAGTACGTAACGGACTACCACACGAGTTTGAATAGAATATTCACGCTTAACTACTCGACCGATCATCATGAAATTTCGCATAGGTACACGTTGCCAGGGGAACGGAAAAGTACCGTTCATCCAGAAAAATGTAGGTACTGTTCCCAAGGTAACAAAATTTCTGTTGACAAAATCTAGTTTAACTCAAGCGAAGCCGCAGATAAAATCTAGTAGGATATAGCTTAGTGTAAGACTGTTAACACGTTCACTGTGCAGCTATGATGAGAGAGACTACCCATAAGTGCAAACGCAAATTGTAGATAATATGTTGCATTAGGTATAAACATGATATTATTATAGCATTGTTTTTAATTTTTATATCCCTTTCATATAAAAAATATAGTTTTTATACACGTATGATCTCGTAAATTTATGCCCCACCCGTGGGTCATGCACGTACGATGAGCAACTCGATATGCCAACCGGTGGAGCATACACAGTGAACGTGTTAAACTGATTTATTTATTTGGACATGGAAAACTTCAGCTATATCACATTAGATATTACTGATGAAGTTATATGCGTATTAAATAGTAAATTATAATTTATCGTTCCTTCCTTCGAAAAATATCGTCAGGAAACCTACATGTCTGATTTCTCTTGTAGGGGTAATCAGATGTGTTGTTCTTGTGGGCGGTCAAATAAAATAAGTCTTGATAGTGTATATAGATAATTATAATATTCACTGGTCCGAGTTATAAATAATACATATTGAGCTACGACTTAACTCAGCTGTTGCGGGGAGACGACTGCTCGCGGCGCTACTGTATACTTGCGCCTGACTATAAACTAACGCGTCAGCAGTGTCGCTACAATCTACATAATGTTTTCAAAGATAAGTTAAGTCTGCTAACCTATTGGGCGAGAGTGGACTATGTCCTAACCCTTCTTCTTAGAATAATAAAGCCTTCTAAGCCCTTCTTATATTGAGACGAGACCTCTGCCTAACATCCATAGCAGTCGCATACAACATTGTCTCATTACAATGTTATCTATACTAATATTATAAAGTTGAAGAGTTTCTTTGTTTGTTTGAACGCGCTAATCTCAGAAACTGCTGGTTCGATTTGAAAAAATATTTTAGTGTTGGATAGCGTATTTATCGAGGAAGGCTATATATATAACATCACACTACGACCCACGGGGGGGGGGGGGGGGGGGCGCAGTAACGATAAACGCGGGTGAAACCGCGGGGACATCTAGTACCTAATAGTATAATTATATTGAACCAGGTGTTCCCGCGGTTTCATCCGTGTTTATGATTACTGCGCCACCCTCGTGGGTCGTAGCGTGATGTGATATAGCCTATAGCCTTCCTCGATAAATAGACTATCCAACACTAAAATAATTTTTCAAATCGATTCAGTAGTTCCTGAGATTAACGCGTTCCAACAAAAAAACAAACTCTTCAGCTTTTTAATATTAGTATAGATTTGCTGCACATACCTACTGCGTAGTAGTTTTAGTAATCGCCTCACTATTGCCATTGCTATAACTGCAGCGAGTTCGATAGCAAACGTGATAAAAAAAATTGTCTGTTATCCACAAACAGTGGTCCCCAGTCTGAATGTTTGTACAGACTTCCGCAAAATAGGATGTACAGAAATATTCCTGGTGTGTCTAAGAGTACAAGTAAAAAAAGATTATACATATATGATCGTTATATTCTTCTTTTTTAATATACTTTATATTATACTTTATATTTTGTTTTATATTATATTTTCTTTAGAGTTATACCTATACAATAACTAGATGTTCCATCGGTTTCACCCGCGTTTATCGTTACTGCGCCGCCCCCGTGGGTTGTAGCGTGATCTTATACAGCCTGTAGCCTTCCTCGATAAATATGCTATCCAATACTAAAAGAATTTTTCAAATCGAACCAGTAGTTCCTGAGGTTAGCGCGTTCAAACAAACAAACTGTTCAGCTTTATAATAAGAGTATAGATATACAACATGTCACAGATATAACGCACAACCTCAAACACCCCAATTAGATTATTAAATCGTAATAATAATATAATCATTACAATGTTACTTTTATGTACTTAAATATTTTAATTTAACGAATTAGTTTTACTTATTGTGCGCGGATAGTATGGGTATATTACAATAAATCTAACATTATTGCCTTTATTGCATCAAAAACCTTATTGCCTTGAATTATTACATTTTCGTTTATTTCAACTGTTTAATAAATGGGTGACTATAATTTAATTCGTTTTAATTATTTTAGGTATAAAAAATTACCTACCTATATTAAAAATTGCTGTAATTGATTCGGTAGCTGATTTTGAAAAAACTACTTTCAGGATGTGCGTTTATTATGTTACATCCTAATCCTAACTAATATTATAAAAGCGAAAATGAGTTTGTTTGTTTGTTACCTTTTCACGTCTAAACCACTGAACCGATCATCCTGAAGTTTTGCATATACGTTGTCAGGTGTACAGAAACGGACATAAGCTACCTTATATCCCGAAAGAAATTACTGTTCCCGAGGAAAACAACAATAACGTTCTTATGATAATAGATGGCGCCACGTGTCTTTCGAATCATGATTGAATTATATTATTACAAGCAGAGTACAACTCGAATTGATTATCAAATTCTAAATTAACGCGAGCGAAGCCACGGGCAAAAGCTAGTGTTGTATATTTCGTCTAATGTCTTTGATCATTCATTTAATTAATAACTACATATAGAGCTTGTTACTTCATTTTAAACGTATAACGTTATCAGTATTATCACATATGATAACGATATTACATCAAAATATCGTTATCATGTAATTAACGTGTAGATTTATTAGCATTAGGATCATGTGATAAGAACCGCGCTTATCTCAAACGTGGTATGTCCATTATCAACTTCAAATCAGCAGTAGATAAAACTTGATTAGACGAGTATTTAACTATGTACATATACCTAACCACAATTCTTTAAAACTAACTTATACCTAAAATATTATAAAACAGAAAGAAAAAGAAAACTAAAACCCTCTAATAGCCGTCATAAAATTCCTCCGCATCAGTCGACCAGTAGTGTGCCCAGAAGACTGGCAGCATTGCCACGTTGAATGGCAATGCTTATTATTTCTGCAAAATAAAGGTCAGCCCTCTGGTCACGGGAAGCGTCGATTAACCTTTTTGCTATGTCTCTATAGAGCGCACGAGCACTGGGACCCCATGACCCTAGCGTTTCGACCCCAAACGGCTCAAAAACATAATCAGCAGTTAAACCTATTAATAGATATAGCGGCTCGCCCGGACTTCGCCCAGGTTGAACATAGTATTCTTATCTGCATTGGGCCCTGCTGGGTGGGTCGCTGATATAGTTCTAGTTCCAGCGACCTACCAAGTTTACAAAGCAGCGACGTAGCACACCGTGGTGGTTTTAGTCGGAAGCCCGAAGTCTTGGAAGAGCCTGACATACCCCTCTGGCCTCCTCCCTCCGCCCCTTGTAGCGAGGGGATATGCATAAGCATTTTTTTTTTTATACGACTCAGGTGGTAAACAAGCATACGGCCCACCTGATGGTAAGTGGTCACCGTAGCCTATGGTCGCCTGCAACACCAGAGGCATCATTTGCGCGTTGCCGACCCGTTAGGAAAGGAAGTGGGAAGGAGAAGGAGCGAGAAGGGTGAAAGAGGGTGATTGGGCCTCCGGCACTCTCACTCGCCGAACGAAACACAACAGTAGGAATACTGCTATTTCACGTCGATATTCTGTGAGAACTAGTCCTTCCCCGGTCGACCCCGGCCCATTCATGCTGAAATCAGCGAGGTTCTACTACTCATAAATGCAATTTTCCCACGTTAAAATAAATAAATTATTATACATAGTATACACATAGGCAATTTATCTAGAATATTGTATAATATTGTCTTACGTTTACGTGAATGTTATAGTACATATTATATTGAAATTATACGGATTTTACCACGTTGATTATTTTAAAAAACTATGATTACAACATTTTTGAAACTATGAAAGTACTTTTGTTAAACTTTACCTACTTCTATTTAGGCTATTAAAATTATAAAAACTGGTCAAGATACATCGTGACCATGGCTGCTGAAAAGCAACCGAACCGTTAGGGAATCTTATCTTATGTGGGGGCCAGTCAGTGCAGACCGGCGACACTTCGACCCAGTGGTATCTTTTGTGTCGACACTCTCCCAATAACGACTGCCATAGATGTTCATGGCAGCTGGGACCGACGGTTTTACGTGCTTTCCGAGGCACGGAGCAGGCGATAATTGTCGATCAATACGCACATAATTTGGAAAAGTCATATAACTTCCGAAAGTGAGAGGTGCGCGACGTGGGTTCGAACCCGAGACCCTCTGCATTGCAGTCTGTTGGTCTCCCCACTGAGCTATCGCTGCTCTACCGTTAGGGAAAGTGTAAATCTATTTTTTTAAATTTCAATATCTTAAAATTATAGTAAAGTTTAACAGTAGTAGTGTGATAGTTTCAAAATTACGTACCTAATATTAGTGTTTTCAAATAAATAACGCGATGAAATCCGTATAAAGTAGTTAAATTTCAATGATTTAAAACATACCTGATTTAATATAGGTGCATACCTCTACCCATCCCTTACAGGCCATACAAGAAAAAATTAATTAACAAATGTAACTTTTTAATATTAAAACACAAGTGCCCTAACACGAACGCACCTTTTCTAAGTTCAGGGTTACATGAGCAAAAAAGAAAATATAATTATGTTAATAGGAACATATTTTTATTCGCGTGCTGCACGAACGATAGTTTTAACTAGCAGC
Source organism: Catocala sponsa (assembly GCA_963564715.1). NCBI lineage: Eukaryota > Metazoa > Arthropoda > Insecta > Lepidoptera > Erebidae > Catocala > Catocala sponsa. The sequence continues at coordinate 6,529,045 of OY751355.1, forward strand.
TATAGTTTTACTTGCGACTTTGTTTATGAACTACTGTTTGGCCGCGATTTCATTTACTTGGTTCACGATACCATGTCGCCGGTTTATTTAAAGTAATCTAAACGAAATCAGATGCAATGAGGCTTACATTTTAAATTCAATACCAACCTACCGACAACCGCATCAAAATACGTACTGCTATTTTTATGAGATGTCGATACATACAGACACACCAGTGGCGTAGCATGGGTGTCAGACGCCCAGGGCGGAAAAAAGTTTTGCCGCCCTCTTATTTAGGTATTTCAAAAAACAAAGACTAATATACAGTCACTCTAAAGAACTTTTCAGCAAGAACAGTCATCATTATTGTGTACTAGCTTTTGCCCGCGGCTTCGCTCGCGTTAATTTAGAATTTGACAATCAATTCGGGTTGTACTCTGCTTGTGATAATATAATTCAATCATGATTCGAAAGACACGTGGCGCCATCTATGATTATATTGATTATCATAAGAATATTATTGTTGTTTTCCTCGGGAACAGTAATTTTTATCGGGATCAAAAGTAGGCTATGTCCATTTCTGTACACCTAACAACGTAGGTATATGCAAAATTTCAGAATGATCGGTTCAGTGGTTTAGCCGTGAAAAGGTAACAAACAAACAAACTCATTTTCGCTTTTATAATATTAGTTAGGATTAGGATTTTACATCTGCCCATTCCTCTCGTTCGTCATGAAATGTTTCAAATATTTACAAGATAGTTATTGTGAAATTTTGCCGCCCCCTAAAAGTGCCTCCCGGGGCGGGCCGCCTCTGCCGCCTCCACTACGCTACACCAATGAGACACACATTCTAAAAAACAATTGTTTCGAATTCAGAATGTGACTTTAAAGACATATGTACATACGTAGAACTCATGTGTGTATATTCGGATAGGTAAAGGAGCAACCCGTTAACTAGAAGTAGTTCCAATATTACAGTCCTGGAACTAAGCACGGAATCTCCGTGGTTCTACTAAGAGTTTCTCTATAAAAAAACAATATCATGTATCGAACCTAAGACTTCTTGCACAGCAGTTAGTTGCATTCACTGACGCAATTTAGTTACATTTGACACAGTCATTATAATAAGTTTAAAAAGAAATTTCAATTGACTGCACGGATGGCGTACTGGTGTAAGTGGTCGCCTCGCCACTGGCACTGCGCCGAGTGTTCTGGGTTCGAATCCCACACGGGACAAAAATTTGTATGATCCACAAATGGTTGTTCCGAGTCTGGATGTTCTTTCAGTCCTTCGTTTGAATGTTTGTAAAGTCACAAGAATTATTCCTAGTGCAGGACATCTGTCTTTAAAAATAAATAAAATACTGACTGGATATGACTGAATAAAACTTTGTCTGCACTTGAACCATTATATCACGACCCAAGACACAAACCGGTGTGTTCACGACACTTACTCATAGCAATTACATTGTTACTCAGAAAATAGCTGTTACGGCATACTGCGTTATGTCGGTGAATCATCATAATCGTCACAGCGCTACAGAGATGTATCTTTAAAAATAAACTGACATATGACGAAGAGCGGGATTCATTATAAAATTATCATCATCCAACTGTGTCCTTGTGAAGATGTTAGTTTCTGAACTGCCTCGGAATTGCAGCGGTTCGAATCCTGGACAAAGAAAAAGTAATTCGATATTTCTGTAAAAAAATCTGCTGGCTTGGCTGCTATTGCCCGAGATTAGAATAGTAGGTGGTGTTGCACATCCTTGTATTTCAAAAAGCACTTAAAGCCAAGGATTCTGCGCCTGATTGCTCTTCGGTCATGTCGGGTTATGAGAGTGAGAGAATAGAGAGTGTACTTTCGTGCACACACTTGTGTAATAATCATGCGTAGATGGTCCTAGTCTTGGTTGAAAATGGCTGCTGTGACCGAAATTCGGTTTGTAGAATATTAGGTACATAGCATATATCTTAAAAATAAACCGATAGTTCTGTATGAGTATAAGAATTTTTACTTATTATTATAAATGCGAATGTGAGTTTGTTTGTTTGTTACGCTTTCACGTCTTAACTTCTCGACTAATTATCATGCAATTTCGCATACACATTGTCAGGGGCCACAAAAAACTACATGGGCTACTTTCTTCCAGGAAACGTGAGCGAAGTCGCGGGCAACGGCTAACATGAAATAAACTTTATAGTGAACTACTATAAAATTGATATCATCGTCATCGTATCCTTGTTAGGATGTTATTTTCCCCCTGTGCATTTTCCCTGTTAAATATAACGGAGGAAAAAGACAATCAAATGTAGCAGGAATTGAACCAGCGACCTTAACAAACCGTGTCGTCGGTTTGCGTAGGTATTAAGTGATGCATACGTACGTTTATTTATTTGGACAACCAGTAGTTTTTACATCTATACTAATATTATAAGGGTGTTATTTAAATGGTTAGCATAGTATTGGTATTTTTGTGAGCAGAAAAATATAATCTGTGACCAGCAATTTAATAGCTAATTGATCAGCAACTCATGGCCAGCAAACTTTAAAGAGATCAAACTAAGTCGACGGAGCCCCGCTTCGCGGGGCTCCTATTTTTGGGTGGGTTTAAAAAAGGAACCTAACATAACCTAACACTTCCGAGACGGAATGCAGTGATTTGAGGCGTATAGTTTCTCGTTATGCTGTGCAATATTTGCTGACCAATTAGTATTTTTGATGATCATTATATTTAATCCCATATTATAAAGAAGAAAGATTTGATTTTTATTTGTTTGTAAGGATTTAATTAAAAAACTACTAAATCGATTTTTAAAATTCTTTCACCATTAGAAAGCTATATTATCACCGAGTAACATAGGTTATAATTTATTTTAAAAAAGCACTGTTACTAACATCATCTAATCTAACCTACTTTTAGGCGAGCGAAGCTGCGGGCAAAAGCTAGTTAGTTTATAATATTAGTTAGGATTACGGAGAACTGTCAAACATGCAGGTTTCCTCACGATGTTTTACTTCACCGTTAAAGCGAGCGATAATTAACTATTTATTACGCATGACAGACAACAGCTAAATAATCAATATTTAAACACACAACGTACAGTATGATTTACAATCGAATAATAAATATCTAAACTCAAAAGTATGTGCGGCGTGCGTGCGACCAGCGAATGAAAGCACACCGATAGCCGATTGTCCACACTTTTACTGAACAACTCGCGGAAAATATCGGTTCTTTTGTACATTTTTTTGTGAACATTTCACGCTCCAACGCAAACGCCCGAGTTTATGCACCTCTACTGTAATTACTTGGATGTTATCGATAGCGACTGCTGTTTGTGCGAGCTGATATTTTAGAATGTTACTGTCGTATTGTGGAACTGTAAATTATAATAATAATATCAGCCCTTTATTAACCTGACCCACTGCTGGGCACGGGCCTCCTCTCAGTGTGAGAGGGATCCAAAGTCCACCATGGGTCCACTGCGGGTTGGCAGACTTCACATATCTTCGAGAACGTTATGGAGAACTTTCAATCATGCAGATGTTTGCCGTCACCGTTCAATAATTAACTGTTTAATACGCACATAACTTCAAAGTCAGATATGCGCTCCTCGAGACCTCTGGGCTGCAGTCCTACGGTCTCCCACTAAGCTATCGCTACTCCGTACCATATCCGTAACTGTACCACAGATCAAATTGCAACAAAACTCTATGTGTCTAATGTCAACGTCAACGTCAAAGTCAAAAATCATTACTTCATTTAGGTCACAAAGTAACGCTTATGAACGTCAAAGTATATAGGTTAGTGAGTTTACTAAGTTACTGAAGCTACATAATCTAATTGTTATATACAGAAAAGAAGCAGATTATGTTACTAACGCAAGAAAGTGAAGACTCTGAACAGCCTAGTTGGATCGGTTTCTATTATTCTCAAAACAAAATCCCTTGTAAAACAGTCAAAGCACAATTGTCCAAATGATAGCTATTTTTTTCACGTAAGCTCTTTTGTTATCTATTGCGCTATTTATTCATAAAAATTTTCAACACAAGAACAGTTATTATTAACTAATAATAATAATAATCTTTATTTGCTGGAATATGGTTCAGGTATACAGGTGGTCATTTTTTAAATTTGTATTGCATATTCTGCAACATGTGGCGTGCAAAATTTAATTAATTAAATTACATTGTATGGATCAGGTTTTTCAACTTCCATTACTATAAAAGTGTGAAATATAATGAGTATACACTAGATATGTCACTACGATCATTGGTCCAAACGAACACACGCAATAGACCTAAGCTTGAAAGATAAGGTATCCAGGTGTGCCAACTCCTGGCTAGCACCCACGAAAGTTATAAAATGGTTACGGAGCACCCATGACGACAGTTATCGATATTGTTTAGTAATCGGTTTTGTGTAACATCCCTACAATCTCAAACGCCCGCGGAGTAAAGTCTTAAACTTAAGTATCGCGCTAAACTGAATGCCCAGACTTTAGTTGTAGGGTATAGATTGTCCCATACAGGCACACAGGGTGGGCATCGTTACGGGAAAACTGTAATGTATATGTACTATCTACTTCTACTTCGAGAACATTATGTTTTCCATAATGTTCTCGAAGATATGTGAAGTCTGCCAACCCGCACTAGGCCAGCGTGGTGGACTATGGCCTAACCCTTCTCATAGTGAGAAGAGGCCCGTGCCCAGCAGTGGGACAGTTTAATACAGGGCAGTTATTATATATATGTACTTAATTTATTTCATTATTTCTTTTTACTAACATAGTTTGTAAGAAAATTGTTACTAACTCATATGGACTATGTTAAAATAAATGGTTTTATTATTGTTATTATAGTAGTCTTCGTGAGTGATTGTAGTCATTCAATGGGTATGAGCGAAGGAGATGCTGTAAAGGCTAAATTGGTCGCATCGTCACTGCCATTGTACTGAGTATTTTGGTTTCGAAACCCACACGAAAAATAATGGTCCACAAAAAGTTGTACCGAGTTTGGGTGTTCGTTTATTTTGGCCCACCTGATGGAAAGTGGTAACCACTGCTCATGGACTTCAGCAATGTCAGGATACAGCAAAGCTGCTGCCTACCGTGAAAGAACTCTTCAAACCTCGTTTGAGGAAGGACATATCATAGCGCTCTGGAAACACCGTAGCAGGCAGTCTTCGTGTCCATTGTTGAAATGTCATAAGTTCACCGCGATAAATAAATTAATAAAATTCATGTTTTATTACGTCACGGGGATTATCCATACCTAGTATGTATAAGCTGTTTACAATAGAAATACCTAACTTATATACGCTGAAGCGTACCTAACACTTGTTCTTAAATTGTTTTACATCGTGTTTTCCTTTTGGAAATCCCTTATCCCGCCGTAATAACATATTATTATAGACCACAATAGAGAATACCTACATAAGGAAACGAGCTCATACTACGTTACGTGACTCATTTTCTACAATTTTCCCTCCCATCGGTACCTCTTGTAGGTCTTTTCACGTAGTAATTTATAAATATGGTGTTAAATATTTTTTGCAAACAAAGTTAAAATAATTTGGCTTATATTTGTCGCCATATTTGAATATAGTTCGAATAAGCGCGATATTTCCCGAGAGGATATTGGCTAAGTGACGAAAACCTAAAGACTCCCCCTCACCTCTTTGACCAAGTGTAGTATTTTAAGCACCCTTCCTCTTCCACTAAACGGGTCATGTAGTATGGGTATGTTCCCTAACTCGCCTGGGTATCCTTGAAAACAAAGATACTGCTACAGTCATATATTTAATTTGTCAAGTCTTAGAATACCAGACAATTAAATATCTATCTGGCCGCCGGTGTGCCGCTGCGACTCAATAGGATAACTTATTTACGTGACTTCTTAGTAAAGGCTTACCATGTAGTTTTCTATTCTGGTGTAAAATAAATTAAGTCAAGAATTGAGAATGTGTACTAAAATGAGTGTGTAGAAAGAATGAACGACAAAAAACTACATAGGTATATACGAAGTAAACGTAAATCGGACAGCATACAGACAAACAAACAAAAATTACTCTATTGTTTTCTCTACCTTCTATAAGGAACCTAACATTATTCTCTTAAATATCTCCGACTAGATTTTGCTCGCAACTTCGCTCGCGTTAATGTAGATTTATTTAATACATTTTTATCCTTGGGGAACAGTAGGTACTTTTTTATGGATCAAAGGAACCCTATCTCCTTTTCTATACCCCTGACAACAGTTCAATAGTTAAGGCGTAAAAGTTTAACAAACAAACAAACTCACATTTTTCGGGTTCGATTCCCGCACAAGTCAAACATTTGTGTGCTAGAACATGGATGTTTGTCTTGGTTTGGATGTTTCTATGTATAATATGTATGTATTTACAAAAAAAAAAGTAGATATATATGTATGTTTATCCATTGTCTAGTACCCATAGTACAAGCTCTGCTTAGTTTGAGCTAGATAGTGTTGTGTGTATGTGGTAGAATATTATTATTATTTGCATTTATAATATTAGTTAGAATGTACAGACATCAACCAGCTACAATTTTAATATAGGTATGTATAAATTGGAGGAAAATGTAATTTTATTTAATTGTTCATGTAATTAATAGAACTATTTGTTAGTTAAGGACAAAATGTATCGACGTTGATAAGGTATTATTACGTTAAATGGAGAATATGCGCTTACTAGATTTATCCCGCGGCGTTGCTCGCGTAAATATTCTAATAATATTCTACCACATACACACAACATCGTCTAGCCCAAACTAAGCAGAGCTTGTACTATGGGCACTAGACAATGGATAAACATACGTATATACTTTTTTTTGTAAATACATACCTACATATTATACATAGAAACACCCAGACCAAGACAAACATCCATGTTCATGCACACAAATGTTTGACTTGTGCGGGAATCGAACCCGCGACCTCAGGCGTGGCAGTCGGTTATACTAACCACTTTGCCATCGAGGCTGCAAATGTACGTTATGTAAATGTTTTATCTCTCGAGCAGTCTATTTACTGGATGAAAGGTACCCTATGTCCTTTACTGTAGGTACACCTGACTACGTTTTTTTATTCCACAGGCACAGTACTTTTCCTGGATGAAAAGTACCTTATGTCCGTTTCTGTACCCCTGACAACGTGTATACGAAATTTCATGATGATCGGTCGAGTAGTTAAGGCGTGAAAGCGTAACAAACAAACTCACATTCACATTTATAATATTAGTTAGGATAGAATAATAATAATAATATCAGGCAGACGCCGTTTTTTTAACTATAGTTTGCATTTTACCAAACCATCAAACACCCATCCTTATAGACCAGAATAATTAGATTCCATATGTAGCAGTAGTCTCTTACGCCTGCCGCGGCTAGTGTCTTGGTAAGTGTCTCATCTCTCTTTAAACTAAAACTCTCGAAGGGCCTCGTACCAATGTCCCCGTGTAAGCCTCCCAAAGGGCCGGCTAAGATATTAGGGAAATACCCGTGAAAGAGAAACAAATAATAATAATATCAGCCCTGTATTAAACTGTCCCACTGCTGGGCACGGACCTCTTCTCAGTGTGAGAAGGGTTAAAACATAGTCCACCACGCTAGCCCAGTGCGGGTTGTCAGAATTCACATATCTTTGAGAACATTTCTTAGATATGCAGGTTTCCTCACAATGTTTTCCTTCACCGTTAAAGCGAGTGATAATTAACTTCGAAAAGTTAGAGATGGTGCGCCTTGGGATCGAGCTCGAGACCTCTGCGTTGCAGTCCAACGGTTTCCCGCTAGGCTATTGCCACTAGGATAGAATAGTAGTGCAAAATTGCATAGCACTACATAGCTCTCAAGCTTTCGTCTGTATCTCAGGAGTCGGCAGACCTGTAGTCCAACTACATTTCACCAACTATGGTATCAGGGTGCCTAGTGAGAGTTGCTTTTACGTTAACGCGATTGAAACTATAATCACATTTGGCTCTGATTGGTTAAGAGCTTGGAGCGGACCAATCGGAGCGTCGAACGTCATAAACGTGTCGATCGCGTTACCGTAAAACAGACTCGCACTCGGCACTCACGTATCTAATAAAGGACGAGCACAGTGCCATACTTTGTTATACTGTTAACAATTACTTGAAAGCAGGCTAAATAACACCTTGCCCAATCCGGGTATCGAACCCTCATACATGGCAATCGCAATCACTACCGCTGTGCACTACTATCGAGACGTTCGTGCTCTACCAACTATCGCGTGCAAATACTTTATAGTTTATAATTAAATGATTGCAATTACTTCAAAAAATGTTAAGTTCCTTAAAACACTAATTATATACTAAATACTAATAATTATTTGAAATAAATTACCGTATTATTATAGATGTATATTTGTAAGTAAAGTTAAAATGTTATAATAATTTTAATTAACTAATAATTTCATATTACTCGTGATTGAACATGCACTAAAACAAATAGCTTTTTATATTATTTTCTACTAGCTTTTGCCCGCGGCTTAGCTCGCGTTAATTTAGAAATTGACAATAAATTCGGGTTGTACTCTGCTTGTAATAATATAATTCAATCATGATTCGAAAGACACATGGCGCCATTTATTATCATAAGAACGTTATTCTTGTTTTCCTCAGGAACAGTAATTTTTTTCGCGGTGAAGGGTAGCCTATGTCCGTTTCTGTACATATATGTATATGCAAAATTTCAGGATGATCGGTTCAGTGGTTTAGGCGTGAAAAGGTAACAAACAAACAAACTCATTTTCGCTTTTATAATATTAGTTAGGATATGATTAAGATTAGGATTAATTTGTGTTATAATATAAATTACTAGTATTCTTGTTAAACTCTTCAGCTTACCTAACATGCTTGTGTTAGGAGTGGATACACTTTGTCACTTCATTAGGTGTAATTCGAACTCATGAGTTTTCGATCACTAGTCCGATGCCTTACCCATTGGGCTACCGTCGGCGCGTCGTTTCAAATTAGGGTTACCAACCGTGTCTATAATATATAGTATTTTACTATATTTCGGGTCTGCGTACTATATACTGTTGAAGAAATATATAGTATGCTAAAATACTATATTTCAACAACGAAAAACAACAAACCAAAACCTTTATTTAAAAAAACTATCGACGCTCCGTTACTACTGATGCGAAAGCATATATCTGTACATAATCCGTTGCGAATCTGTCCGTGATGTCAAATTGACAAGGTCGAACATATTTCAAAAAACGGTAGATAACAAATAAATGTTTTCCATAAAATACAATATTTTTATAAATGTACTATATTTTGTTATAGCTTATTTTAAAAATACTATATATCGTCGAAAATATGTTGGCAACCCTATTTCAAATGTTAGCTAGCATAACCTATCTACTCATACTTGAAATTTGGAGGGATGGGCTGTTTTTAATGTGTGATATTGATTTTTCCTTACCGATTAGAATATATATGATTGATACAGACTATATTACATATTTTCGAGAAAATATAAGTTAGATCGTCTCAGGGTTATATAAAGAGTAAGTAGAGGTATATTAAAACTGAATAGTTTTAATATTGAATTAAATCTGAAAGAATTTTCAGCTATGGTTCTAAGGGCTGTTGTCAGATTCTGTATTACTACCGAGAATTTCTCCGCACCACTGTTAGCTCCCTAGTATCTAACCCAAGACTTCATACACAATAGTCACATTCATTATATTTACCGACAGATAATATAAAATGAAAATATGTTTGAATGTCCGGCAGCCGCTGCAAGGCACGGCTAAAAAAATATACAAACCACGGTGCTGTAGAAATCTCTACACGGGTAAAAGAAAGCGAAAAGAAAATGTAATGGTTTCTCTTTGTTATTTTGCAGACACGTCCCGAAGGCGAAGCCAACGACGATGGCGGAGACGCCCGAACTCAAACGAATAGCAGAGAACACCAAGTTACAGAGCAACGTCAAGTACCACGCCGCCTTCGAGAAGAGCAAGGGCAAGTTCACACAGGTAAGCCTTCGCAACCCTTCTCATATCTATCCTTAGTACATAGACTCGCCTGTACATCCCAGAGACCATAAAGAGGTAGGTATTATCACAGTACCTATAGTAATTATTATTATTATTATAAGCCTAATTGGCGTCCCACTGCTGGGCAAAGGCCTCCCCTTCCGATTTCCATCTGTCTCGATCGCTTGTTCTCAATTGCCAATCCCTTTTAAATGTATCGAGCTCGTCTCGCCATCTCCTCCTGGGCCGGCCTCGTTGTCGCTTCCCGTTACTTGGCTTCCACTGTGTGGTTGTTCCCGCCCATAACTCTCCTGGTATACGACAAACATGGCCTGCCCAATTCCACTTTAATTTAATTTAATATAATTTAAGTAATAACAAAGTAATAATTGTATACTTTGATTGGGCACTTAATTAATTATTTCATTGTAAGTTTTTTAATCTATGTAAACTTATGAAAGTACCTTTGTCTATTATGAGAATAATAAAATGAATATTTTAACCGAGATGTGTTTTTCGCTAGGCATGGTAGTGTTAGATCATACGTAATAGAAGGTGGCTTATTGTCGTCAATACATATTCTTCTTGCTACTACTGAACATTCTCTAACAATAAAACATTTTTCCCGACCCGGGTGTCAAACCTAAGACCGCAGTTCTGTTAAGCTGTGATCTTCTGTAAAAATTGCTTCAACGCTTTATAAAATAATATTAAAATGCTGCATTGGAAAAGCCTGTTCGGGATGAAAACTTCTCATGAGAAAAAGCAACCAATCACCCCTTTCCCCGCTCCTTCTCCTTCCCACTTCCTTTCCTAAAAGGTCGGCAACGCTCTGGAGTCGCAGGCATCCATAGGCTACGGTGACCATTTACCATCAGGGCCGTATGCTTGTTTGCCATCTTAGTTGTATAAAAAAAAAAGCAAGAAACTAATGGCTGGTCTTATCACTCGTATATGATTCTTAACAATACAATCAAATTATTTACTTATTTTTCTTATATGAGCTGTTGTGTGATATTTTATTTATTTTAGTCACAAAACAGTTACCATCAAAGAGAAAAAGTATAAAGAGTATACAGTATAAAGCCAGATAGAAAGTTCTATGTAAGAGAATAAGCTGTGTTAGTAGATATCTATAAAAATAGTATCTCAAACCGGAGACACTGGATAGCGAATATTGACTAGAAATTCTGTATACATTACAGGTAGCAGATGACCCAGAAACCCTTCGAATCAAAGCGAACACGAAGATTATCAGCAACGTGGCGTACCACGGCGAATTGGAGAAGAAGGCGCAAATGGAGAAGCAGCGCCAGATTAACGAGAACGGCGAGATTGTCGGTAAGTGTTCTGAACGGTACTTGTACACTGTGAGGGACGTGTATCCCTCTCGGTGGACACGCGTTTTGGTGTATGTCGGGAATGTGTTGTGTGTGGTTGTTGTTCGCACTGCTGGGATGAATCTGGATTATTTAGGTTTTTAGGTAAAATGCTTTGGGATAAAAATTATATGTATTTTATATTGGGGTTTTTATAATTCCGAAAACATAAATAATATCTATTTACGTTTAATTAGCACTACGGTCAAAGGCCTCCTCAAAAAATCTCCATTCAGTTCTATCCCTTGCCGTTCGAGTCCATGTTAGGCCCGCTAGTTTCCTAATATCATCTTCCCATCTCTTAGTTAGGCATAATTACAAAACTTTTTGTTATTTCAACTAAGATGAACAATAAAGGTTTTTTATTTATTTATTATAGCACTACGGTCAAAAACATATACTTATATTTATTGCTACAGTTTTGTAGTGACCTATTAGTAAAAATGCCAAAATTATAAAGTAGTTGACTGAATTATTTTAATAGTTACGTTACCTAAAACTTTAGTACTTACTTCGCTGGATCCAAAGTGGATCTTGGCTTCCTACATTAAACTACGCTATTCCTTTCTTTTTTGTGTCAATTCAGACCTTTTGGGCATATCATTGACTTCAGATTTTTTAATACGACAAAGGTTAATTACGTATATTAAAAAAAGTACTAATTTAATAAGTATATATTAAAATGGAACGATATTTTAATCCACGAAAGACGGATGAAAAATCCTTGAAATCTGAAGGTATAATTGTCAAATTAGAAATAGCTATGTAGGATACACATTGTGACGTTACCTCTATGTAAGTTCAAGCATGCGAGGGAGATAGCATTACATCCTCACTATAATATTACTTCATTATTTTGCAATTGATGCTGTTGTCACAGAAAGGTTTATTTTAGAAGCCATTTAGTATAACGTACGAATCAAACAGTCAACTTTTGGTAATATGTGGAAACGCGCTAGATTGTACATTAATTTATTTTGTTACTAGCTTATGCCCGCGGCTTCGCCCGCGTTAATTTAGAATTTGACAATCAATTCGGGTTGTACTCTGCTTGTAATAATGTAATTCAATCATGATTCGAAAGACACGCGGCGCCGTCTATTATCATATGAACATTATTGTTGTTTTCCTCGGGAACAGTAATTTTTTTCGGTATGGAAGGTAGCCTATGTCCGTTTCTGTACACCTGACAACGTATATGCAAAATTTCAGAATGATCGGGTCAGTGGTTTAGGCGTGAAAATGTAACAAGCAAACAAACAAACTCAGTTTCACTTTTATAATATTAGTTAGGATTAGCTAGGATGTACCACAATGTACAATTGTTTGTTTTCTCCAATAATATAAAATAAAAATAAAACTAACCTATTTGGACGAGAGGAATCCACATCGTTCCAACTGCTCCTATATTAAATCTAGAAAAATATATGCCTACATTAAACTACAAATATTACTTTACTTATGACTTTCCTAAAAATAAAAATACGAAGGTTGCCGAAGATAATCGAAGCTTACCGACTAGCTCAAAGTTCTCAAGTATCTTACGACATTCACGTATTATAATGCATGCACTAATTATATAGATTCATGATCTCAGACCGCACTGCAGTCATTGATTTAGTATTAGTAACGATTTTACTGATCTAAGCATGGATTAATCACTTAAGAGTAATGCACCTAGCTCACGTGTGCATGCAACACAGTTTCAATTTTGTATGAATAATGTGTAACTAATATAAGGATTTAGGGTTGCTTCTGGTTGGGGTATTAGACTTCTGACTGGGAGGTCGTGGATTCAATAATCAGCTATAGCGCTACCGTTTCTAACATAGGGATATCTAAGCTAGAGGGGTATGCAATAATACTGGTAATTTGCGAGTGGAACTATAAAATGTAGTTAACTAATTAAAATTAAACTACTTTTCACAGATTTTATGACAGTTGATTTGAAAAACTAAATAGACAAATTTCAGATGATGACTGCACGGATGGCGTAGTGGTTTAAATGGCCACCTCACCACTGCCACTACGCAGAGTGTTGTGGGTTCGAATCCCACACGGGACAAAACTTTGTGTGGTTGGTCTGAGTGCGAGTGCTTTTTTTGTCCGTTGTATGAAAATGACATATGTGGTGTGACTCTGAAAGATAGAATAAGGAATAGTGTGATTAGAGAGAGATGCGGCATGAAAGTGGATATAGTGACAAGAATAGAAAAGGGTATGTTAAGCTGGTTTGGGTATGTAGAAAGAATGAACGAGAAAAGACTGCCTAAGAAAGTTTATAAGGCTAGTGTGAATGGAACAGTCGTAAGAGGCAGACCTAGACGAACGTTTCTTGACCAGATCGTGGATGTTCTGGACAAAGGCCAGTTTAAGAGCACCTTAAACCGGCGACCGTGTTTGAGGAATGTGATGAAAGTGAATGAACCCAGGGAAGTGTGTGTGTGTGTGGATCGTAGCAAATGGAAATCCGTAGTCTCTGCCTACCCCTCTGGGAAACAGGTGTGAATCTATGTATGTATGTATGAATGTATGTATGAATATTTATAAAGTCCCCCGCGACACAAGATTTATTCCTAGTGCGTTTGTCTTTTTAAATAAAGAAATAATTTTCAAATGAACCTCGCTTAAATCCGTATAAAGTAATTTGATTTCAATGTATAACATTCGCGTAAACCTAAGACAATATTAGTATACTTACTAAAAGAAAATAAATTTTAACATTAAGATGTATCTATTTTGATATAATCCAGGTTCATCCCAACATTTCAATACATTCATCTTCGTCAGTGCACATTCACTATCATTGTGCGGGTTCGGATTCGTGTGTGGTACACGGCCATAATTACCATGTTGCTAACTGTCATGACAGAAAGTTGATCGAGAATTTATGGTTCAAATTTTAACATGAAACATCCCATTTTACATATCCAACTAATATGACAAGGATCGTCATCAAAGATCGTCCGTTAAAAAATAACATATAATGGAAAGAAAATGAAGTTAATTTTGTACTTTTGGCCACGGCTTCGCTTGCTGGGGAACAGTACTTTTTTTAAATGAAAGGTACTCCATGTCCTTTTTTGTATCCCTGACAACAAACATATTATTAAATATTCATTTACAACATGCAAAATACTCATGGGACACATTGACAATCTACCTAACCAATTGTACAGTATATAATATTGTAATATAATACTTAATTATGTAGTAATATGCATTATGGATAATTTTTTATACAAACTCATACATTAACGTTATTATAATGTACTAGCTTTTGCCCGCGGCTTCGCTCGCGTTAATTTAGAATTTGACAATCAATTCGGGTTGTACTCTGCTTGTAATAATATAATTCAATCATGATTCGAAAGAAACATGGCGCCATCTATTATCATAAGAAAGTTTTTGTTGTTTTCCTCGGGAACAGTAATTTTTTTCGGGATGAAAAGTAGTCTATGTTCGTTTCTGTACACCTGACAACGTATATGCAGAATTTCAGGATGATCGGTTCAGTGGTTTAGGCGAGGAAATGTGACAAACAAACAAACTCATTTTCGCTTTTATAATATTAGTTAGGATAATATTAATACTGAAAACTATAAGTTTGTATATTAGAACGCCCACATTTCGGGAACTACAAGACCAATATTTTAAAAAGTAATATCCGTTCCAAAGGACTCTGATTAACGTTATGACTCAAAAGAGCATACAAGTAAGCACACACCTCAAAATCACACACTCTATGTACCTATGTTACGTTTAGGTATAGAAATAACTTTAAATCTTGCGAAAAATATAGGATTTCCTTAACGAACCTATAAACAAATTTCTCGATCAACTTTCACCCATTCATGTGTTATTAATCCATATCTGTTTGTCCCATCACCTTTTTAGATGTACCATCCGACAATTACCACCAGCAAATCGACAATTATGCCACGGAGATGCTGCCGCCAAATCTTCCACCGCCCAGCCTACCACCACCAAACTTACCAACCAAGAACCACTACCAGACTCCTACCACCCAATACCAGGCTCAGCAGCAGCCACAAGTAGCTCACCAGCCATCAGGTCACAACCGGCAGTACCAGCAAGACCCGTATTACAAGCCGAAGGAAGAATACCAATACCAATATGACTATCAGGGGCAATATTACCAGCAGAGTCAACAGAATTATGCGCAGAATCAGCAGAGTTACCCCCAGGCTCAGCCGAATTATCAGCAGTATCAGAACTATTCGGCTGCACAGCAGAAAATTGGCAGGATCCAGGACTATGATCCCCTTATGGATCCGCCGAGGGCTCCTCCGAACACACAAAGGGCTTCCGCGACTGTTATTTACAATAGTAGTGAAGGGAAACGAGGTTTGTTTCATTATTATGTGTTATTTGTCGCTTTATGTATTGTGTTGGATATCAAGTTTTCTCTATTGGAATTTTACATTATATACGACCAGCGATAGCTCAGTGGGGAGACCAACAGACTGCAATGCAGAGGGTCTCGGGTTCGAACCCACGTCGCGCACCTCTGACTTTCGGAAGTTATATGACTTTTCGAAATTATGTGCGTATTGATTGACAATTATCGCCTGCTCCGTGCCTCGGAAAGCACGTTAAACCGTTGGTCCCGGTTGCCATGAGCATCTATGGCAGTCGTTATTGGGAGAGTGTCGACACAAAAGATTCCACTGGGTTGAAGTGTCGCCGGTCTGCACTGACTGGGCCCCACATAAGATAAGATACATTATATACACGTATATAACAGCGATAGGATTAGTGGGAGACCGTCGGATTACCACACAAAGGTCTCAATCTCGATCCCAAGGCACGCAAATTTCACTTGTCGAAGTTACGTGCGTACGTATTAAATAGTTAAATATCGCTGGCTTGAACGATGAATGAAAACATCGTGAGAAAACCTACATGTCTGAGAGTTCTACATAATGTTCTCTAAGATATGTGAAGTCTGCCATTCCGCGTGGTGGACAGTGGCGTAGCGTGGACTAATATAGACGTGGGCAAAGTCGCATCAGCGAGGCCCCTTTTCTTTCATTCCCAAGATCTACCCAATAAATCTATCTTACTAAACATGCTTTGACACGACATACCTACTTATGATAGTGAAAAAATATAAATGCGCGATGGGAGAAAAGCATATAGATTTGAAAAAAGGTTTTATTTTGTAACTTAAGTGTTTTTTACAAAAGTAATGTTCTTCGGCTTTTTGTTTTACAGAAGTCCTCTAGTAAGGATTTTATTTTAAGTCTGGTGGCATCGCATTTAAAGAGACCTCGCGAGGCCCCTTTAAGTGCGAGGCCGTGGGCGAGGGCCCACGTCGCACACGCCTAGCTACGCCACTGGTGGTGGATTATGGCTTAACGCCATGTTTTCATCTTAATGTTGGCTTTGTTTGTAACTTAACGTTGACCTTCTATACTATACTAGGTACTATCTATTCTACTCGAGTCGTAGCAAGTATCGTTTACTACATAAACTGCACCGACACCTATAATTTCTATTCCTATTTTCTAGCTAAGCTATAGAAAGGCAATGCACCTAGTTATTCAGGCACGCAATATATATATAGGATGGCGGTCTGTAGGATCCTCTAAGGCCTCATTTACAGAGACGCGGGGCGTTGCCCGGCGCGTTGGGCGTCGCGTCGCGCGGCGTGTCGAGCGTTATTTCCGTTTACGGAGAGGGTGCGTGCAGCGGCACGCATCATCGCACGCGTAAACACAAACATAGGGCAATATACGACGTTGTTTACGGAGACGCGGGGGGTCGGGCGTCGCGGTGCCCACCGCTGCGCCCGCGGCGAGTCGCCAAGCGTGTTGCGAAGCAAACGGCGGCTATCTCTGCGTCGTATGCGGCGGGCATCTCTGCGGCGCATTTATTATATAGGTCACTTTTTAATATGGAATTCACTTCTAAAAAAAAAGTCGATTATATCGTACTCCACTATCACAATAACTTACGTCTGCGTTGTGGGATTTCCAAATAACACTGACAGAAGGTTCCGCTGCGTGCGCCGCTGCGATAAACGCCGCGTTGCCATCCGCGGGCTCCGCTGCAAAAAACGCTCCATTTCAAACAAACGCACGTAAAATCGCTTCTCCGTAAACGCACTCATACAACGCCATATGTTTGAATTCAGTGCCAGCCGCGCCGCCGCACGCGACGCGCGACGCCCCGCATCTCCGTAAATGAGGCCTAAGGGTGTACTATTAGTTTTCATTGCTTTAAAGCGTTTCAGTAAAGGCAATTGTGGTTTATCGATGTTGGTGCTATAGGTGCTTTAAGCCAATGACATGCCTCTTAGCAAGTTTTAAACGGTACGTCGTCGATAGCTATGAAATAAGTTATATGAAGAGTATAGAGCATAGAGTATATAGTTTAGAATAAACAAAATTTTAACACAAAAGAAAACCGACTTCAATTAAGAATATTCTAAAACTTAAAATGCACTAAAAAGTTAATAAATAATTGCATATTCTTGTGAATAATTAAATTATTGTTATTTTTGAAGTCGGTGTCGTAATTGTTTTTTAATAAAAAATTTATTTATATAATAAAATCTCCAAAATTATGTAAGGAGACCTTTCAAATTCTTAAAAATTACCTAAGTGCATGAAAATAGGACTCGTATTTCTTTGAAATAGTTACATAACCATACTTTATGACGTATTCCAGGATCTCACCAGGCACATCAACAACAACAGCAGAGCCGTCAGATCGGCCGCGTGACTGACCTGGACCCGCTCGCCAACGAGATGCCTCGACAGACCTCTAACCACCAGAACGAGGTCAACCAGGTTAGCTACTAATCAATCTATTAAAGATGATGCCTCATTAGAGCGTTGCGTTGCGTCGTCGCACGCGACGTTTTAACGGATTGACGGACGAGAGACGAAGCGGGGGGCAGGGTGCTGCGCTGCGTTGTCGGAGCACCGGTGCAACGACGGACAGTATTCCGATCCATTGTGGAATGAAGTCGCCCTTTTGACGACGCACGACGTCGCAGCGCAGATGTGGCATACAATGCGTTGATCCGTTGCGACGGCGCAACGCAACGCACTAATGAGGCACCTCGCTAATATAATATAATTCTAGTAACTAATATTGTAAGCTTTGCTCTTACCGTGTAAATAATAGCGTATTTGTAAACGACGAATTTATGGACCGGCGTCTAATATCGTCCGTGGAGGTACGATTCAATAGGAGTGCTAATATTCTGACTACTTGATGTGTAATTGTATTAATAATTAAATATACAAGTTGACTACAAAATGTGTAAAATTTCTGCAGCGCAATTGTGCTTACTTTGCCATATGCTTCTGCCCGCGAGTCTGGCGCGAAATCAATTTGATTTTATCGAAATCGGCCTCGAGTTTTAGTCTTACTTTTCGAAAAAAGTAATAATGTAAATACCAAAGAATACATATTGATTATTAATATTACTTTAAATAAATAATAGTTTGAAAATCTAAAAAACACGCTTTATTAAAAAAGTTGAAAATAATTTAAATGTAAAAAAGCGTGGGTACCCTTCTCAAAACATATTAGAAAGCACTCCACGCTTATTGGCATTAAATTTATTAAATTATTTTCTACTTTTTGAATGAAGTCCGTGTTTTAGTTCTCAAACTATTTTTTTTGTCTAAATTATTGTATTGTCATTGGTCCTCGATAAGTGTGCAAAGTTTCAAATCAATCCGTCGGTTTGAAAGGGGTGAAAATCACGTTCAAACATTCCGTTACATAGATTCATAGATACATACCAAGCTAATAAAAGCGTGTTAAAAAGTATACGTACGAAAGTACTAAAACCTGTTTATATTGTTTAACAACTTATTTGAGTTATTTATTTACATTTATGTTTACACTTTCCCAACGTCGTTGGTTACTTCTCAACAGATATAGTCTAGTCAACAAGTGCTTTTTTGGTCAACTTTTTTCAGCAGTCTCGAAAAAATATGAACGAGGTATGACTATTATGGTCATAGGGAAACCGATTTTAGTATTGAAATTAAACTACTTCATACAATTTTTAAATTTCAAACGTAGTGTAGGACGCCCTTCGACCAGGTGGGATGACGATCTGCGAAAGACTGCAGGCAGATGCTGGATGAGGCAAGCTGAAGACAGGGCGCTATGGCGCTCTTTGGGGGAGGGCTATGTCCAGCAGTGGGCTAATATAGCCTGATGATGATGATGATCATACAATTTTTATTGCCTATATTTACACTTTCCTTGACCTCGTTTCGGTTGCTTTCAGCAGCTATGGTCACAGAGGAAAATATATTAGTAGATTAATTTCAATGTCAAAAAAACTGCGTTAAAGTAAAACGTATTTTATATACGAATCCTTAATATCCAACGGCAGCAAAAGATGGACGGCACTATATAGGTAAGTAATGTAAATTGTTCAGTAGCTCTGGTAATAAGGTGACGGTCATGGTCTTGTCAAGTCGGTGGTGGTGTTACGTTCATAAATTGCTTATATTGAAGGTAGTGGCACAAACTATGGGCACGGGTGTTCGACTTAATACTTGCGCGAAAATAGATGCACTTGCACGTAGACAGTTTAAATGGCAGAATTGCTGGTTGTGAAGAATTTGATAACAGTACTAATGAGCCGACTCGCTTCAGAAAATACCACTTACAATACAATGTTCGCTGTTGGTTATGATATGAAACGTTTAATTGGCAGCGTGGATGTGTGATAACTCAGTTCGTTTTATTTAATTTAAGTAAAATACTAATAAAGGTTGCACTTTATATGACGGCGTCGATGACGTAGTGGTTAGTGTAACCGACTGCTACGCCTGAGGTCACGGGTTCGATTCCCGCACAAGTCAAACGTTTGTGTGCATGAACATTGATGTTTGTCTTGGTGTGGGTGTTTCTATGTATAATATGAATGTATTTACAAAAATAAAAGGTATATATGTATGTTTATCCATTGTCTAGTACCCATAGTACAAGCTCTGCTTAGTTTGGGCTAGATGGTGTTGTGTGTATGTGGTAGAATATATAGGTATGTGGTATTATTAGAAAAATATATATATTACTATTCTTCTTATTCTTCTTTCACGCTTATATTACACCTTCAGTTGGCCAAATATTTTAGAAATCTTTTTAGAGATGTTTCGAAAACATCATTTCATTTCATTTCATATCGTCTATATGAAACTCTACAATTAAGATGAATGTAATACATGTATTTAGGCAACCATCGATCGTGTGGAAATCCTTTTTTCTTTTTATTCTATTAATGTTAAAGCGACCAGAATGTGTAGCTTTAAATGTAATACTAACATTTCTGCTATCAGCTTATATGCATGTCCTAACACTTCGTTTCTTTTTCTATTAATTATTTTTACCTACATTTCATGAAATCACTCAAATATAAATTTGAGTGATTATAAACTACAAAAGCATTAACTCTATTAATTCCATTCCTTCCCCTTGTTTTTCAGCAAGTGTACATCGCACTATACGACTATGACGCGAGCGATACCGATGAGGTGTCGTTCCGTGAGGGGGACATAATCTCCAACGTGACCTCCATCGACGAGGGCTGGATAACCGGCCAAGTCCTTCGTACAGGACAAACCGGCATGATACCAAGCAATTATTTGGAGTTAAAGACCGAGTGAACCTTAAAAAACCGTTGATGAACCTTAACCTTCGAAGGTTAACTAACAACAATTTTGTGCATCGTTCCTCAGTACCAGAATAATGTGATTTGTTACCATTACAATGATAATTGGACGTACTTTCTGAAAAACGTTCCAACCCACAAAGTTAACATTTTGAGGTAATCGTGATTGAAGTTCAATCCCGTATTGCTTCTTCATACATGTGGGTTTGGGCTACTAAGTCATGATTTCATATTTAGAGTGATAGTAGAGCTACCACATTTTTCCAGCTAGTAAATAGTAACCCCGTGACTAATTTGCTAATAATAACTCGATTTCGACCCGAGTGTGGGCTGGAACGTTTTTCAGAAAGTACGTCCAATTATGTAAACCGTAAAACTAAAGCTTTGACCAGCAATAAACAACCTATTTTACATTAAACTTCACGTTGCAAGATTATCTGCAAATTAGTATACTATAAAGTAGAATATATTATTTCTAGTTATTAAATAAACCTTTGTTGTTTTCATGTATGAATTTGCTGATATTATTTTAATATTACGAGTATTTTTCTTTTCGCTTTATACATATAACCACGTTGTCGAGGCAACTCTGTAGACGTTGGTTGGTAAATCATTTTCTTCTAAAATGTTGCCTTCTATAGTTACCATAATTATTGTTTTGCTTGGATTCAATATCAAAGCATTATATTATAACCATTGTAATATTTTTGTGTCTATAATATAAAAATTGCTTTTTAAATTGTTCTATGAGATAAGTTTTGACCGTCATTCCTACTTAGTATTTTATTCTTTAAACATTTGGTAAAACCTTATATGTATTCCTATGGAGTGTGAAAATAAGATGATAGTCGTGCTATTCTTCTTGTTTTCGTGTGGTTAGTGGCCAACCTGTTTTCAACAGTTGTTCAAGCCGCCCGTAGGCCTCTGACATGGCTTAACGACTGCTGTCAATTTGACAACAACCGGGACCGACTTTTTACGTGACCTCCGAAACACGGAGACGCTCAGATGAAATACCACTAAGCGGTCATCCATCTATAGACCGACCGCACCCAACCTTGCTTAACCTCGCTAATTGTTTACCGATCAGTGAGTGCAACTGGCTATGCAGCATACTGCGATTTGTAATAGATTGTATGTCTGATCCCAATACACTGTAGGATAATAAAAGAGTTGCATGTCTGCTTGTAAGTCTATTGTTATAGTTTTCTTAGAAATAGTTGCAAACTCGTTGAAATAATTCTCTATAAATCGCGTGACCTGCATTAAATCGTAGATAGACTCATAGATTCGTATTGTATGTAATATTTTTGTATACATATGTAATCGGGAATAATAAAGAATAATAAGACTTGAATGTACACATTCCATTATTTTGTTTTATAACTATAACACCAAACAAAAAAATGTTATGTCGGTTTAATAAAATCGGATATTTTTTGCCGTGCATTCATGTATAACTTTTTTATCTACAACTTAAATGTAGCTTACTCAATAACTTAATTAATAAGACAGTTTTCTGTTAAGTTATCTGTTACTATCAAACTTACTTTTGTATTGCAGTGAATATTATTTTATCTGATGAATAAACTAATATTTACTGCAAGAATGACCTTGCTGCACTGAAATGCAAACATTTGAAGTATTTATTTTGTTTATAATAAATAATAGTTACGATATTGTTATAAGAGAACTTATTTAATATGTCAATTAATAAAATAAAGCCATCGCAGTACAGTTATAAATAATGCATTTAAGATTGTCAGCAAAGTGCAATTCATAATGTTGAATATAGATTATTCACAGATTAATAATTTCTTAAGAGTCTGCTTAGCAATTATAAATTCCATATATTGTTCACCAATTATTTGTATTTGCCACATTCCATAATTTAGTTTCTTTCTATAGTTATATTATATTTCTTAAACTGGCATTTTTAATTAACTGTTACATTTTAACATCACAAACGAAGTTAAAATAAATATATGCCTAGAATTAAGTTACAGTGCCTTTTGTAATATTTAATAAATGTTGTAAGCTGTACTTAATTTGTTTTATTACCCTTATTTAATGAAATATTTAAAACAAAATACACGTTCGGAAAATTGCAAATTTTATAGTTAAATTTTGAAAGAAACGGTTTAAAATCTAAACCAGCAATTTTAGAGCAATATATAGCGGTTTTGCAATATAATTATACAAATGTATTACCTATTATAATGAGTTCTATCTTTGTTTTCCAGCGAGTATACATCGCCATGTACGACTATGAAGCAAGCGACAGCGACGAGGTGTCGTTCCGTGAAGGGGACCTCATCTCCAACGTGACCTCCATCGACGAGGGCTGGATGACCGGCCAGGTCCTCCGCACGGGACGTACAGGCATGCTACCAGCTAATTATGTGGAGCTCGCGCCCGCGGGCACGCCACTATACAACTGATCTAGGGTTAATTAACCTTTTCGAGCCGTTGATGAACCTTAATCTTCGAAATTTAAATGTAACGCATCGCAATAACTGAAAGTATATCACTATAACTGCAATTATTAGGTTAACCATGTAGAGATATCAATATAAAGCAATGAGGTGCTATACACCTGCACAAGTTACTTTTATATCTAAGTATTACTTAGATAAAAATTATTGATGTTGGTTAACCTTGTACTTAGTTGATGTTGTTTAACCTAATAGTACTTGGTTAGCGAATGTTAACCAGTTCGCTACTAGTGATTGAATTAGTGGTTATCTTAACCATTTATTTATGATTAAACGCACGGTATTAATATACAAAATAAATATATAAGGTTTTTAAAAGTATATCTCATCTAAAAGAATTAATAAAATTGCTGTGCCTTTTAAAGTACGCGTATATTGCAGTTAGACATTTTAAAATATCATAATAATTAATTTAAAATATTACGAGTGCGACATCTCATGCGACATCACTGAGTAGACTTTTAAATTCATATTTTTCTACGACTCTGACGTTCGTATGTCTAATGCATATTTTACTATGGTAACCGAAATGGCTGGACCAATTTTGATACAAACCGAAACACTCGGGCCTACGTTGCGAGACTTATATGCATTCGCATAGCCGAATCGAAAATTAGCTTTTTTAAATTGCCACTAGCGTTATATGTAAAGATTTTATATGTATAAATAATAAAAATACACTTTTTCTAAATTTATTTATATAATTAAGATTAAAATATAAGTACATATGTTTTCACTTCTTAGTAAAGCTATGTCATACTCAATTTAAAATATTTTTGTTAAGAAGTGAAGTCCATCTGTATGAAGTAATTTTTATATTATTTATCACATGCACGATAGTAGGTACGTTGGGTTTTTAATTTACTTAAAAGATTAGTAGCCTAATAATATAGTGGGCCGTATTTTAAGCAGAATGAATGACTGCCATTATGAAAACCGCTGTTAAACTGTCTTTAGTTTCTTCTAACATATAAGTGTTTATGACAGCGCCTTATCTTACCAGGTGGTCAAACTTTAAAATTTTTTGAATGGTGGTACACTGTATCTGGTGCGAATGCAATAACCGTAGTCATAAAGTCACAAATTGGCGGTAATTCAATGACAAAGGTATTGGCACGCGATCACGTGTGGTCGGGTGGTCGATGGTCGATCACCGTCTATAGCACTTTTGTCGTGAACTAACTCGAAAGTTTAGTTAGACATGTTAACAACGAGCTGTATTTCAGTTTGTTTTCCAAATTCTTAGTAATCTTTACTCAGAACAGTAAAACATGTTAATATATTTTATATGAAAAAAGAAAGAATCATCAAAATCGATTCACCTAGAAAAAAGTTTTGAGGTAACACACATAAAAAAAACATACAATCGAATTGAGAACCTCCTCCTTTTTTTGAAGTCGTTTAAAAAGGAAATAAAATATTGTAGAACAAGGAGACATTGGCAGTTTTAAATTGTTTAATATTTATGCTCGTAGACAGAGATAGCTAAATGTTGGTACTTACCTAGAAAACAAAGTGCAATGCTCTATTATATGTATTCGCTCTGTCTTGTGGAACCAAAACGGGATGTATATACTAGTCTATCGCTTTCTTTAGCTTTTTTTTATCTACGAGTATACTTTAGCAGTTTGGCTACTATAGAAATTAACTCTTCAAATTCGGGTCAGATATAGTGTACACATAAGTAAGTGACTAAAAAATAATACTTGTTAGCCTGAATTTATCATTGCATGTGTATGACATCATGAAAATAATTGGACGTACTTTCTGAAAAACGTTCCAGCCCACACTCGGGTCAAAATCGAGTTATTATTAGCAAATTAGTCACGGGGCTACTATTTACTAGCTGGAAAAATTTGGTAGCTCTACTATCACTCTAAATATGAAATCATGACTTAGTAGACCAACCCACATGTATGAAGAAGCAATACGAGATTGAACTTCAATCATGATTATCTCAAAATGTTAACTTTGTGGGTTGGAACGTTTTTCAGAAAGTACGTCCAATTATTGTAATTATAAGGCAGGGCCATCTGCAGGGCAAACACATCTAGCCTTAGACTGACATATACAGTAAAACATATTTATTTTACTAACTACGGGACATTCTTTGCATAAAGATATACATGAATAAGTATAATCTTTCTTATTTAGGCTTTAAATTATTTTGAACGAACAAACTTGTTGTCGAGGACAAAATGAAAGCATTTTGAGTCCATTCCGATATTTAATGTTTTTAATAATAAACTATTGCTTTTTAAGTATTTATCTTTTATGTAACAAGTGTCGAGCCACATTCCTACTTAAGTAATGTCTTCTAACCCACGGTTTATTTACTTCGTTACAAGTACATATATAATGTACTCTTATTTACAAATTCAATAATGGTTCGTGAATAACATAAGCAAAATCATTTCGGTTTTTATATTGGGATATATTTTGCAAATTATACTTTTAAAGTACAGAAAGAAATAAAAATATCAAGTCAACTGTATTATGTATAATATGTTGAATATGTTCAAATATATAATTTTATATAAGAATATTTGTGCTCGATACTCAAATATGAAACTATTGTTATAATTTGCTTAGAATTAACATTAACGCACGGCTTTCGCACACGACCTACTATTTACTACAAAATCGCATAATCTTTGTTTTATAAACTGCAAGAATTATGCGATTTGGTAGCAATCAGTCGATAGTGTGTGGAGGCCCTTACTACTTGAAACTCGTGGGCTGGCAACGCCTGTAAATACACCTAGTTTAACATTATATCAGTTAAATAAGTATATTTTACATAAACTGTATACATACATACCAGCATAATATAGGCACTGGGTTTATTCAAGACTTCATATTATGTATACATTCCACTTTTTATATTCTGACTAGGCGATCGCATTATTATAGTTTTATTTGAATCTCTTGATAACAAGAGATCGGTTCCCTTATATATAAGATTTATTGTAAACACCAGAATGGTCTTGGCACATAATTTTTTTATTAAAAAGGAAAAACTCTTTTGAACATATTTGCAATATAATAAGTAACATATTATGTAACTTTTTAAACATTACTGAACATGGATATTCCAAATAAGTAATAAATCGTAATGCATTCTCTACTAGACAATACATAATAATATATTTAAAAGTAAATGCAGATATCCATTCAATATTATTAATTCGTTGAGTGTTGACAGAAATATCAATGCACACCCAAAAAGCAAAGTGTAAACAATAATAAAATTGATAACTTGAAATATTTGTTACTAGCTTTTGCCCGCGGCTTCGCTCGCGATAATTTAGAATTGGACAATCAATTCGGGTTGTACTCTGCTTGTAAAAATATAATTCAATCATGATTCGAAAGACACGTGGCGCCATCTATTATCATAAGAACGTTATTATTGTTTTCCTCGGGAACAGTAATTTTATTTCGGGATGAAAGGTAGCCTATGTCCGTTTCTGTACACCTGTCAACGTATATGCAAAATTTCAGGATGATCGGTCAGTGGTTTAGGCGTGAAAATGTAACAAACAAACAAACTCATTTTCGCTTTTATAATATTAGTTAGGATTATTATAAGAGTTATGTGCCGAGATAATTCTGGTGTTTTACAACTAAAAGCATAATAAATAGTCACTGTTATATTCTCGTTTACATTATGTAGACTATTAAGATCTATCAGAATACAATAGGAGCATTTTAGCTATTATTCTATTCTCTTTTACAAATGTATCTGTGGGGGTGTATTTGGTGACTATTTCTTGTGTCAGACGAAAGCAAAACAATGTTTATACAAGTGTTTCTATATTAAATATGAAATATTTAAGAGCTGTTTTCAAATGTCAATAAGATCCAGAACAAATACAAATTTCAAAGATAACTAAGGCTATTTTATAATTTACTGCAACTGTGCCGAGTGTTGTGGGTTCGAATCCCACATGGGACAAAGATTTATGTGATCCACATATGTTTGTTCGGAGAGTGGGTGTTCTTTGTGTCCGTTGTTTGAATGTTTGTAAGTCCCCGCGACACGGGAACTATTCCTGGTGTAGTGTGTCTTTTTAAAACATTAACCTTAATACTAATTATATTGCTGCCTCAAGAAATCATTTTTATATTAAAGGTAAAGTTTAAGTTTTAACTCTGGGTCTACTTGATTTATATATAGCTTTTGAAGTATTTTCGTTTAATATATAAACACGACATTCAATAAAATACTGTATATTTTTCTAAATATATTTTTAATAATAGTTATACTTGTAATCACGTATAACCTGTTGAAATAGCAATTGTTACTAACTGTTATGCCTTAACATCACAAACGAAGCTATATTATAATATATAGGACCAGTATTAAGTTACAGTGCCTTTTGTAATATTTAATAAATTTTATAAGCAATATCTTCAATGTTTTATTTTTCTTTGCTCTCTTTCTCGCCTGTTTTCCAGAGGGGTAGGCAGAGACTACGGATTTCCTTTTGCTACGATCCTGGCACACTTCTTTGGCTTCATTCACTTTCATCACATTCCTCATACACGCTCGACCGGTTTAAGGTGCTCTTAACCTGGCCTTTTATCCAGAACGTCTCCGATCTGATCAAGAAACGTTCGCCTAGGTCTGCTTCTTGCGACTGTTCTAGTCACATTACTTCCGCTTTGGGTTATGTGGAAAAGTAAGTTTACTCGTTAATTGTGCAATGTGGGTTTTCAATAGTAAATCAACGTCGGATATAAGCCGCCTAGATCTAGGTATACATTTGATGCAATACTAAGACAGTATTCTATAATTACCTAAGTCTATGTAATAGAGGACTGCGCCGAGCGTTGTGTGGATTCGAATCCCACAGGGGACAAAACTGTGTGTGATTCACAAATGGTCGTTCTTTGTGTCTGTTTGAATGTTTGTAAAGTCGCCCGCGATACAGGAATTACTCCTAGTGCGAGAGTACCTAGTATTTAAAAAAACGAGAACAGCTGTGTAACTGCTTCCGCGGGGACTGCCTACGTTAAACTACATAATACATCAAGTTTAAAGATATCTGCAGGAGGGTGAGCTACATCTATTGTCTATCACACACGCACGTAGGTAAGCCTAGATAGGTAAGTACACTTTTACAACTAGTCAAACAAGCCGGACAAAAGATACTTCAACTTACCAACAAATAGAGACTGGCTCTAGTATTTACATTTAACACGGTGGACATATACATTTGTAGATATTACTAAATAAAATGTTAAGCTGCTGTGGACATGTAGAAAGAATGGACGAGGAGACTGACTAAGAAAGTTTATAAGGCTAGGGTGAATGGAACAGTCGCAAGAGGAAAACCTAGGCGAACGTTTCTCGATCAGATCGGAGGCGTTCTGGACAAAGGCCAGGTTAAGAGCTCCTTGAACCGACGGGCGTGTATGAGGTATGTGATGCAAGTGAATGAAGCCAGAGAAGTGTGTCAGGATCGTAGCAAATGGAAATCCGTAGTCTCTGCCTACCCCTCTGGGAAACAGGCGTGAATCTATGTATGTATATTACTAAATATATATACAATGTATACCCTATTATCTTAGAACACAATGCTAAATTTTACTTGAACTATATCGCGCGCGGGTGAGCTAAGTTTCAATACGATCCATCGTAATTTACTCGAAACAGCAAACAATTTGTCTCAACGAATGTATGCGATGCGTGGCTTCACCTATTGTACACGGAAACTGTACTGTAAAAAGTTGAGAACACTTGCTACTGACGCATGCGCACTGGCTTTAAAATCACGTACAGCTGGTAATCGCCATCCTTGTCTGACGACAGATGAAACGTGATAACTCTCTTTCACTTTAATCTAACAGCTGGCAACCCTTACTTGCGGCCATTTTTACATAGGCAGACATATGTCATGGACAAAAAAAAATTAGCTTCAATTTAAGATATAAATGATGAACATACGTCATGAACGTATAAATGTAACAAAGTATGACCTGTTTAAACCTAGCTGCGAATAGGTTGCGGCCGAGTGCGCAACGGCATTTATTTTATAAACATGTGAATGTAATTTTTTGGCAAAAGACAATTAATCATATTTTAATTAAAAATACTAGCGGTCACATTTTGATTGGCACCTTGGTAAAAATATGTTCCCCTATTTATAATTATTAATTGTACATAAAAATAGATTTTTATTACCTACATACTCGATTCATGTAGCAATCTTGCAGCCGGATCTTAAACTATTTCGGAAATAATCAATACACCATAGTGGCTGTTACAAACTTAGGTACCACCCACGCGCCACAGTCCGAACTAAGGCAGCTAGTGACTCGGTTACCAGCGGGCTCACAGTAGACATACTGAGTCAGTATGCCTACTGTGAGCCCGTTGGTAGTCGAGTGACCGAGTGTGTACACGGGTACCTACGTAGGTATGCGTGTATATAGACTATATGATAGAGTTTAGTAGCAATTAATGTTTCATAACGATTCAATGGTTAAGTTTATTTGACATTTCTGATTAAATATCAAAATCTCTTAGGCAGTTGTCCCATGGCCGCCGCGACGGCGAGGAAGCGACTAACTATCGGCAATTTTCTCGCTCAAGAAACGTACAATAGATATACATTCCGTGTAAACAAAAGAGATGTTTATATTAATAGTTGATTGCTGACTGTTTACACTGCCGGCGAAGCCTCGCTCCACTAGCTGAGTGACAAAAGCTATTAAAGATAATACTCGCCCAGCCATAACTACTTGGTCAGCGATGCTCGCTTGGCGGTCAGAGCTCACGCCGAGAGACTAACTAGCGGTTATTTCTCTACAGTGCGGCTTTGAAAGTACACGTATTGTTATTTATCATTCACTCATTGTTGTCTAGTTACTTGGAACAAATTTTAACACCGCAGTGTATCCCTCGTGCAGGTTTGCGCAAGACCACAAAACACTTTGCGCAGGAGTGCCACAGTGCCACCGCGAGCGAGTGGCGCAAGTAATCGCCCGTTGCACTCGCACGTGTGTGTGTTCCAACGACAAAATTATCGGAACACACTCGCTTCCCGCTGCTCATCAACTCGTTTCTAGCTTCTAGCTCTACTCGCTTCTGGTTCATCGTCGGTGGTCGGACAAGTGCCTTATCGTGCCCAGTATAAACATGATTTTCATCCATGATCCACAAATGATTGTTCGGTCTATTCCACTAGTCCCTACCAGCTGTCATTTCTCTATCATGACGTCACTGGTTGTAATGAGTGGAATTTAATTTTTACTTATCCTACCATGCCAGTTTTGTTATTAAGAATAGTTGAGAAAAAAAAAGCAGTATACTTAGGTATCCATACGAAGAGCAATTAGGAATAAACTATCAAAACAAAGCCACAGATGCGTCTTTTATACATTTATTTATTGACTATATACTTCATACATTTGACTAAAACTAATTCATGCAACATAATATCTTAGTTCAATCGTAGATATTATAAAATCTTACAAAATATTTATTCATTAATACTCCGTAATGCAACAGCGTGGACACGAAGCTCGTGTTCAGGCACTTTGAAGGCACCTCATTCAAAATTAGTTTCAAGTAACTTTATTTATATATCTGCTATTTTATATACTAATGCGGACTAAATAGCATTCATGTACCGCCTTCTTTCTTTATTCCAAAAACGATTGATAACAAGCAAGAAACAAGGCGGTACGTGAAGATCAAACTAGGCAACTTAGTAAGTTGCCTAATTTGATCTTCTTACCGTCGCAATTGTACCGCCTTCTGTTCAAATGTATTTATTATTATATCTTTTAAGATTATGTATAGGGGACTAATTTACGCCTCTTGTTAACGACGTAGATCACTTACGAATATTAAAGCACTTGCGCTAGTTATATGCATTGTATCAACGATAAACGCAAGGCACAAGCGTAAATGGCATATGATTAACTCGCATATGTATTTCGCGCGAGTTTCTCTCGCATATTTCAGAGCCAGTTACTTGCGTCTTATACAAGCAAGCAACTATAGATATACGTTTTGTCAGCACTTAAAATGGCAATCCGAGTTTATAATATAATATCGGGGTGCACCATTTCGTACAAAATGGTATCATTCTTGGAATACAAAAACCGATCACAAGAGGAGAAAAGCCCACAAAATATATTTAAAAAATACCTTAACATAATGGAAAACTTGAAACATATTTTTGACGAATAATTACATTTACGTAAATGAACATGCATTTAGCTTAGAGCGCTTACATTTACATACATCTAAATAACAAATATAATCTGTGATTACATAACAACCGACATTAAAGCTAGTTAACATATATGGTGTGTAGCTGCCTTTATCTTATGACGCGCAGTGTGAATGGACCTTAAGACTATACTAGACTATCTTTTTTACACGGAATAGGACTTGGTATAAAAATAGTATTATATTTGTACCAATGAGCAGATCTGACTGGAATATGCTAAAGATTAGTATGTAGTACTATAATCTCAGTCTATCCACGCGAGTTATTAATTTTAATGGAAGATTGATCTTTTCCATAAATTCTTTCGATATAAAACAATTTTAATCTAAGTAAAACAGTAGTCACCAGGTAAAAAATATTTTTACATTTACCCTATTGAGCCGCAGCGGCAACCGGTGGCCAGACACTAGATTTTCAATTATAACTGGTATTCTACATATTAAATAGTTTAAAATTTATTGTTGAAACTGCAGTCTTAAAGCTATGTTTTGAAATTCAGTTACATAAATATATCAGTTTATTATTATATAGTATTTACCTTAGGGCCTCATTCACAGCTTACAATAATACAACATAAAACCCGTGGTTCATACACAAACTACTAGAGCAGGGCTCGAACCCCGGTTAACAACAAAATCATAATCATAATAGAGTATTTAGCCTACACAGTCTAACACCGACCAGGGCACTAGACTTATTAACTTAAACATATTAGTTAAACATTTTAATATTAGACTACAGGATAATTATATTCTTACGTCACACATCAGTTAAAACACTTCTGTTTAATTCAAAGCGAGTTGACAGCACACCGAACATTGTTCAGAATACCATGCACTGATACAGGATTTTCCCTAGTGTCTTTAAAAGGGGGTTGACTATCCCAATATTAGAAAACTATACATTATTACATATTATGTATTTGTCCAGTGCGAGGATCACCACCAACCAAACTGCCTCTTGCTAAAAAACTGTGTTTTCAACCACCAGTTAATCATCTGACAGTGTTATATTGAAATCCTGCAGTCTAAATGATTACATTATAACATATATATTTAAATCATAATCTAAAATGTTTAGATGAACGATGAGGTGTGATAATGACAAGATACTCCATGGCCTCTCTATTCGAATACTTTCCTCCATACTAACTTTCATACTTTATTCTCCTCGTAATCTTTGGCTATCTCGCAGACGTCTTGGTACGAGAATACAAATGTAAATTATAATAAAATATAGGTTATACCCATTTATATACATATTAAAATTAAACTACTAAGTTTATTAAAATCTCTAAAGGAAGACATAATATGGAATTTTGTTGGAAGCAATATTAATATACTTTTGAAACCATTGGTCTTTAGAACATAGTATCTGGAAGTAGTTTAATTTCAATATGTAAATTACTCAATTCCAAATTTCTGAATAATATACATACATTGCTTATAGCAATAGTATTAGGCAAGACAATTTTTGTACACAAAATTTATCTATTAATCCATATTGGACTATTTTAAGTTGTTATTTTTACTGTTCAACACATACATTGAGGGCTAACTTATGTCAAATATTTGAATGACTACCGCATCAATGCGGTCCTTCGGTTAGCCCACAAGTGCTCAAACAAACTCTCATTTACACAAGTTTAGCATATTATTATCAATATGTTTTACATTTCAATAATAAAAGTATAGTATATCTATATAAATTAATATTTTAAAGTCACTGTTAAATAATACACCAGAAATGCCCATAACAGTTGGATTGTTTAGCTTTTATTGGACGTTGATGAATATTATTGGTCAATTTCACAAGTATTTCGGCATGTAATAGTGTTGTTCCTTTGACACGACGCATGCTTGCGGAATGTTAGAAAAGATAACTAGCCCTGATTGGTACATTCAAACACACTATTATAACAACCAATTAGGACGCCTACTATATTTAAATAGACTTATAAGCTTTTTTGGTACTCTTAAGAGTACCAAAGAAGCTTATAAGCCTCTTTGGTGCTCTTAAGAGTACCAAAAAGAATTAGTGTCTCGGAGACACTTATCCTATATTCCTTGTTGACTGACGTATAGCAGCCACAGTCATGCCGTATGCCAGACTTATAGATACTGGGGAGTTTGTTATTCCCAACTTGTCTGGCACATGGTGTGGATACTGGTCTGTGAGACATAGATGGTAATCTACCTTGCAGCATCATAAAGGTGTTCTCAAAGCTAGTCTGCTAGCTTCATTGTGATAGCTGCCGTCTACCAGACACAGATCCAGACCTATATACATATTGGTGAGTTTGTTAAAGGTCCGGCCAATGGCGTGACTGCTCGTCTGTGAGACGTAGGTGGTAGTCTACCTTGCAGTATCATAGAGGTGTACTCAATCCCAGTCTGCTAGCTTCCTTATGGTGTTTGCTGTCTACCAGACACGTACTGGTGAGTTTGTTAAAGAGCCGGCAGGTGGCGTGGCTGGTGGTCACGTGGGCGTGTCTAATGCGTGTTGGTGGCGCACAGCAGTAGCGCCTGCGCGTCGTCGAGTCGCTCGAGGCGGTAGGTGGAGTGGTCCGGTAGGTGACGCACGAGCTCGTCTGTGAGTCGCACGCGGGCACCGTTCGGACCCGACACTAGTACTGTTTCACATTCCTGTAATGACAAAACAATGTTATATACTCTACAAGTTATGATTCAGCTTACATTTCTCAGATATTTCTCTCATTTATTGCACGGATGGAGTAGTCAAAGTAGTCGATTTGTCACTGCCACTATGCCGACTGTTATGGCTTCGAAGCCTACATGACAACAATATTGCGTGGTTCGAATGTGATTTTTTGAACCTGTGTGTGTTTGAATGTTTGTAGTCCACTGCAACAAGATTTTTCTAGTGTTTGTAAAGTCTCCCGTAATGCAAGAATTATTATTGTATTGGAGAAATTTGGGTGTCTAAAAAAATGTTTTATATTGGCCTTTCTAAGGGCTTATGTTTAACTTATCATCAGATATAGTAAAATATAACAGTCAAAAATAGTAAATGATCACCAAAATTAAAACCGCATTATAATACCAAAAATATTAATTGCGCAGCATAGAGATCAAAATAAGTCGTCGGCGCTCCGCTTCGCGGGGCTCCTATTTTTGCGTGGGTTTAAGAAGGAACCTAAAATAACCTAACCGTTCCGAGACGGAATGCAGTGATTTGAGTCGTATAGGTGCTCGTTATGATATATTTTAGTAAGCATATTTTGGTGTGCAATTACTATTTTTGGTGGTCATCATTTAATTCTCTTTCTAAGCGGGCCTGTTTTATTACAATGTGTGGATGTAATATAATGGGTATGCAAATTATGTTCGAAATGTGACATGTGAAAAGTGTACGTCTAAAACGACATTTGCCTATTCGTAAAAGTACCCACATAGCATTAAGCTTGTACACGTGAAAGAGTTGTCAGAAATATATTACACACACAATTAGCCAACTACATTTTAGGTATTACATAAGGGGGTCGACATTATTGCCTTATATTAAGCTTATTTAAAGACTCCATACCGTTACATATGTGCTAAAAGGAAAGTTAATAACACTCGGGAATCAAACTCAAGATGTCCCTCAAGATGAGGTAAGTTATAACCCCGACCATGTCTATAATAATGCAAGAGCACAATGTTTACGTGACGTACCTTTTTGGGCTGTACATGCACGAGCGTGTTGAGCTTGTGCAGGAGCTCGTGCGCGCGACACTTGTGCAGATACAGCGCGCTGTAGATGTTGCTGCCGGCGGGACACACGTACACCGTCAGCCGCGGCTCAATGCGTCTGTGGATATCACGTCACCATTTATACACACACAAAGAATATCGACTTTATAATAGATAAAGCTTTTGCCTATTCATTCTTTTTTTTGACAGTTTCTGATCTAATTTTCCTTTAGTTGATATTAAGGAGAATATTATTTAGTGTTATCGTTAAACAACATTGGAGACAGTCGTTTTTATATACAAAGTAAAAGACAAAACAGTTCAGACCTTTATTTCGACATTGTTGGTCGACAGATATAAAAAAGGACATTACAGAGTATATTGTTAGATATATAATAAAATTAAGTAAAAGAGTAGAAAATAAGTGTAAAACGTTTCTCAAATTTCAATAAAGAAATCGAACACTAGCATATATAATTATTTTTCTTTTTTCCCTACCCCTCTGGGATGCAGGCGTGAATCTATGTATGTATAATTCTTTTGTACATGTATGTATGCTGTTTTTTTCTGGGATAGTTTAAATTCACAATTGGACCCAGTAGGTGGCGCTGCAACTGGGTTGCAAGGTTACTGTCGGGCAGGATACGGTCTGTTGGGTCCAATTTCGTGACTTTGCCCGCACCGGGAATCGAAACCGAGACCTCATGCAGCAGCAGCAGTAGTATAAAGTTTCATTGCGCCAACGAGGCGGTCAGTATATAATGTAAAATCAAAATATAATGTGTTATGCTCACTTGGCGTGCAGTGCGTTGAACAAACGTATGCCGTCCGCCAAACCGCATATTTGTATGATGTCATCGCGCGACAACCTGCCAACAAACAGAACAACACGCTATCATACCTGCACATATATATCATCAACATGCTTATTAGCTAAATTTATTCACAGTTAAAATCATTTATTCATTTAGGTCACAAAGGAACTCTCATGAACTTCAATTGATAGTTTGTTTACGTTAGATTTACTAAAATAATATTAGAGGTACTACACTGAGCTACTAGTGGCTGTAATCGGTGGTCAAGACTGGTTGCGAAGTCGTAGTCACTTGTGGCTAAACGTATCTACATTTTTACTCAGCTCCATTCGATAGTGTGTGAACTGTGGTCGAGTAAACGCAGCCAAGAGGCGAGCGCTGACAACTCTTGTAGTGGCGAGACTCAGAAGCGGCCACACATACCCTCAGTATGCTGTGATTAACATACACATAGGCCGCCATAGGTGGCGAAAGCAAATGTAACAATTCGTGTAGATTGAAACCATTGAACGGATTTGTAAGAATCTTGACTTACATATGAATCATGTCCTGGATACTAATAAATAGGTTACTGACATTAGTGCACATTCTCTCTTTAATCCCGGATTCTGTAGGAGAACATATCACCAGTAGCCATTAATTTTGGTATTATCAAGTCACCTTCGCAATGATAACAAACTTTTTACCCCTATATTATGAATCACGCGGGCTAAGCCGCATGCAGAAACTAGTTAAGTAGGAATTTACAAGCGTTGCTACGAAGAATTTCGCAATAGAACTTTCACTCGTACCTTAGGGGCTCGGCGGAAAGGGCAAGTGGAAACTTACTCCATAGAAGGATTGGAGCAGTAATATTTCAAGGTGGTTTACCTGAGCAGGTCGGCGCCAGAGAAGTTGTTGAACGTAGCGGCGTGATGCGCGAACCGCTGGCGCGCCAACCACGCCTGCGTCTCCGCTGATGTCGCCTCCTTCGATAGACCGCTGTTCTGCTAAACAAATAATATTCATCAAATACATGACATATTCATTAACTTGAACCTGTTTTCTCAAGAGTTAAAGAGACAACTATGAAGATATAAAACCTGAAGTCCACCACTTGTATTATGTTCCTGCACCCATCATGTATATGGGCATGTACCTGTTTAGGTACATGCCCATATACATGATGGGTGTTGCCGTTGACGCAAACGCGCCTGAGGCAGAAACAATGGATTTCTACAAAGGGCCATAACAGTCATTTTATTAACTTCAGTCTTCTTCGAAGAGGTTAATGAAAACACTATGTGGGTCTGTGCGTGTGTCTGTTAGTGACAGGCATAACTCCGGAACCACTGGACCGATTGACTTGTAACTTGGTGTGCAGACACCTTGGGGTCATACCTCGGTCGAGTTTGAATATGGGCCCTGTGGGTCAAAAGACCCCTGAGATATAGGGGTCATTCCTTTTCATTACTTTTACATTTAAGACGAAGAGGATGAATCCTGGGTTTTTACACCCATCTCGTTCAATTTAGTACCCAAATGGTTCAATGTGTTTTAAGAAATTATTTTAGCTTTACAATATTCTGTAAGTATCGATCTAATTTTTTTATACACATCTGCCACTCTATGTATAAATTTTATGTCGAAGGACGCTTTACAAACATTCAAACAAGGGACAGAAAGAACATCCAGACTCGGAATAACAATTTATGGATAACACAAAGTTTTATCCCGTGTGGGATTCGAACCCACAACACTCGGCGTAGTAGTAATGTCGAGGCAACCACTACGTCATCCGTGCAGTCAGTTTCGTCTGTTGGTATATAGTTTTCATAGTTTTTTGTGCATTAATTCATTTAAACACATACTTCAATATTAATTTTAAACTTCTCAGTCATTATAAATAAATAGTAATAATAATAGTTTGAACTGGACTGTCTGTAGTGAATGCAATTGTTGTGCATGAAGACTTGAGTTCGATGCCTGAGTCGGCTGGGTCAGGCAGTGCTATTGGAATTATCTGATAAGAAATTCTTGTTAGCAGCACGGCGTCTAAGACTGTGCCAAATAAAAACTATAGTTGGCAGCATATTAGTGCAGTACCGTTTTTTTTTAAAGTTGTGGGATGCATTGACCCGTTCCTCTCCGCGGGAAAGGGGAGCGGAAAGGTTATGTTGGTGTAGGATTTTCGGGGATAGAGGTGATACAGTCAGACTGTATGTATGTTTACCTTGTCGGTATCGTCGGCAGGCTGCGGCAGGTCGGGCAGTATGGCGTCGGGCGAGTGGCACGGCGGTGAGTTCACTTTCACGTCGCTAGCGCTGGAACAACCAAATTGTATTTGTTATAGCTTTTGTTAAACACTAGCTTTGGCCCGCGGCTTCGCTCGCGTAAATTTGTTAGTAACAGTATTTTTTCTGTGTGGAAGATACTGTC
The DNA here is from genome assembly GCA_963564715.1 of Catocala sponsa. NCBI lineage: Eukaryota > Metazoa > Arthropoda > Insecta > Lepidoptera > Erebidae > Catocala > Catocala sponsa. Next base: position 6,567,781 of record OY751355.1, read on the forward strand.
CTTTTCTGTTCCCCTGACAACGTATATGTGAAATTTCATGATGATCGGTCGAATAGTTAAGGCGCAAAAGCGTAACAAACATAACTCATATTCACATCTATACTAATATTATAAAGCTGAAGAGTTTGTTTGTTTGTTTGCTTGAACGCGCTAATCTCAGGGACTACTGGTCCGATTTGAAAAATTCTTTCAGTGTTAGATAGCCCATTTATCGAGGAAGGCTATAGGCTATATATCATCACGCTAATATCAATTGGAGCTGAGCACCAATGAAGAATGTTTCAAAATCGGAGGGTATTTTTTCCTTTTGAGAGCTTCCGCTGCGTGCGCTGCGTAAACAGTTAAAGTTTCGCAAAAATCATGTATGACAGAATTGTTCCCCTTTAAAAGTTCTAAAAAAAAGTCCGCGACAGCATATGTCTATCTTTTAAGGTTGGCTCATGATAACCATTTTTATGCTAACCAAATTTGTTCTAAAATAATGCATTATTTGCGAAGGTATTATTATAAACATGATATTAATCCTTATCCAAATAAATACGTTATTCATCACAAGTATTTAATTTAAAACAAAATTGCCCTTCACATCATTCGATTTCAATGAATATCTTAGGAGATATCGCAGTTTTAAAATAACATTGCAGCAAAATAATTATCCATTACAGACATAGTACAGACGATGTTTCTCCTGGTTTATTCTGCGTGATTACTACTGGTTCGATTTGAAAAATTCTTTTAGTGTTGGATAGCCTATTTATCGAGGAAGGCTATAGGCTATCACGCTACGACCCACGGGGGCAGCGCAGTATCGATAAACGCGGGTGAAACCGCGGGAACATCTAGTTTATAATATTTAGAATTACACGGCCTCGTTGTGTATGAGCCCTATAATAGTTCCTGTTTCGATTCCATGGTCTGGTTCTATATAAAAATTACTTACAGGGATACATCTTCAAATTATTTCAGAGATAAAATAACAATGAAATGGGATGGTCAGTGATATTCTCTTTCACTGAATATGCTGGAATAAACAACTACGATATATTGTGCAATGTTGTTGCCAAAACTATATGTGTACAGTTGTCCTTGGCGAAAGATGCAGGAGGGCAGCTGACGGGGTCTTATACTTCTTATCATACTAATTAAAATCAGCCCAATGGATAAGGCATCGAACTTGCGATCTACCGACGTGAACCCTTCCATAACATAAGTATATTAGCTTGTCTGGCGAGGGGTTAACAACAATACCAATTATTTGGTAATCTGGTAACGACAAGAAAAACATTAAGGTTGCCTGTCCATTGAAGCGGAGCATAATTGCATAAAATCTTCGCTCCGCTCCAGTATGCAATGCTATTTTAGTATTTCTCCGTTTCTTAGCTCCGCAGCCTCGCTCTGCTTCAATGGACAGGCAGCCTAAGGATGCCGTGCCAAGGGTTTTAGAATAAGACTAGCTTCATAATTCCTTTCTTTTTTTAAAAGACTACTCATGCCCTATTAGTAATGCCTGTGTCGCGGGAAACTTTACAAACATTCAAACAACGGACACAAAGAACACCCAGACTCGGAACAACCATTTATGGACCACACAATTTATTGTCCGGTGTGGGATTCGAACCTACAACACTCGGCGTAGTGGAAGCGGCGAGGCCACCGGCGACCACTTAAATCGCTACGTCATCCGGGCATTTTGTAAGTCCTCCTTGACGCAGGGCTCGATGCTTAGAGCGGGATTTAAAAATGGGTGTTAATTAAATGGTTAGCATAGTATTGGTATTTTTGTGAGCAGAAAAATATAATCTGTGAGCAGAAATAGCTAATTGATCAGCAACTCATGGCCAGCAAACTTTAAAGAGATCAAACTAAGTCGACGGAGCCCCGCTTTTTTGGGTGGGTTTAAAAAAAGGAACCTAACATAACCTAACACTTCCGAGACGGAATGCAGTGATTTGAGGCGTATAGATGCTCGTTATGCTGTGCAATATTTGCTGACCAATTAGTATTTTTGATAATCATTATATTTAATCCCTTTAAAAATCAAGAGTAAAGAAGTAAAAGATAAACCAAACCAGTTTTGTTTCCTTGTTATGAGTATAGTTCCAAGGCTCCGGAAGAAACCGTTGTATTGTCAATAAGTGTGATTATTGTCCCTCGTGGAATGAAGACAATTTTTTATCGACAAGGCCTATCGAGTCTTTGATGATGAAGAAGTTGAAGTTGTTAATTTTGCCATCTATGACCACCAGAAGCCTAATTTATTTAAATTGTTGCTTTGTATTCTGATTTTTAATTGAGTTATGTATGTATGTTACTGCCTACATGGCAACATTGCTGACCTGCAGGACCTTATTTGTTCTTTTTATACTTATTGGTTGTGTTTCCTTTTACCTTATGAGTGTGGAACAAATAAAATTAGATTTTCAATCTTTCTTATATAGTCTACCATCAGACCAGTCGGTATAATACAAGGATATGCTCAAACTAAATACGCTCGGCGCGTTGCGAGGCGTCATCCTAATCTTATAAATGCGGATGTGACATTGTTTGTTAATTTGTTACGCTTTCACGCCTTAACTACTCGGCCGATCATCATGAAATATCGCGTACACACTGTTAGGAGTACAGAAAAGGACATAGGGTACTTTTCATTCAGGACAATGTACTGTGCCCAAACGATAGAAAATTTACATAACCTAGAATAGATAATACATAGATAGTTTTATTTGCATAAAATGTAGGTACTTGTAAATTATTGCTTAGACTAATTATTGTTATATACACATGCACCACATATATTACGCTTATACTACAATTCACATTCATTTTTGACAAACTTGAAAGTAATCTTCTAATGAGTAAAAGGATTTATCAATTGGCCAGTTCCTGAATTTCTTGCAAAATCTGTGTGTAGGCATTTGTTTGAAACTACTAGGTAACGCATTAAGAATGCGTCCACACATTACTAAACTACTTTTTAAGTACACAGACGTGTAGCTTTTTGCAATACAATTCTGTCGGGATGCCTGGTGTTACGAGGGTACAAGTCTCTTGCTTTTTTAAGCAAGTTAGGGTGCTGCATAATAAATTTAGCTGACTCTAGTATACATCTACATACAGGATAGAGTGAGTCTGCCAGACCGTTTGAAAAACGGCTTGCAGGACCTCTCCTCTCCTACATCTACGCGAGCGAAGCCGCAGGCAAAATTTTGTAATATTATATTTGTATCTATCGCTCGATGCTCAAGTTTAAGCTTTCGTTTCCATTGGAGCGCACATTTAGTATCCATAGAAAATTTCTAAATATTTTATATCCTGGATTTCAAATTATTTTATTTTATTTTAAAGAGGTACATCGCGATAGTGACAACATGCATGGTAAAACACTAACGATAATATTGATACGATGCATTTTCTGATAAGTGTTTTTAAGTGTCCAAATGCGTTTGGGTTTCGCTATCTTAAGTGCTTAGGCCAGTACAGTTGATACCTAAGTCTATTTACGCCACAGCACTCACATTTCAACGGTAAATAATGCTGAATAGTTGTAACTAAGTGCTACATACGTAACAAATTTATTTTGTATGTAGTCATGTAAAAATGTCGCCATCCTGCATGGATGAGGCAATGGTTAAGTGTTTGTCTCGCTGCTTCGTGTGCCGTGATGTGGATTCGATTTCCAAATAGGACAAAAGTTTGTAAGATCCAATATAGTTGATCAGTCTGGATGCTGTGTCTGTTGCCTAATATTTTTAAGCCACAAGCAGAACTTATATGACGACCTAATACTGGAGCAATAATTAAACGAAATGTTATCCAAATTTCATCTAAATCATCTTTTATCGATTTGCGCAATTACTTTCAAAGATTTCACAAAAGTTCACTTATTATTAGATATCCCGAAAAGTATCGTCTATCCGGTAAATGAAAATTAGAATCCAACGTAAAATGCACGAATAATCATTATTGATCAATATTTATAGTGATAGAAGTAAAAAAATACTCACTCTTGGCAATAAGGCTTCATTTGATTGTTTGACGCAATAATTGCTGAAACAAAACAAAAAATTATAAACTTGTGTAATAATAAAACAGCTTGAAGATAATTGTTCAATATAATTGCCAACATTATTTATTAGTCTGATGGTTGTATAAAAACTATAACTTTATGAATTATAATTGTCGTAAATTTGCGCTATCGGCTGATTGTGAGAGTTCAGGATTTTATGTCTAAGTTTTATCGAAGTATTATTTTTAAAGTTATGGCTATTATATATTATCTATCCCGTAGCATCAGATTTCGCTTACGTTTGCGGCCTGTCGTGTGGTTCTCCCTTTTGATTTCAGAGTTGTTTTGGTTTCATTACTATCTATTTGGGATTGTATATGAGGCGATCCCTAGTAGAAGCACGCTATCTGTGCCTATTTACAAGTTCCTATTCTTTCGACCAAGACAGCACGATACTTCTTTCAAGAAATCATTGTGTCAATAGACCATATGCTTAGAAAAATGGCAATAAGGCTCGCCCTTTAAGTGGGAACTAAAACACTGCTGTGGCATATCACCAAACAAGAGTCAATATTTAAGTGTTTTATTCAGACATTTGTTATCTAAAATACAATAGATTTAGCCAATAAAAAGGCATTCATAAAATTGGAAAGGCGTCTGATTTCGAGCATCTTCATAAGGCACGCCTAGGAAGCACTAATATCTTTATAAGTCTCGCATAACCTAGGTTATCAGATTTTGTACAGCAGTCCTGAGTTCAGCAGTGGGACAATATGAAATGAAATAGTGTAACGATTTAAACTCACCATGTTGTGGTAAAACTGGTTTGTTGACCACTATTGGGCTCGCAACAGTTTTTGGAGCAACACTGCAACAAAAATAAATACAATGCATATGCAGGTAATACATCGATTTGCGCATAAACTTAAACATTAAGGATTATAGAAGAGTAATAGTGAGGTTAATCGGTTGAGTAAAGAGCTGCTTATGAAACATATAACCGCTCAAACCGATCGCTCAGCAAAGTTTACGTGTCCTTGCGGCAATGTCATCAAAGAGGCGTGGTCTTATACAGTCATACTTCTCCGTGCCTTAGAGAATACGGCAAATCATAATTCCTATGCTTTAGATAGTGAAGAACTAAAATGTTGGCTTGACTTCACCTATCAATGTAGGCTATTTTAAGAAGCTCAGCGACTGTTACTTGTAAAAACTTGCATATTCCATATTCAGTACCAGTAGTCTCGAATCTACCGATTTTTTGGTAGAGAATATAAAAAAAAAATGAAAATTAGAGTTGTCTATGAGAAAAAAAGTTTGGGAAACTGCTTTAAACCATAAAACATGTCATATTGATCGTCGCGCTGCTCCTAGAGGAAAGTAATAATATGCAATTTTTTTGATCATGTTAAACCATAGGTTTCTTTGTCTCATGGGACTTAACAAAACATTCATACAGTAGGCACAAAGAATACTAAGACAACTAACTAATAGTGGATCACACTAACACCCATATTCTAAAATCAGTATTCACAGTTGCAAAAAATCTCCTCCACTCGGCGTCCCTCGACATCTTTCCTCACTCGAGGTGAGGAAACAACTGTCAAACTCAAGGTACGTCGCGACCAACCTTAAGGAATACTCGAGGAAGATCTACGCCATTGTTACCTATTCACCTACGCTTGTAAATACGACTGATAATTTTATTTGAAGATTTTTAAAGTGTTTTGTAATGGATTTTAAACGATTTTTGAATTATTTATATGATAATCCGTACGATTATCCTGAAAGGCGTTATTTGCGAGACGCAACTTCTCCGCCTCACTGAATATTTGTCTTCCAGACATAAATGTGTGGAATAAATAAAGCTAAAGGATAAAACTTGGATCACAACATTCACAACACAACAAACAAATCAAACATAAACAACTCGGAATGACGCGATGCGACATAGATAAGGTTAAAAAACAAACATCTATCAATTTTGAGGCGATCATAGACAAAAACATTAAAAAGTATGTTTAAATCTATGATTTTGTGACGTATGTAATGACGTTTTACCTCGACTCAACCTCATTGGAAAATCCTCCAGATTACCTCAAGTCAAGAGAAAGACATGACTAAGAATACCGATTTCGAGGATTCCTTGAGGTGATCCTTAAGGAAACCGAGGATCGGTTGAGTCGAGGTTGAGGAAGGTTTGAGGTTACTTCTTAGAATATGGGTGTTAGTGTTCCGTGTGTCGCCACAACACTGGGCGCAGTATCAGTGACGAAGCTACCACTTAAACCACTACGATATCCTTGCCAGTCACTCGAAAATCTTGCTGTTGAGCGACAGATGGCGCCGAGCGCAGACAACACCGTCAGTTCGACTATACTATGTCTCCGTGGTGCAGCGGTAGTGAATGCGACTGCTGTGCATGAGGTCTCGGGTTCGAATCCCGAGTCAGACCAAGAAAAAGTTATTGAGTTTTCTGTTAACAAATCTCAATAGCAGCCCAAAGTTAGAAAGTTGGAGGTGTTAGACACCTCCATGCCTCGGAAACCACGTAAAGCCGTTGGTCCTGCGCCTGATTTCTCTCCGGTCGTGTTGGATTACCGTCCCATCAGATCATGAGAGTTACGGAACAGAGAGTGCAATTGTGTTTGCGCACACACTTGTGCACTATAATATATCATGCGCAGTTGGCCAGTCTCCGTTAAGACTGGCCGCCCGCGCCGCCGTGACCGAAATTCGGTCTGGAGGACATTATACCTATCATATAGATGTCACTGACATGTGCATATTGTAAACAATATGACGAGTTCTCTAGTAGAAAGCTAGAAACATAGACAGACGCCTCATATACAAATTTTCCAAACAGCTACTGACTTTCAATACACGTGTGATTTAGGTCAACAAAGATAAAAATAAATGCCGGAAAAGCAGATAGTGATAATCTAGTATATCTTAATGATAAACAATGGAAGCATTATTCAATGCCACAAGCTGTTATTTTCTTAAAATCGAACTGGTTATGTCTGGTAATTGCCAGCAAGATGCGATGAAATTTGGATTAAATCAGTCTTGTATAAATTGAAAGCGGGAAACTTTCTTAATCCTAAAATTTCACACAAACTGAGGCAGCCTAACTGGTGAAATTTGCCCAGCCAAACAACCCTGTGCTGTGTTACTGTGTCAAAACTGGGAATACATGTTAGTATGAGTGAGTGTTGGTTGTGCAAACATTCATAGGCTGGTAATTGTTTGTTATCAAGCAAGCCATATTATGTGTCTACTAGCTTTTGCCCGCGGCTTCGCTCGCGTTAATTTAGAATTTGAGAATCAATTCGGGTCGTACTCTGCTTGTAATAATATAATTCAATCATGATTCAAAAGACACGTGGCGCCACCTATTATCATAAGAACGTTATTATTGTTTCCTCGGGAACAGTAATTTTTTCGGGATGAAAGGTAGCCTATGTCCGTTTCTGTACACCTTACACCGTATATGCGAAATTTCAGGATGATCGGTTCAGTGGTTTAGGCGTAAAAAGGTAACAAATAAACAAACAAATTTTTGTATTTTTTTTACAAAATGACAGCTAACTAATATAAGTAGAAGCAGCAAGTGACATGAATACCAGTCTTAAGAATCATTATTGCAAGTGGTAGTTATGGTGAAGTGTAACATCAGATGTGCTGTCACAATAGGTAATGGACAATTTTGTTTTTTTAAATATGAACATTTAAGGTGTGTTAATTTTACAAAGTAATAGAACCTCTTGGTATAGTGGACTGGGTGTTTGTGCTATTAACCAGCTCACCTATTCTTAAGGTTACAAGTAACTGCTGCTTGTATAAGGTGTGGGTTCATATCATGTAATAGGTGAGCACTAAACTAGTAACCACTTTAGCAGTAGTGAACAACCAACATCCACACACAACTCCTTAGAACATTACATCTGCCATAACTACTAATCCCAAAAACTTGTTATAAACAAGTTTTTAAATATATTTCATAAAATCTGAAGACTATAGTGGCAGTGGTATGAGTGCATGATTAGTCCAAAAAAGTACAACTGAAAAAAATGATTTCTAGGGATTCAACAAAACATGACTATGAGAGATGGTAGCTACTTGTAACTATGACTGTCTATAAATAAATATGGGAACTTACAAATATGTATTATTAATATTATGAGCTATATCCTTACTTAATATTATAAATGCGAAAGTCTGTCTGTTACCTTGTCACGCTCAATCTGCTGAACCGATTTAAATGACATTTGGAATGGAGATAGCCTGAGACCCTGGGAAGGACAAGGGCTATATAACATCACGCTACGGCTCACAGGAGCGGCGCAGTAACCATAAATACCACTAACACGGGTGAGACCGCGGGCACAGCTAGTTATAAATAAATTGTTAAATCAGGCAGCCACACTACTTAATAAAAATAACAGAATCAACTAAGTTATTCAATTAGGTTATGCATAAATAAATAATGCTAATAACTTTTATGTCACTGTTATCACTACAACTATTTACTGTGTTAATGCTATCACCTTGGCTACTATTATGCTTCTCATTACAGACATTAATCAGAAACATCAAAAATACAATGTATATTGTGACTGATCAACACGTCTTAAGTCTAATTCTAGATTTGCTTGCGGTTTCACCCGCGTTTATGATTAATGCGCCGCCCCCGTGTAGCGTCATGTTATATAGCCTATAGCCTTCCTCGATAAATGAGCTATCCAACACTAAAATAATTTATCAATTCGGTCCAGTAGTTCCTGAGATTAGCGCATTCAAACAAACAAACAAACTCTTCAGCTATTTAATATTACTAGATGTTCCCGCGGTTTCACCCGCGTTTATCGTTACTGCGACGCCCCCGTGGGTCGTAGCGTGATGTTATATAGCCTATAGCCTTCGTCGATAAATAGGCTATCCAACACTAAAAGAATTTTTCAAATCGAACTAGTAGTAATCACGCAGAATAAACCAGGAGAAACATCGTTTGTACTATGTCTGTAATGGGTAATTATTTTGCTGCAATGTTATTTTAAAACTGCGATATCTCCTAAGATATTCATTGAAATCGAATGATGTGAAGGGCACTTTTGTTTTAAATTAAATACTTGTGATGAATAACGTATTTATTTGGATAAGGATTAATATCATGTTTATAAAAATACCTTAGCAAATAATGCATTATTTTAGAACAAATTTCGTTAGCATAAAAATGGTTATAGTGAGCCAACCTTAAAAGATAGACATATGCTGTCGCGGACTTTTTTTTAGAACTTTTAAAGGGGAACAATTCTGTCATACATTATGCGAAAATTTAACTGTTTACGCAGCGCATTCAGCGGAAGCTCTCAAAAGGAAAAAATAACCTCCGATTTTGAAACATTCCTCATTGGTGCTCCGCTCGTATTGATCTTAGCGTGATGATATATAGCCTATAGCCTTCCTCGATAAATGGGCTATCTAACACTGAAAGAATTTTTCAAATCGGACCAGTAGTTCCTGAGATTAGCGCGTTCAAGTAAACAAACAAACAAACTCTTCAGCTTTATAATATTAGTATAGATACTATAGACTAATATTATATTGACTGCACATTTGTCATGTAATGTAACACAACTGCATTAGCAAGCTATTGTTACGAAATGAAGAGAATTGCTGCTGCTTGTCATGCTTTGCATGTCTCAAAAATGTTACGTACTAGTTAGCGGTGAACATTAGAGTTTGCAACTGTTTACTATGACTACTGCCAAAAGGATAATAAAGTTTAAGATAAGTTTATGAATTATTTAAATATACACTCAAAAGAGCAGCGATAGCTCAGTGGGGAGACCAACAGACTGCAATGCAGAGGGTCTCGGGTTCGAACCCACGTCGCGCACCTCTGACTTTCGGAAGTTATATTACTTTTCGAAATTATGTGCGTATTGATTGACAATTATTGCCTGCTCCGTGCCTCGGAGAGCACGTTAAGCCGTCGGTCCCGGCTACCATGAACATCTATGGCAGTCGTTATTGGGACAGTGTCGACACAAAAGATCCCACTGGGTCGAAGTGTCGCCGGTCTGCACTGACTGGCCCCCACATAAGATAAATATATACACTCACTTGCTATTACAGAAATCTATACTAATGTTATAAATAGGATAGATTAGTTTGTAAATAATAAACACTGAAATTACTGAACTGATTTTAATAATACTTTTCCATTAAAAATCTACTTTATCCAGAAGTAATAAGTCATTAACATCATCCTACAAGGCACAGGAAAAGAGAAGTAATCCGAAATATGGATGAAACTGCAAAGGATAGCTAGTCTAGATACTAATAATTATAATAAAGTATAAAGATTAGTATTTTGGTTTATAATGAATAACTCACAAAACTACTGGATCTAATTTTTTATTTTTCAATTCTTTTTTTTTTGGGATTTCAGTACACAAACGTGACTATGCCAATCCCATCGTTCATGTACAAAATATCTTACTGCTAAATATTATATCAAGTTGTTATTATATATTAACCTAATAAAAAAAAATATAAAACTTTAGCCTCATCACATGCAGGATTGGCTAAAATGCTACGAAATAGACCTACACTATAATATAGATATATTTGTGGCATCTACAACTTGTGCCCTTAAAACATTATAGCTTACACATTCTTCCAAAACATGTTGAACATCGTCAACAACACCACATGTTATACAGTTAGGAGAATCCTTTTTACCCATTAGGTAAGCAAATTTATTATGAGGTATATGGCCTGATCTTAATCTAAGTGCAGCAACGATTTGCCCTCGGCTCAAACTTACATTGGCAAACCATGGCACATGAGGCGGCTCACACTGTATCGTTTTGTACCAGATACCTTTAGTTCTAGACCTCTCATTAAAATATTCATTCCAAAAAGAAAACCATTTATTTTTTTATTTAATTAATAATTCCGAATATGTTGGTAATATATAAGTCTGGACACCTGAGTTAGTTACTAGTTTCGCTTACTGGATCTAATTTAAAAAATCTTTTACTATTAGACAGGTAGTTTATTAGAAGTAATATAAACAAATACAACATCATGCTTCAAGCCACAGGAGCAGGGAGTAATAATCCCAAACATGGATAAATCTGCAGGGGACAGCTGGTACTGAATAAACTTTTAAATTGTGTGTATGCACGTTTTGTTCAGTGTCTTATTTCCACACATACAGTTGCCTAGCACATACATATATTATTATACCTATTTATCAAATTTCAACTTTGCCAGCTACATATTTGTGGTAAAGTTCAGGTTACCATACTTGCTTTGACAGCTAAGGGTTATAATATATATAATAATATCAGCCCTGTATTATACTGTCCCACTGCCAGGCACAGGCCTCTTCTCACTATGAGAAGGGTTAGGCCATAGTCCACCACGCTGCCCTAATGTGGGTTGGCAGACTTTACATATCTTCAAGAACATTATAGAGAACTCTCAGACATGCAGGTTTCCTCACAATGTTTTCCTTCACCGTTAAAGCAAGCGATAATTGACTATTTAATACACATATAAGTTTGAAAAATCAGAGATGCACGCCTTAGGTTCGAGCTCGAGACCTCTGTGTGGCAATCCAACGGTTTCTCACTAGGCTATCGCTGCTAAGGGTTATTTGAATAGATATTTTTTTATTTGTATCAATACAATGCTGTATTGCAGGGGACTTTACAAACATTTAAACAACGGACACAAACAACACACAAGTGGTGAGCCGACTACTTAAACCTCTATGCCGTCCATGCAGTTGATATAGACAATGGTGCCAATTCTGTTGTCACAAAATTCTCTAAACTTAACTAAAAATCACAAACATTTTTATTTTTTTTGTCCTGTCGCTTTTAACAATTTCAGAATACGAAATGTCATTTCAGAGGACTAAACTAAATTTTAGTGAGTTTTAGTTAAGCTTAGAGAATTTCGTGACAACAGAATTGGCACCATTGTAAGTAACAATTTTATTAATGGTTAGCATATTTATTAAAAATGTGCAGTTTCTCTGGATTAAGTATGTAAGTATAACTTCAGTTGACACTAATATATTCATAATATTAATTTGTGAATTTTTTTAATGCCACATATAGTTTAAAACAATTGTGTCTGGGCTCGGGTCCTTGGAGGTCAAAAAGTTAATGTATTTAATGATATTACTATGAATGGTATGCAATTTTAAGATTTAAATATAATGTATCTGAAATACTATTCTAATAAGTATTCCTAAACTGATACACATTAAATCATCTACCAAACTCAGGGCAATTAGTAAAAGCTGGTGAAACATTTCTGTTCAATGTTTCAGTTTCAAGACTAACTAAACCAGTTTTGATAAACTTTCAAGATTCATAATAATAAACAAGTAATTAATATTAATGTATCTACATTTATTGATGCAAATGACTCATATTATCAGCATGTAACCAGTTTTGACAAAATCTGATTTACAGATAGCTTGAATCCTTGAAGGATATAAATTCACTATAATAACACAAATATACAGGTCATGGAGAACAGCTTATATGAAACCACAAAGTATAGTAGATAGGAATGAACCAGAAAGGACTATGCTTGTTAAACCATAGATATTATATACAGCATAATATAATTGGATCTCATTTTGAGATGTGTTATTGTGTTCTATTTCATGCAGACAGGCATTCTAAATTGCCCTCATGTGGAGCTCAACACCACTGATTTAATGCTGGTCGAAATTTCAATCAAGCGACAATTTATATCAATCATACACAGCGAAAAAGAATAACAATATGATGGCACTGTTGACCAACTTTAGGTTATAAATAATATAGTTTATCAACATACTCGTGTTATATGTATTCAAAATAGTGTAATGTAATAAATTTAAGTTAAAATGAGACGACTGGGTGATATTACGGCAAAAATAAGCAAAAAGCAGTAACGGTCTAGATCTTTTTCACTAAGATCGTAATTACTTGGAATAACATAACGGCCTTGGATCAAGTCGGAAAACAATAAATGTTATATTTACGTCAATCTGGAGCGTCTTGCGGGTCTGACGTGCACGTTGGCCGCGTTCAGCCGCCTCGCAAGCTCTCTGTACGTCGCTGGGTCGGCTTCTATCTCCACCTCTGCTTTGAGAAGGGAGAATTTCATCCGCCACCCTTGCGCTTCTACGCCGTGCACAAGGCGAGCACTGAGCACAACCCCACGCCCCAGGTGCCGCGCACTCAGTCTCTGCTCGAGCACGAGCATACTACTCGTCAGCTATAGTCCTGCCTCGTCAAGTTGAAGAAGATAAAAGCCCCGGATCCGACACGGTATGCTCGCCCGCACGAAACCACCATAGCTGGCCCGCAACTCGCTTCAACAACCATTTGTTACGATTATAAACTCAAAAAGAATACCACAACACACGGATTCACAATCTTTGTACTGATCTTGGCACTTTTCACTTGTCCAACATATTTAAAGTCGGCTGCCCGCAGAAACCGATATGCGAATGACGCTGATCGAAGTCGGCAATGCAATATTCAACACGGGATAACACCGGTTTGATGTTGTATGGTAAGAAATATAACGATTTATCAGCGAAAAATATTTTTGTTCAACAGAATCAGAAACAAAGGAGTACGTGACAGACGACGGAACGAGAACGACTGGGCGTAATGGCCGCTGATTGGTCGCGAGTGAGGCGCGCACCTCGATTGGATCAAAACCGGTTGGAATCGGTTCGCAGAGGCTGCGGCCGGCTCGGGTCGGTGCATCGTGCGCCCGCGTAGCGATAGTGTTGCGACATGCGTGTTTGTTTTGTATCGACCTTGTTGTATACGATTTATTTATTAAACAAAAATCACTGTATTTTATAGTATACTGCTGGTCGTTATTCTGGTACTACATAGGGTACTGTTATTGAATGCGCTCAATACTGCAATTGATTTACAAGTTAGAATATCGCATCTAAACCGGATATAATAGTCATCTTATTCAGTTTCGGCCAATTGTGTGTCAATTCGTTGAAAACTCACGTAATCCGGTTTGTGCAATAGACTGGACTTAATCGTTTGTTTCTTAGGAGTATTCGACGTTAATAACCGCTATAAAATATCTAGAATTACATGTCTGCTTTAATGGAAACCTTAGTTCTTGAATATCATAAGTAATTAATCATGCAAAATTTTTAAATAACTCTATTTGGCCTCTTGCAATTGGTTGCTATAATGCTGATGGGATAAATGTTGTCCGTCTTGTTCTAAGTGAAGCGCTGTGTTTGGCTACGCATACGATTCGTGAAAACGGAGGTAATTTGCGTAGTAAGAATATTATGGACCGTAAAGCAGCACAGTTGAATATAGTGAGATTAAAAATGTATTGATAGCACATTTTTTATATTCCGGTTAATTATATATGTAGAATAGTAAAAATAGTAGTTTAAATATTTCTAGAGTAGGAAATACTTAGGATAGCTGGTTAGGTCGGTCTGGCAAGTTTCTAGTCAAAGCGGTTAAAATAGTTTTTCAAACAGGTGATCTAAACGATAATTGCGAAGGTCACCTGTTGATTCGCACCTAACACGTACGGGTTCATGTAATTGATCAATTATTATTGATTCAAATAATAACCACAATCATGTGATATATTAAAATATGTCACATGATTGTGGTACTTATAAATAAGGGTCACGGCCCTGTTTATTCATGTGATGGCTGTTTATGCAAGTCATATGTTTAGTACTCAGGGTCAACATTGATTCAAAGTAAAAAGTATGGCTATATTTTGTTTTAGTTACTCAAAAGAACAAAGCATAACTGTCGTAGTGATATACCAACAATATTTTTTTACCACCAAGTAACCCTTTGAAGTTAATATTACTGGTCTACAACATTTATGCCAAGTATCACAGATCCCATTATAGTTGACAAAATTTTTGGTCTGATTATTTATATATTTTACTCCTTTGTGATCATGGTAGTAAGCGCTACACGGAATGTAAGCTTGTAATACAACAAAAGCCCATTACGTACACTAATGCCTATTAGCTAGTGTAAGCAGAGATTACGGATTGCCACTTGCGTGGCACTTTGCTTAAGTAGTTCAAATTGCATGTAACAAAAATGAATTAGCGAAATAATTTTTGATTATATAAAAATAAATAATTTTATTAAAATAAAAATTGGAAATTCAGAAGATTCTTAAAGCATATAAAACTGAACAGCACTATGTCGGTATCGATAATGTCGTTTAATCAGCAATGTTGTGTTGTACCGGACCTTAGACAACGTTGTGATGTGAATACGAGAGCTCAGTGATTTCTTCAGTCATATTAATTATACGCTAGTTAACTGAGATAAATACTATAGTTGAAGTAAAAGTCATTACTTTTTTGCTGCTACGTGTTAATTACACTTGTAATTTTTATAAATCTTTCATATCAGTACTTTCTAAATGTATTTACCGGTGTTTGCCGTCAAAATTTGGTTTTTTACAAAAATACCGATAAATATGTTAATTTTTATTTACATTGAGATAATAAAATATATTGTACTATTGTACCGTGTACAGCGAATGATCAATCAAGAAAACTAATAGACTAGAATACTTTTAGAAATATAAACTCGACTGTATCGATGGTCTAATTAGTTACTTTTAGTAATAAATAAACGTTTTTGCAGCTGCCTATCATAAGGTCCTGTGTCACAGTATTATTTGGTTTTTGTCTTTATGTATAAGCGAATATCACTAACAGGGCTTAACAAGAGGGACTGATTTTGATTTGAAATGTACCTTTGCGTCTTAGCTGGCCATAAGGGTCAACAGATACGCCTTTGTAAATATTTTAGAATCCAGTTAATACTTAGTAAAATTATTGTTAATAAACTTAGTAACCGAACGGCGTCTTCACTATTTTATTCTATCACATTTTATACTATTTATTATAAAATCGTTAATAATCCTTTCTATATACTATTAAACATATATTTAAATGTTTAATGCCAAAATATTTTTTCTGTATGTATGCTTGTTTGTTCGAGATTAACGCAAAATTCAATCAACTCTATGGGATTTTCACAGTTTGGTACGTTGAGTTAATCTTATTTAGTTTTTATCCAATCCGTAATTTAATGGATTTACAGAAGTTAGACGAAGTGGTGGGCAGAGCTTCGTATAATATATTAACAGTCCTAGGTGATACATTATTATACATATATTTAACTATTCCAGCAATCTGTTAGTCGACACGAATAGGTAATTCCGCGAAACATACCATTACCTTGTCAACTGTTAACTTAAGTCTTAGTTTTCTATATAGATCTAGAACATTCGGTTATCAACGAGTATTTAGTGCATGAAACTATAATTGGTGGCAAGTGGCAGTCGCAACACGCTGTCTAGAATAAATGAACGTTACGCGGAGGGTGCTCTCTGCTCGCTGAAACCACTGCGCCGTTGGTTCGAGCTGGTTAACACCACCTTCACACGACATTTGCGGCAAAAACTAATTGGACACGCCGATTGTTTAGAAATAACCAAGTCAATTACGTTTTATCATTCACGATGTTAGTCTTTATGCTGTTTTATCGTTGTGATTTTCTTTTGTGCATTTGAGTTTTTGTTGTAATTAGTTATTTTACTAATACATACTTTATTTATTTATTTTCTATTGTAAATTCGAAATGTGTAGGTGGTACGCTTTCACGGCTAAACTACATAACAGATTTTTATGAGATTTGGTGTGGAGATGGTTGCAACATCGGCTGCTAATTAAAAAAATTAAGTATTTCTTACCTAATCACGACTAAGCTGTGTAATGGAAAATATAAAAGTTTGAGACTAGGGACTCAGCTGACGTTCGTGATAAGGACAAAGGTTACATTTAAACGTAATACGGACGAAACCACAGACAAACATTCTTTTGAGATAATTAAAAATAAACTTTTAACATTAGTTTGTAGATTGCTCATCATTTGAAGCACCCATTTTACAAAGAAACAATACGCTGTGCATGTATATTTTAAACGAATTTAATTTTGTATATCTACTACTAAGCTTGCTTTACTTTATTTTATTTGGTCACAAAAATACCGTGTACTGGGCTTGCTATTGATAATATGTATTTTCCATTATTTTGGAGAATACGGGGATAAGCGCGATAGGTCTATAATTGGTCATATTTTCGTTGCAATTGAACAAATGAAGAGGTTTTACAACAGTAGTTTTTTAATCAATTTACATGGAAGCTTGTAAAGCAATCCGTACTCAATAACAAACTGTTAGAATCATTATAAGGCAAAATTGAAACATTATTAATTGACTTACTTGATTGATTACTACAAATAATGAAATGTCCAAAACATGCCTTAGTAATTTTTATTAAAATTATTCCTACAATGCCTGCGTACTAGCTTAATATTTTTATTATATTTTATTATTGTGAAACATAATCAAACTTTTCATTTCACATAATATATGTGAAGTGATATATTATTATCTTCAATTTGTTTTGTTATTCAACTAAAATGATAAACGTATATACCACCTACCTGATGATATACCATAACCTGCGTATGCTTGCAAAATCCAGGATATTTCTCGTTACCGATCCTTTAAAAGTGAATGTGCTGTCAGCGCAGATACTTTATTAGTGCAAAAACGATATCGTGTTGCTTAAACTTAACTAATAAATTAAATCAATAACCATGACATTTTCTAAATAGATAATGAACTAAGTTAAATTAATATATACAAAGTTAAATGCGTCACGTAAATATATGATTGACTTTAAATAGGCATCTTAATATGTATATAGACATATTTGTAACTAGTTAGATATTAATTAATAACATTTTCTTGTTAATTTTAGCCATTTACGATTAATTATTTTTGACTTGTGCCATACCATTAGTCCAATGACAGCTGTTCGAGTAGTGATCTTTTCGACTGGATCGAATCAATACGAATAAATGTATCAAACGATTTATAATATAAGATTTTAATACCGAAATATATTTTATAATCAAATATGAATATGGACTAGACAAGTGCCGATTCAGATAGATGAACTTATTTTAATTAATTATAGGTGATGGTGATGATAACTCTCGACTCTCAGTTTTATTGATGGCATGTCCGAAGTTTAAAAACTCTTATCCAAACAAAAATTATAATTTCTGTCTGAATGTCAGTTTAAATTTTACGTAGTTAATTTACTGATACATAATGTTACAAGTAAACATAATATTCTTTTAATAATTATGTCTTTTACGGATAACCATATATAAAAAGTAATTTTTTTATAAAACCTATGCTTTTTGCTCATGTTGTTATTTAATTATTACACCCCTAATGTGATTGCCTTGCCATTTTACACAGGTATAAACATTTTATTTGCCGCGATAGCAGAGTTACATTGCCAAATAATACTAGGTTATTATCTGCTACCAAGTCACAAAACAAAATACTTGGCCGAATTTCAAGTAGCCTGTTTTCCACCAATTAACATGAGTCGTATCATCTTATTTACTGTGCACATAACGACACGCATCCAAGAATACTGCATACATGTGCAATTTGCACCGAGTTACTAGTGAACTGGATTTGAGCTGATTTTTTGTCGACGCGTTGCGGTTTCCATCGCCTCCGAACGGTGCATCGTGAATGACCGTTTATTACGTGTGATTGTATTCGCGTGTTGCTGTGTGTGGAAAAGTGCCTAGATTTCTATGTACGTAGCTTCTGAATTGAGGATTGATGTATTAATATTTTATTTAGTAAGCCAGTTATGGGATTGCCGGTTTAACTTACGCTAAATGCTTCCGGATCAATGCTTTTGATCCAAACATTAAAGGAATAACTATTATTACTCTAATCCAAAAGTTATTTTTTTTTACTCTATATGGACTCTGGGGTTACACTACTAATTCGGAATATCTAGGATAAATTGATATCGTAAAATGATTATTAAGTTAGATTGTCATGTCGGATTTTCGATATGGGCATTCAGCAATACCTAAATATTACTTTTTTTTATATTACGTAAAGTGGTTTATTACTGTACCGTTAATTTAGTTACTGCATATGCTGCGCCAACAACAGCTCGTGAAGTCACACGGGTTTAATTCAAAGTATTTTTTGGAATATAAACAAAAAAATACTTATGAGCAATACAGTCTGGAAATGTGCCTTGAAAGGCAAAAAACATTGTTTTTTTGGTGACACCTAAACATCGCCTCCTCTTCCAATTTTACGTGAATATACAATACATAATGCGAATCTCATTAATATTCATAGTGACACCTTCGTTCATTCATTAATTTCATTGCAACAACAATTTTTAACTATAAAACAGGCTGTAGCTAAGGCTACTGTGCCAATAAGACAATCAAAATAAACATACCACAAAAAATGCTTATAAACATAGCGAATCAGTACGTCACGCAACGGTTTCATAAACAAGGCATGAAAGTCAACGACCCGAACGAAACCAGCGCTCTAAATAGGCTAGCATAACTAAGAGCGCGTGAATAAGAGAACGGATATGAATTATGTAAGCGAGATGTAAAACCTTTTGTATAGGAGCTGTTAGTAACCTCCGATGACATGTAGACCTTAAGTCGCCGAGGCATGTAGAGAAAAATTATCATAGCTACTGAACTATGACTGTACATTTCATATCGATTAAAATATTTGTAATATTTTATAGAATAGCAACGTTAATAAGATAATAAATATAAAGTTTAGAAAATTTTTCAAAACACGTAAACCATTAGACGGATTTGGATGAAATATAACACTGATTTGTCTTGTCTTGGGTTACCATTAGGAACTTTTTACTGACACTGATATGTGTTTCCGTAGGATTCAAAAAGACGAAGCCATGAACAAAATCTATCAATCAACAAAAAGTTTAAAACTTGCCATGGTTCGTCGCTTCACGTATTATCTAACGGTGACTGAGTACATTCTTTACATAAGCTTAAATATTATTAAATACATAAGGTATCTTTAAATACCTTACGTTTCAAACTAAATTATACGGTGTTCTACATTTGTGTTTCACCAGCTGTGTTAACGTTTCACATAAGAGAGCAAACCTGTTGCAAATACCAACTAAAGGCCAGGATTAAATTGTTTGACCTGCCAAAGTAATATATTTCACACGATTACTGGCGTCTGTCAAATTTCTAACACTGGTAAGACAAATAATAGAAATATACGTTTTGCCAGTTTTGCGTAGTTGCCAGATGCAATAGATTTAATTTTTTTATAATAATGTCTGGCATTCTAAGACTTTACAGATTAAAGGACTGTCCACGCTACAATTAAAATTAACTACCAAAAAACCCAGCAAGACATAGTGCGATCCGAGAATCACGATTAGTAATTGCGCAAGCGTTCACACTTATCCCACCGAACAAGTCGGGATAAACATCTCAAAGGTCAGTAAAAGTCACGTATAACAAATGAAGACTGCTTACAGTGTCATTACATCCTCTGAATCCGGTTCAGACGAGTGTCGTGTATCATACGAGCTATATATAGCACGCAATTTAACGTAATGGGGCCGGCTTGTTCAAACGGTCGCAGGATGAATGGACGAACTGTGTCAGCCTGTTGTGTAACGACGGGAATCGGAATCATATTGATATTTGGACTGACCTAACGTTGACGGGCTTTGTTGGAAGTCGATCAATGTGTTGTAATGGGTGACGATTTGCAAAAAATGTGGGTGGTTGTGTTTTGGTTGAGCCTCATAAGTATCCTCCTATTATTAGATGCAAACGTTTGTAAAATGTTTGGATGTATGTTATTCAATGACGCAAAAGTTGAATTGATTTGGATGGACAATGAATTGACAATATCTGGATTAACATAAAGAATACTTTTATCCCGGTATACCGAAATCGTAAGTCAGCAGTATAAAATATTTATAACAGAGATTCTTAATGGTCATTTCAGAAATGGTATTCTAAATAAGGGAAACATTTTCGGAATTAGTCAAATTGGTTACCTTACTCTGTAATTTCAACGAATGAATTGCTAACTCATACGGAAGAAGTGCAATAAATTACACCCAGAACAAAAAATGTTGCTCAAAGTCGTTTGATTAACGTCAATTAGTGATCAGAGTTCCAAGTTAAGAGCGCATTAAGTTTCAAAGGGACAAAACAAACGGAAATAGGCATCGTAATTTCACGCAGTTTCAATTGTACATCCATAGCAAGTACTGTGCATATAGATCAAATAATCCTTGGCATGAAAACAGTATATAAATTTAAGACTACACTTAATATTCTGGAATACACAAGCTGATCTCTTCAATTTTAGCCAAGTGCATAATATGCTGTTTCGGCCGTTTTGCAGCCTATTATTCTATCAACTAGTTGATCTTGTGATCAAATAATAAATGCAGCATTACATAACTGGAAAAATTATAACTTTTAACAGAACACACGATCTGTTTTATTGTTTACAAGCATGGTAAAATTGAATACGTAGTACCGCTAGTTACCGAGATATATCGTTAATAACGGTTATGTATTCTAGTCATTTTATTTAACAAGGGTTGCTTGTTACGGTTTTATCCGATTATCGATCTTGGAATCTTACAATTAAAACCAAACCAACAAGGTAATCGAAAATGTTAACCTGCCAAACATATTATATACAATGAGACCTGTATATAAACTGTCCCACTGCTGGACACGGGTCTTTAATCAATTAAGGAAGATTTAGGTCATAGTCCACCACGCAGGCCCAGTGCGGGTTGGCAGACTTTACCTATCTTCGAGAACATTATTAGAAACTCTCAAACGCAGTTATCTTCACGATGTATCACATTCACTGTTAAAGCGAGCGATAATTAACTATTTAATATGCACATAACTTTGAAAAGTCTAACAGATTCCAACTAGGCTATCATTACAAAAATTACAAATATAAAAATAATAAAACAATACAGTTGGCAACCCTAGTGACTAGTACGTACATGGAGCTGAGTTGTCACGCAAACCAGGCGCGCGTCTATCTAGAGACCAATTGTAGTTGAAAGAGCATGCTAATTAAACCCATTACGGATAGCATTGAATTAAACGTGCACTGGGTACATGAGCTATTTTTGTCGTTATAGTGATGTGCTTCGTTGTTGATTGTTTCAATGTCGGTAATAGACGGTTTTTAATACATCCCTATCTCCGCATTTTTTGTGCTATTTACATTTAGGCGCGAATCCATGTTTTATATATATTTTTCGATAAATCGATCAATTTGTATTCTACAACTTAAAAGTTTTACAATTTTAGAAGATTATTTGAGAAATTATTCCTCACAATTATCTACTATTAGTACTATTACTTAAGTTTATGAAGCAACAGTGTTTTTAACTAACCATTTAAAAAATTTGATATGGAAACTTTGCTTAATCTAATACGCGATTATCAGCCATCCTGGCTTCCTCAAAAAAAGTAAATAAAATAATGCAAAATGCAATTTGTTTTGCAAACGACTATTGTTTTGTTAAAATCAGAAAATTGTGTATTTGGGTCGCAATGTAGCACATATTTAAGTACGTCAAAGTTACAGTTATTTAGCCTCAACGCAAAGTAAACTGTTGTTACGAGTGTGCTGTGTGTCAGGATCGTAGCAAATGGAAATCCGTAGTCTCTGCCTACCCCTCTAGGAAACAGGCGTGAATCTATGTATGTATGTATGTTACGAGTGCTATGCGTGGGATCCAACTTACGACTTTTTGGTGCTGAGTGCAATACCGGCGGTCGCTTTAAATTGTCGTGAGTAAAGACAATAATAATTTTAATTCATTAAGTCAAAAGACAAGTCCACAAATATATTGAAATTTATGATTTAACACGTCAACGTTAATTAACTCAAAGTGAGTTAATTTTTCCATTGTGTTGCTGATCAGAATTTTCTTGAATAATCAGCTGTATACTGCGATAGTCTAGTCGGTAGACCACTGCCGATGCCGCAGCGGTGTCAGTTCGATCCCAAGGCACGCACCTCTGACTTTTTGAAGTTATGTGCGTATTAAGTAGTTGATTGTTGGTCGCTTATACGGTGAAGGAAAACATCGTGAGGAAACCTGCATGTCATAATGTCCTCGAAGATTTATGAAGTCTCCCAAACCCACTGGGTCAGGGTGGCGGACTACGGCTTTACCCTTTTCAAACTGAGATGAGTCCCGTGCCCAGCAGTGGGACAGTTTGTATACAGGCCTGCTATTATTATACTACCTGCCTGTGGTCATTTTAAGTTTTGATATAAAATCTACAGTTATAATATTAGTTAATGATATATTTTAAGAGAAAATAATTGCAGTAGGTACACATATATTTAAACAAACTTGTGTGTAAAACGAGATGGGTGTAAAAACCCAGGATTCAACCTCTTCGTCTTCATGTGACCTTGTGACCCCTATATCTCGGGGGTCTTTTGACCAACAGGGCCCATATTCAAACTCGATCGAGGTATGACCACAAGGTATCTGCACACCAAGTTACAAGTCAATATTTTTCCATTTAAAATATGTGACCCTTATATCTCGGGGGTCTTTTGACCGCCAGGGCCCATATTCAAACTCGACCGAGGAATGACTGTCTGCACACCAAGTTACAAGTCAATCGGTTCCGGAGCTATGCGT
Organism: Catocala sponsa; assembly: GCA_963564715.1. Lineage (NCBI taxonomy): Eukaryota > Metazoa > Arthropoda > Insecta > Lepidoptera > Erebidae > Catocala > Catocala sponsa. The sequence goes on from OY751355.1 coordinate 6,591,471, forward strand.
GTCACTAACAGACAGACACACAGACCCACAAAGAGTTTTAATTAACCTCTTCGAAGAAGACTCAGAGGTTAATAGTAACTATACCAATAACTGCGCATTGCACTTCACTTTATAACAGTAGAAAAAAAAAAAATATTAGAAACAGCCAGAAACACAGATCTCTGACCTAGTTCAGGCAATACCTTGTAAATAAACAAAATTTTAACAAAAAGAAAACCGAGTTCAAAAAAGAATATTCTAAAACTTAAAATGCACTAAAAAGTTGATAAATAATTGCATATTCTTGTGAATAATTAAATTATTGTTATTAATGGAGTCGGTGTCAGCCAATGTAGGTTTGTAACTAATTAAACATGAAATGTCTTACTATAATCATAACATAATATTGGCATGCACAATTACACACATAGACGCAGCACGCGGCGCGAGCGGCTGACACCAACTCCAAAAATAACAATATTATTAAATCTTTTTTTTTTTGGTTTAGTTATTTATGTCCAATATTTACATTGTAAATGCTTTCTTTAGATTAAATATAGTTTTAATGTGAATGTAATACAATAAGCAGCCTGTTATACTTTTTTAAAGACTTTTATATTTTACTAGCTTTTGCCCGCGGTTTCGCTCGCGTAAAGTAGGGTATAGTACTTTTTTAATAAAATATAGCCTATGTTACTCGGTGATAATATAGCTTTAAAATAGTGAAAGAATTTTTTAAATCGTTGGAGTACCTAGTTTTGAAGTTTAATCCTTACAAACAATTAAAAGATCTAATCTTTCCTCTTAGTATAGATTGAATAAAAACAAAATATTTATTTATTATTGCTATGGCAGCTTCCAATCGAAGCACATCAAGGAATCATCTCAGAGGTCATATATAGTGAGGTCAGTGCAAGGCGACATTAATTCCACGGTAATCATATCATTGTCAAGTCCTAGACGCTCGTACATATTGTCAATCAATAAACGTATTGTACGACGTTTCCTATGATTGGTCGGACATCTTGTATGATAGACTCACGGATGTGTATCCTTGGAGGGAAGGAAATGGTGTATTATGGTTACAATTCGACGGTTAGGATTTAGGTCAGGAGACAGAGACCATATTTTTTCATGTTGGGAAATTTTTTTACCTACACGGTAACAAAACGTAAGCTCTTAAAACTTTGTGCGGAGTTGACTACATGGAGTAGTGGTTTAAGTAGTCCCGTCGCTACTGTCATTGTGCCAAGTGTTATAAGTTTGAATCCCACACGGTAGAATTTGTGTGATCCACAAATGGTTGTACCGCGTCTGGGTGTTCTTTGTGTGATCCACAAATGGTTGTACCGCGTATGGGAGTTATTTGTGTGATCCACAAATGGTTGTACCGCGTCTGGGTGTTATTTGTGTGATCCACAAATGGTTGTACCGCGTATGGGTGTTATTTGTGTGATCCACAAATGGTTGTACCGCGTCTGGGTGTTATTTGTGTGATCCACAAATGGTTGTACCGCGTCTGGGTGTTATTTGTGTGATCCACAAATGGTTGTACCGCGTATGGGTGTTATTTGTGTGATCCACAAATGGTTGTACCGCGTCTGGGTGTTATTTGTGTGATCCACAAATGGTTGTACCGCGTCTGGGTGTTCTTTGTGTGATCCACAAATGGTTGTACCGCGTCTGGGTGTTATTTGTGTGATCCACAAATGGTTGTACCGCGTCTGGGTGTTCTTTGTGTGATCCACAAATGGTTGTACCGCGTCTGGGTGTTATTTGTGTGATCCACAAATGGTTGTACCGCGTCTGGGTGTTATTTGTGTGATCCACAAATGGTTGTACCGCGTCTGGGTGTTATTTGTGTGATCCACAAATGGTTGTACCGCGTCTGGGTGTTCTTTGTGTGATCCACAAATGGTTGTACCGCGTCTGGGTGTTATTTGTGTGATCCACAAATGGTTGTACCGCGTCTGGGTGTTATTTGTGTGATCCACAAATGGTTGTACCGCGTCTGGGTGTTATTTGTGTGATCCACAAATGGTTGTACCGCGTCTGGGTGTTATTTGTGTGATCCACAAATGGTTGTACCGCGTCTGGGTGTTATTTGTGTGATGCACAAATGGTTGTACCGCGTCTGGGTGTTCTTTGTGTTTCATTGCTTGAATGTTTGGAAAGGATTATTAACCTCTGAGTCTTTTTCAGAGGTTAATGAAAACACTATGTGGGTCTATGTGTCTGTCTGTTAGTGACAGGCATAACTCGGGAACCACTGGACCGATTGACTTGTAACTAGGTGTGCAGACAGCTTGGGGTCATACCTCGGTCGTGTTTGAATATGGGCCCTGTAGGTCAAAAGACCCCTGAGATATAGTGGTCACAAGGTCACATGAAGACGGAGAGGTTGAATCCTGGGTTTTTACAGCCATCTCGTTCCTAGAGCGAGAGTTGTAGTTTTAAAAAAGAAATTAAAAATAAGGTAATACGCTTCTTTCTTTCGCTTTCCCCTTTAAGGAAATACAGAAGTGTTTATCTACGTATGTTTGTAATATAAGTAGTATAATTGAATTATAATTTTTTTTATTGTTCATTTTTTTGTTTAAAAAAAAATTTTTTTTTTAAATTGAATTATTATTAACTAGCTTTTGCGCGCGGCTCCGCCCGCGTGGTACCTACATCAATAAAAAGTAGCCTATGTCCTTCCCCAGGTTTTAAACTATATCTGTACCAAATTTCATCTAAATCGGTTGAGTGGTTTAGCCGTGAAAAGGTAACAGACAGACAGATAGACAGACAGAGTTACTTTCGAATTTATAATATTAAGTAAGGATTGAAAATAAATGCTGAACTACTAGTGAAACGTAAACTATGATGGAATTATAATAATCTCACTGAGGCGTCTTATAGTAGACTACGTTTTAGTATAGTGGGTTCAAAACTTACCTGCCAAGTTTGTTCTTGTGATTTTGTACATAGATTTTGATACCTACTATTTTATGTTGTATTTTGTATAAAGATTTAGTTTATTACGTGTAATAAATGAATGTATCAGTATAGTAAACGTTCTTTAGGAAATATTGTAGGTATTGTAGATTTCTAGTAAAACTAATATGATAACCAAGCATAGGTACTGCTACGGTCTCGTAGTAGTAGAGCCTCGCTGATTTCAGCAAGAATGGGCCGGCTCGACTGGGGAAGGACTACCCTCTCACAGAATATCGACGTGAAATACCCGTATTCCTACTGTTGTGTTTCGTTCGGTGAGTGAGAGTGCCGGAGGTCTAGTCACCTCCTTTCTCCCATCCCGCTCCTTCTCCTTCCCACTTACTTTCCTAAAGGGTCGGCAACGCGCAAGTGATGCCTCTGGTGTCGCAGGTGTCTATAGGCTACGGTGACCACTTACCATCAGGTGGGCCGTATGCTTGTTTGCCACCTTAGTTGTATAAAAAAAAGTCTATAAACGGTTACAAAGTCATAGCTCCATTTGCCTTCGGCCGAATCTTCAAAACACGAATCGCTATGATGCATAAGGTACTGAAGTAAACCTATTCATCGTAGGTACACAACACAAGACTGTTTAGCTGGTATTTTCAAGAAGTACTTCTTCAATTAACCGAGGATCCTCTTGTCCATATGCCACATGAAGCTTATGTAAGCGAAGTTATCAATACAGGTAACCTTCATATATATAAATCTTCTGTGCGTGTGTTTGTAATTAAACTCCTCCTAAACGGCTGGACCGATTTTGATGAAGTTTTTTGTGTGTTCAAGTGGATTCGAGAATGGTTTAGATTTGGTTTATCGTTTTTTTTCGTGTGTACAGGACAACGTTTGTCGGGACAGCTAGTATTGAATAATAAGAATATATACTTACCACATTTCAGGCGAGTACGGCGGGGAGGTGGTGACCAGAGATGGCGGTGGCATGAGGGCGTCGTTTGACAGCTGTCAAAGATACAAACACGTTACTATCAAGTTTATATTAATTATAATATCAGCTCTATCTATGAACTGTCTCAATGCTGGGCACGGATTTCTTCCTAGTTTTAGAAATTTCAACGTCAAACTACTTTAGTATACTGGAAATGAATTCAAATGTACAGTCAAAAAATATTTAATAAAACATTAATAATAATATGTATTTATAAAATATAAGGCTTTATTATATTAGTATAGATATAATAATATAATCTCCTATAAACTCCCCTAGGACAGGGTTAGTCTAGCGGGGAATTTCAACAATTTAGAATAATTGAACACTAAAGCAAATTTATGTTGTTTTCATGTTTTGTATTATTAGATACAGCACCAACAACCACACTATTTCAAAGAAATAGTTAATATAATATGTGTGTATGTATTTAACAAATTACACATATTTAAAAGAAATCTTAAATTATTACTGCTTAAAAGAATGGTTTATTCTGTAAGTGATTGGATCCAATAAACATATTTTATAATAGGATTAAATATAATGACCACCAAAAATAGTAATTGCACAACAAAATATGCTTACCAAAATATATCATAACGAGCACCTCTATACGCCTCAAATCACTGCATTCCGTCTCGGAAGGGTTAGGTTATGTTAGGATCCTTGTTAAATACACCCAAAAATAGGAGCCCCGCGAAGCGGGGCTCCGTCGACTTAGTTCGATCTCTTTACATATATTTTGGTTTGCAATTAGTATTTTTGGTAAGCATATTTTGCTGTGCAGTTAAATACTACCCTTTTATAATTTTCCTGACATTTCTTATTAAATCTATTATTATTAATAATTTAAAACTGTATACATTTGCACACAGCTGATAAAGGATACGGACTCTTTTGTTTATTTTTAATATCTTATGTAATCTTACGTCTCATGATCATGCAAATAAATGATTATGTTATTTATTTTATGACAATAAATGTTATATATAGTCCAACACAGGACTATACCCTTCTTACAGAAGAGAGAAGAGATCCATGCCCAGCAGTGGGGCAGTTTAATACAGGCCTGATATTATAATAATGCTGTTATTATGGTTATTTCCTTTATTATTCCTTTATTTAATTCTAAAATTATTATATTTACCGTAGTGAGAACGGTGGCCTCGCATCCAGGCTGGTACTTCTCAAGGTCGGAGCGCGGTCTTCGCATCACTTTCTCGCGGTCTTGCTTGTGTTTCCTGTCTGCGCCCTTCAGTTTGAATACCTACACGACAAACATCGTTATTAGAAAGGTTATGATTTTAGTAGCCTCATGTTGTGGTTGTTTTATTGGTCCCGTGCCTTAGGTTTGCATTTGTTTGCGATTAATGAGGGCTATCGCGCTTGGATTCACCGCTAGAGGTGCTAGTGGATGGTAAGGCCTAGACGTCAAACTTTATAGTCACTTCAACAGTAACTATAGAAACCGACTATATTATGACCACGAAATACGGCTTTTGACAGCATGGTAGCTGTGACAGTGTTGACAGGACCTTACTCGCTTGTGGCGCCGCCTGGTGAGCACAAAAACGATAGCCCTCATTGTATTGGATTGGACCATTGATGTATAAAAACCCTAGATACACAATCAGCGTCAAAAAACGTCCTTACCAAATGAGCACCCACTTGAACATTTGGGTGCTCATTTAATTTAGTACCGTTCGATCGCTCCGAGAGTAAACATGTCGCAGAGCTCGTTTAAAACTTGTAATATCACACTTCCAGGACACTAAAAAAGGACGGTGTTTCATATTTTCGGTAACTAATAATGTTATTATTATAATTATATTATAATACTGATTATTGCGTCAAGGAATCAACGTAAAATATTTTTTTTCTGTTTATTGCGTAACAAAGAGAGACCATATAACACGGCTCATTTAAATGAACACTTACTAAACGCATTAATCATACTATTGTATTTCTACTTGATTAGTCCGGGTTATACGTTGACTCTGTTCTAATATTAATAATAGAGACGCTGTTACTTTTTTAAAATAAATATGTTTTATTTGATTTAAAATGATAATGCGATTGTATATATTATTAATTACTAGACTTGTTTTATTAAAAACCATAATAGTATCCGCTTAATATTTTTTTGAAATGATCTTTACGGTATCCTTATAGTGGGATATTTATAAAATGTATCTACATACTTATGTTGGATTTCAGCTTTCTTTGAAATCCCGTGCGATGTGCAAAATGGATATCGTTCATAGCACAGCAACGATCACAAGCAAGCACAGCAACAACAACACTTATCATAATTTTTGGCAGTAAGCTTATATTCTTCAAAGTGCCATATTAACAAACAACAATCATGTAAATAATACTATTAAATCTATTATCGAGAGATATATCAAGATAAGATTGCATTATAATATAACAAAGAAAGATACGAAAAAAATGAAAATCCGTCAAAAAGTAAATTATACAATAAACTCAATTTATTTCAAGGAAATAAAAAATCTTATTATGTCGTATCTTTTCAAGTTTGAAATCTTAATTGTCTCTCTCGTTTTATCGTTTTATGTTACTTTAATTTGTATGTACAATCACTCGCGTAATGTTCAAACACGTATAATTTCAAAGTCGGGGAACCAAATATATGAACAGCAATGAAACATACTCGTAATATAATTTGTGCATATTAATTATCTATTACTGTTATAAATTAAGGTAAAAGTAAAAACAAATATGTGTTTAAAACACACATTCACGTGCATTTTATAAACTCTACATAATTACCTACGTCAGAATATTAACTAACATTTTTTATTTTTTATTATAGTTGTGTTGAAGAAAGAACAATTTGTAAAAACAGTATTCGACTCCATTCATTCATGCAAACTTTGCTCGTAAAATTTTATTACCTTTTTTAGATAGCCTTGTATATTCAACTTAAAATTAAGGCGGTAAGGTTTAATTTGCATTAATGAAACTTTATATAGTTAATAAAACTACCTATAAGCAACTGAGGACAGTTTTAAGTGTAAGTTTTGTATGGGATTGTGTATCTAGGGTTTTTATATATCAATGGATTGGACAGATGAAAATGTGCCTTCTATCGCGCGGATATCTTTATTAATTTTTTATTATATTAATTATTATTATTATTATTATAACTTTCTGTACACCGTTTTACGAAATTTGGCGTCAGAGCTTTGTTTCAAGTCGAATATCACCAGTTTGCTATGGAAACATATCTTATTTTAGGGCTTTAATATACAGAATGTATAGTGTTAAAGTACAGCACAGTGTAAAAATACTTAATTATAACAAAAAACTAGTCTAAATCAGTTATAAATAAACTCAAGATCGGTAAATTTCAACATCTTCTTGTCACTATTATTTGACTCTGAATTTAAATAAAATATGTATATTTTCAAGAAGTATTTAATGCTAAATACTCGGTATTTTTTTCAAAATTTTAAATGTACTAATGTATTTTTAACAATTATTTTAAAAACACTATAAAGTCGCGCGCGCAAGCTTCGCTTGATTAGTACACGCCGGGTTCTCCCAGCGACAGCACGTATCCTTTTCTCCGACATCCGACATCGCTGCGATCGTGTTATAGCGTAAGCAATATTTTATAGCGCGACTTAGTAGTTTTGATACTTTGGTGAGTACAATTTTATTATAAATTAAGTACCAAATGTTCCTAATTATATTAAATGTTGATATTCAAATGTTATGTTATTATGTAATGGTAAATAATTGTTTTTTGTTTTCAGAAATGGGTAACAAACGTAAACATTTCGGCTGCAGCAAACAAATAAAAAAAAGTCAATAGCTTACGCACGGCAAATAAAAAAGTGAGTTACAATGTATAAAGATTTGTTTTTTTTTTGTAATATGTATTATATTATTATCTGCATTGTAATAGTGTTTGTTAATCGATCATTTATTACGTATTATAATCGATTTTAGTAAACAGCGGTCTTTCCAGTGCAAATTGTTGTGATTGAAGGCCACCCGATTTACTTCTGATTTTATTTTTTATGATTATTTTTCTAATAATAATTCATATAGTAAAATATAGTTTTATACTTTTAATTTTGTATTTTGATACCTCCTCGATAAATTTGGAAGGTATTTTGATAGTAAATGCTTTTGCGCAATAAATTCACATTTTCCATTTTTTATAATTTAGATATACTCGGTGTCATTCTTACAGTTAAGACGTATCCGACGACACCTTGCAAGCTAAAATCCGATGAGCCGATCCGATGCCAAATAAATATACATACATACGGTCGAATAACATAACCTTCCTTCTTGCGCAGTCGGGTAAATAGAAAAAAGTGATTACGTATTTTACATTTCTTATATCTTTTAGGTTTGTAAGAGACGAAGTTGCATAAGCTCTGCTCCACTTGTGAAGTCTCTCGCGTATTCATATTTGCTGAGTAGGGTACCAGCAATAGAATAGATTTTTTTTGTCGTTTTACCAACTCAGTACAATAACTATAATTAAAAATTTATACATTTTATTTACAGTAAAACTGATGTATGTTTGTTCGCTGTATGGACAAGACCAGTTTCCTTTAAAAACAGCTCGAATAAGAAGAGACGACGTCTTCTGGTTAACAGAAATGGAACATAAATTAATATCTTTCTATGATAAATGTCTCTTGCCAGAATTAATTGACCCAAGCAAAAGCCGCTCAATGGCTATAAGAGACGTTAGATTTTAAAATAAAAACAACTTCTGTGCTTTTCCTGTGGTTTTATTTTAATGTTTTAATTGCGGTTATCAAATCCAAAATAATCTCTGATTGCCATCCATTCTACCTACATCTGCCATAGATTTACGCCGTAATTGTAAATGTGAAGATCGCTTTTCACTTCGGAATAATATCTACTCGGGATACCCGAGTTCTTTGTAAAAATGTAATATAACTGTATTCGATTTCACTGCTCTTTTCAAAAATATGGAGAGCGATATAAATTTATATCTTGAATCCAAAGAAAATTGGTATATACACTAATTTCCTAATATTAATATGCTCTATTTAACTTTATACTATCTGAATGCGGATTAGCAAATAAAATATTTTTAATAATGCAATAATTACAAAAACAATATAAAATAACGGACTTATATACATATAATTAAAAATAATTCAACTTATTTAAAATGTATAAAATGGAATAAAATAGTATAAAAATATTCGATACTACCTGTGCTAGTCTTTTTAATAATCTGGTAAGGTAATAATTACATAAACAATATTACATAATGTATCTATACACATATAATTAAAAATAAGTCACGTTATTTCAAATGTATGAAAAGAAATAACAACGGTATCAAAGTATTCGACAATAACTTTGCTCGTAGTATACGATATTATTATTGAAGTGTGCGCCACTGTTTCGTCGTAATTTTGAATATACGCCCTTAACATAAATTTTTTTCCGTGTGGGGATCGAACCCACAACACTCGGCGCAATGTCAAGGCGACCACTTAAACCACTACGCTATCTGTGTAGTCAGATTTGAAACATAGTTGGTATATGTGGCTGTAGTACATTTGCGTCTACCCCTTCCATGACAGACATGACTGACATGACATTACATTTCATAGCAGCTGGCTTATTATATTCATCACAAGTCATCGCGCAATCTAGTTGAAAACCAGCTCAAGGCTTCCTTAGCCTTCCATATGCTGAACTAAATTATAAAAATAATTAAATTTTGTCAAATGGGACCTCCATTTGGCAAAATTAAATTATTTCTTTCTTTCTATTTTGTCAAATAAATATATTTTCTTTCTTTCTTTCAATCGATATTGCGTGGATGGAAAGGCTATCTTTTATAAATAAAAATAAAAATAAAAAGCAATGGTATCGTAAAAACATTATATTGCTTTTTCGTTGCTAAAAATAAACGAATAAATCAAATACGAATCCAATCGCATAAAAATTCGATTGTTCTCCGAATACATGCGAATGACGAAAACAATCGAATGATTCGGATGATATTTTCACAATCGCGTATGGTTATAAGGCTCACCTTGATTTGGCAAGCGGCGGCATGCAAGCGCGTGTGCTCGTCACTAGCGAGGTACGTCTCCACCTGGATACGGAATGGCACGCCCTTCTCGCCGCCATGCTTCTTCGCCGTGAACTCCGTCGAAATGCAGTTCACCTACAAATTAAACAACGTTGTACATACATATATTCCCAGAAAATTATAAAGACACGCAGACTAAAAATAAGAATTAAGTCCGTCTTTTAGATCTGTCTGTCCGCTTTCTCCTATCCCATAAAAAAAATTTCAATACGTTAATGATTATTTCTGAAGGGTTTTAGAAGTAATCATTATAGGAACAGAACACAAAGTTGGGTAGATTCTTCAAAAATGAGTTTGAAGGAAGTATCCAAAGAAGAAAGGAGCTAGGATCCCCTATCTCTCTATAAGCACGTGTGTGGTAGGTACCTTGATGTAGACGCCGACGTCCTTGGTGGGGTCCCAGTACACGTGCAGCGCGTTGAGGCAGGCCGGCTGCTCCACGCGGATCACTCCGTACGACAGCGGTACGTCCACCTTGCACACAACAACACTGTCAATTTATAATAAAATATGAAATAGGGTAATGACTACTACGTTAAATTTTAAACATTATTTTACAAGTAAGAGCAAATCGCAATCAAAAGAAATTGTGACGACTCCGCACACTCGAAAAAGTTCCAACTACAGACAACAGATGGCGCTGTACATATTAAGCGCAAACCATGTCCACTATACAATCCTGAATCTCACAAGTGTAATTTACACAGCGAGTAAGTATATATAAAAGTTCCCGACATCAACCGTTGGGCCGCGGCCCACCAAGCACGATCTCATGGCCTGGTGGATCTGCCCTTTGTGTTGGAGTAAAATCAGACCACGTTCCTCAATGAAATCATTTGGTGAAAATAGTATCAAAATCGGTTGCAAGAGTGGGGTTGTAGTGGGGATATCTTGCTATCTCCCTCGGACAGTTTTATTTTTTTTATTTTTTATTTTGCTCGTCAAAATGACCACACTCCACCTGATGGTAAGCAGTCGTGTGGTCTAAGAGCAGTGGCCTCCGCATCGCCCCCACAGTAGCCGAGGCGATGTTGAGGTCTCTACTTTGACGGCCTGAGAAGATGCTTTTTCACGCCCCGCTTAAAGAACCCAGGATTGAAGGAAGAAGGAAACACGTGCCTTGGCAGAGAATTCCATGCCTTGGTCGTTCGGCAGAGATATGAGGACCCAAACTTTTTGGTACGCGCTCTAATCGACTCTACCGTGTAAGGATGGCATCTGAGCCCAGCACGCGTTGTTCTGGATAGGAAAGGGGAGGGCGGGATAAGGTGGAATAACTCTTCAGAGCACTCCCCGTGGTATATTCTGTAGAAACATGCCAATGAGGCAATGTCTCTACGGAGTTGCAGAGGTTCCAGTGAACTCGTGACCTCTGGATCTCCGATGATACGGACAGCCCGCCGCTGTAACCGGTCGAGAGCGTCCAGCAAGTACTGCGCGGAGCCATCCCAAAGATGAGAACAGTACTCCACGCAAGGGCGCACTTGTGCCTTATACAATAGGCACAGTTGCCCAGGCGTGAAGAACCGCCTCACCCTGTTCAGAACTCCGAGTTTTCGCGAAGCTTGCTTAATGACGCTCTCGATATAGGTTTTCTGATTAAGGGAGCGGCAAAGATCTATACCTAAGATGGAGAGACTGTCACGTATCACCAGTGGAGTGTTCTTCAGAGAAGGGAGGGGAAGGAACGGAGACTTTTTTGTAGAGAACGCGCATGCATGGGTCTTCTTGGCGTTGAACTCGACCAAGTTCTTGGCACCCCATTCATAGATGCGGTCCAAGGTCCGGTCAAGTTCAACGACAAGATTCTGCCTTTTCCCCTCAACCTCAGCCTGTTTGGCCCCAGGATGTCCGAGATATCGCCCATGCACGGTACTGTCGTCCGCATAACAATGTATGTTGCCGAGATTCAACATATCATTGATATGCAGAAGAAAGAGCGTAGGGGATAAGACAGAACCCTGAGGCACTCCTGCATTGACCTGCATAAATTTTGAAGCGCGACCGTCGCAAAGGACCCGAATACGACGCTTCTGCAGGAAACTTGCAATCCAGGTGCACAGTTGAGGGGGCAAGCCATAGGCCGGAAGCTTGGAAAGAAGAGACCGGTGCCAGACTCTGTCGAAAGCTTTGGCTATGTCAAGGCTGATAGCCAAAGACTCGCCGTGCTTGTCCATAGCCTCACCCCAGAGGTGCGTGACGAACGCTAGAAGATCACCCGTTGATCGTTTAGACCGAAAGCCGTATTGGCGATCATTGATCAATGATTGATCCTCCAGGTAGCGGACAATTTGGGTGTTTATAATCCGCTCGAACACCTTGGAAAGTACCGAGGTGATAGCTATGGGTCGATAGTTGCTTGGCTCGGAACGGTCCCCCTTTTTGGGAATCGGTTGAACGTTCGCTTCCTTCCAAGCCTCAGGCACAATGCCTGCGACGTAAGACGTCCGGTATAGGCGCGTAAGTGAGGGAGACAACTCCGCTGCACATTTTTTCAAGAACCACAGCTGGGATGCCGTCAGGTCCACTGGCTTTCCGAACATCGAGAGACTGCAGTATCGCACGAACGGTTCGTTGCCTGATACATATATCAGGCATGGTGTAGCCGCAGTTGGCAATATTAGGCGGCTGCGAACCGCAGTCATCGATTCGGGAGTTGGCCGCAAAGAGATTTGCAAGCAGATCTGCTTTCTCCTGCGGCCGATGAGCCAGTGATCCATTCGGATACCTCAGAGGAGGCAGCATGGTCTGGCAGAAGTTGGACTGCACGGCTTTGGCCAGGCGCCAATAGCTACGACTGCCCGTAGGATGCGCCATTAGTTCCTGGCCGAACCGTGCGACGCGCTGGGCATCCGCTCTTAAGTATGCCCTCTTGCAGACCTTTGTGGCTTGGTTGAACGCTGCCTTCAAGTGATCCACGTTAGGGTCGTGGAGAGTGCGAGCCCTGGTCCAAGCGCGATACGCCGTCTGTTTGCGTTCAACAGCATCGGCGCATTCACGCCCGAACCAGGGCCTTTTCCTGCCGCCGCTCGTGACATCACTGTATGGAATATAATATTCCATACCCAGGATGATTTCACCAGCGACAGCAGTAGCGCTCTCTGATGGATCCCTGTTCTCAAAGCAGCGTTGAGCCCAAGGGATGGATGCGAAGTATTCCCGCATTCCATCCCAGTCTGCTGACGAGTAGTGCCACAGTCGTCGTCTTGCCTCCTCGGGTCGTGGGGGCGTAACAACAACAGCTGTGGCACAAACCAGACAGTGGTCTGAGGTGCCCAAAGGAGCACGAATCGACACACTGTACCGGTTCGGGTTACTCGTCAGCAGCAGATCGAGCAGAGAGGGCGCCTGACCTGCAATATCTGGTATCCGGGTGGGCTGGAGTACCAGTTGAGACAGGTCATGCGTGAGAGCGAACGCATGGGCAGTTCGTCCCGCGTGGTCTGTTTTGGGAGAACCCAACCAGGTCTCATGGTGGGCATTGAAATCTCCCAAGAACACCAACTCAGCGTTCGGAAACCGCTCCTGCGCGTCGTCTGCCGCCTGACTCAGGTAATTGAAGAGTCGAGTTGTCTCAGCGTCTCCTGAATGGGATCGGTAGAGGCACATGTAGATTTGGCTGAAAGAGCCATGATCTACGTGTACCCAAAGGACAGAGAAGGAAGGGTCCTCTAGGCATTGTAGACGGCGACAGCAAATATCCGCCCTAACAAACAAGCATACCCCGGCTTTCGCGAGGAAACACTCCTCTAGCACGTAGCCGGGATATTGCAGGTAGTTCGTGTCTGCAGGACGGCGTATTTGTGTCTCCGTTAGAAAAAGCATTGCCGGCCGAGCCGTCTCCAGGTGGTGATGGACGGCATTAAGGTTAGCGTGGAGTCCTCTGATGTTAATAAACTCCACGACACAGGAAGCAGCAGTGGGGTTACGGCGATTGGCTGCTGTTGAACGACAATGCTTTGTTTGTACTGCCATAGAGTGAAAGGAAGGGGAAGCGTGAAAAAAAGAGGCGGCTATTCTCGCAGCAAAGTGGGGCAAGGCGCAGAGCAAGTTTTGTCATATAACTGTATGGTATAGCGATAGCCGATCCGACGGACGGAAGGACCCCCGTACCCTCCCGAAAGTGGTCGCCGGGACCCACCCTCCGGTCACCATCCGGCACGACGAACCACCTCGAGATTATGCGCGGCATGATAAGGCAGCCAACCTAGTTGGTTAGACTCGGTTGGGCCTCTGGACTATACCGCGGGCGGCCAGCAGAGCACCGTTTCTACGGCTCTCCCTGACCGCCGGGTCGACTCGCGCCATCCACACAATGACTCTACGGATACTCTGCAGGTCCCTCATAAGCTGCGAGAATCGTCACCTCATGCTTAGGCCTCCGGCGCTCTCATTCACCGAACGAAACACAGCAGTGAAACACTGTTGTTTCACGTCGACTTTCTGTGAGAGGGTAGTACTTCCTCGGTCGAGCCGGCCCATTCCTGCTGTAACCAGCTTGGCTCTACTACCAAAATTTTTAATTTGCATTTAAATAGCGGTTACGTCACATTTTGTTACGTGCAACCTTTTGTATCATTCGACAACTACTTTTACGACCAGATTTGAAACGCTTGAATCTATTTTACAGTTTGGGTAATAAACTATTTGAAAATTGTGAGTTAAAAAATTGTGTGTATGTGATTTTGGTAGAATTTGGGCCACTAGACAAACACATAGTTTATAAATATATGAGGAGTATAGTTTCAAAATCCGCCAAAACGATATCAGAACAAAAATAAGGTTCCGATTGAATATGAAGCTCCTTCGTTGCTTCTATCGCACTGCACTGATAGTTTTCAAGAAAACCCACAAAAATTATATTAAATCAGCTCAAAAAAGTAGCAGTTTCTTGCAAACATCGTTAAAATAGTCTCTTTATATTTAAATATTTTTTTTGAGATATACCATTATTTGGTTATATTATGTCTTTAAATGGTTTTTTGAAATTTACCATTATTTGGTGAAAAGTATTTTAGTGGATTTTGAAACTAAACTACTCATATACGTACCTCAACGATCCTCTCGCCGGGTCGCTCGGTGTGCCACTGCGCGATCTGTTCACGCTCCATGTACTGCAGCCGACGCTCGTGGAAGCAGATTTTGATCACGCTCTACACATATACCACATAGACATTACTAACTCAGCACTTTTATATACGAAATCATGAATCTTCTTCTTATTCTAGTGTTTCTTCTGTACCTATTAACAAGGCAGTGAATAAACACATGGCTTGTTGGTAATCGATTACCATTGCTTATGATCGCTTGCAATTCCAAGACTTGAGATAAAGGCAAGTACTTTAAAAATGACCATCTATTATTATTTATCAAGTGTTTTAAATAACATACATTAAATGTCTTCCTCTATTATAAATATATCTTATCTTATCTTATGTGGGGGCCGTCAGTGCAGACCGGCGACACTTCGACCCAATGGGAGCTTTTGTGTCGACACTCTCCCAATAACGACTGCCATAGATGTTCATGGTAGCCGGGACCAACGGCTTAACGTGCTTTCCGAGGCACGGAGCAGGCGATAATAATTGTCAATCAATACGCACATAATTTTCGAAAAGTCATATAACTTCAAAAAGTCAGAGGTGCGCGACGTGGGTTTGAACCCGAGACCATCTGCATTGCAGTCTGTTGGTCTCCCCACTGAGCTATCGCTGCTCTATTATATATAAATATAACTCCGCTTTGTTTGTATTAAAATACTCTTAGACTCAAAACAATGATTTGAGGAACACATTGATCTCCGTAGGATTCGAACCCACAACACTCGGCCTGGCGGCAGTGGTGAGGCGACCGCTTACCTGCCTTGCTTAAATATATCACTACTTTACTGAACATCAAATACAAATTAGATAGGGCATTGTGGAGAACAATAAACATAATATAACACACATATAATCCATAAACTCTAAAATATAATAATAGCATTTATAGTTTTATTATTATACTAGCTGTTACCTGCGACTTCGTCCGCGTAGATTTTAACTAAAAAGTGTTTGTCTCCGCGAAACCCTATTTTTTTTTCTAAAATCAAAGTAGCCTAAGTTACTCCTTATAACATCAGCTATCGCCCAGTGAAAGTCCCGTCAAAATCGGTTCAGCCGTTTCGGAGATAAGCCAGAACAAACAGACAGACAGACTGACAAAAATTTAAAAAATAGATGTTTTGTATAGGTACCTTATATGACTTTCATATGCATTAGATAAAAAACTGTTATTTTGACATTACAAACAGACACTTCAATTTTATTTATTTGTATAGATGTATAGACTAGATGTTCTCGCGGTTTCACCAGCGTTTATCGTTACTGCGCCGCCCCCGTGGATCGTAGCGTGATGTTATATAGCCTATAGCCTTCCTCGATAAATAGGCTATCCAACACTAAAAGAATTTTTCAAATCGAACCAGTAGTTCCTGAGATTAGCGCGTTCAAACAAACAAACTTTTCAGGTTTTTTATTAGTATAGATTTTATTTAAATATGTATGTATATTTATGTATATATTTTGCTCCTTATTAGTATTAAATTAGTAGATTTTATCGAAAATGTTAGGTGAAAATATTTTTATTGAATAATTTCAAAAGTTCTACAGATTCAATTTGAACAAATAAATGTTATCTATCAAATTTAGTAGTGTAAAGAGCTATACCTTCAATATCTTGCCCTTATAATGCGAGAGGTCTCCCAACTTCTTGAGTTTGATCTCGTACGGTTGGCCCTGGTTCAGGTACGTGAGGGTCTCCTCGTTCTGTTTCGTGGCGATGGAGGTGGCCGCCGCTAGGACGTACTGGAACCTGGCGAACACAGACAAAAGTATCATGAGATGAAAAACGGAATCGAAGTTGTATTCAATAATTTTAGGTATAAACTTTACGTTGTGTTTAAGTTTTCCAGAACGACCAATTGTAATATTATATTATAACTAGCTATTGCCCGCGGCTTCGCTCGCGTTAATTTAGAATTGGACAATCAATTCGGGTTGTCATGATTCGAAAGACACGTGGCGCCATCTATTATCATAAGAACGTTATTGTTGTTTTACTCGAGAACAGTAATTTTTCGTGATGAAAGGTAGCCTATGTCCGTTTCTGTACACCTGACAACGTATATGCAAAATTTCAGGATGATCGGTGCAGTGGTTTAGGTGTGAAAAGGTAACAAACAAACAAACATACTCATTTTCGCTTTTATAATATTAGTTAGGAAGTTTGGATGGATTGTTATTTTATGCTGTGAATTCAATTTCCAATTCTTACGAAAGACAAAATGAGAGCAAAGGATGATATCCGTGACGAAGTTTTACCTACCCCTTTGGGATATAAGCGTGAGGCTTTCTATGTATGTAAAACATTAGACAAATCACGGCTTTGCAACAAAATCCCTTGAAACAACGGACACAGATATATTCGTGGTTGACACGCTCAATCCTTGAATTGAAATACACACTTGAGGTAGTAGCGACTGCACTTGCATCACTACGCCATGCATGTATTCAGGATTTTTTGATAACAGGATTTTAGGCATCTTTCGGTATCACGCAGTAAAATAATAGTAGAAGTGATGGTTACCTGGTGTCGTCTTTGAAGCTAGGCTCAGTGCGTTGTTGTATCGGTGACTGCAGAAACCCGTCCAACGAGCCGACGGGCGAACACATCAGCAAACCTGCATCTGGACAATAAATAATGTTATATTATTTATATAACATTGTTTTTTTTACTTTTAAAACAATGTTTTATTACTTAAATAACATTGTTTTATGACTTATATAGTATTTATTATCTTCTTTCGTTTCGCGGTGTTAATTTCGCATAATGTTTATTGCCGATTGAGAGGTCACAGATAATTTGAGGACTTCTGTAGAAAGGTCGGGTCAAAACGATAGAGAGAGAGAGAGAGAGAGAGAGAGAGAGAGAGAGAGAGAGAGAGATATTAAAATATTGTACATTCTATATATTTATATATATTTTGTTTGTGTCGCAAAGGACTTTACAAATAGAGATAAGAGGCGTAATCTTATTTAAATTGAAGCGGCGGGGGCCCAATTGATAAGGCGTTGGACATGCGATCAAGAAGTCGTGGGTTGGAATCCTACATATTGCACTAGGTACCGAAATAAATCTACATCCAAATTAATACAAATTATTTTAAAAATAAACAAATATTATTATATTAAAATTATAGTGCATGTAAGAGGGTCTCTAATACGTGAATACTAACTCTTATTCTCTTGTCCGTTAGGTGAGTGATATCCGTTGATGGGTATCATGGCGCCGGAAGTCATTGTGGGCTGACACTGCATGCTTTCAGGACTGCCTGTAATATAAAATAAAGATTTCGTCATTATTCCATGTTTTAAAGACATACTGACAAAGAACTTTCACCCTACATAAACTCTAACTTAAAATTGGTTTGCTACTACGAGTAGTTATTAAAACTTCTACCCATTTCCTAAATCATAAAACGACTTGTTTTAGTTGCGGACAGATCTATTGTGATTGTGTTTCATAGTATCTTCTCTCTTCTCTCTAGCCTTTATTATTCCCAAGTCACTTGGAGTCGGCTTTCTAGTCTAACCGGATTTGACTGGATATCAGTTTTTACACGGAGCGACTGCCATCTGACCTCCGCAATCCGAAGGCTAATGATACCCTAAGGTGTTTCATAGAATATGTGTCAAAATTTAACTGCCCGTAGGTTTCTTGATGTAGGGAACTGGGCCTAAAAAGACTAAAGCTATCCACTAGGCAACATTTGATGCGCGACATGTTGCACAACATTGTTGTTCACGGCAACGCGGAACTTTGTTTAGCAACGTTGCCTGCCCACGCATGACCAGCCGTCGGCAACATGTCGCCTAAAGAACTAGTGTTAATTTCAGCGGCTTCTTACGTCTCCACTTGACAACATTTGATGCTCAACTGCATATTGCACGGAAACACACAACAAGCCGCGCGTCATGTTGCGCGCCAACTGGCAACATAGTGCGTTGTTGCGTAACGTTGCCGAGCTTGAGCATCACGTGTTGTGCGTCAATTGTTGCCTAGTGGATACGAGGCTTAAGAGTAACATAACGACCAGTATTAGATATCATTTCGCTGGCTCACTATTACAAGGTTCTATGTTATTTTTTTTAACTTTGGGGAAATAAGGTTTTAAATTTGCATATCAGTAAAAATAACTTAAAAGTAACTTAGAACTATTTGCGATTTAATATTGTGAGGTGGTAAGTGCTTTCATCTATTACTATATTAGTCTAAACAAAAAGGAATGACATATAGAACCATGCAATATTCATAACTCATTTTTTTCAAAAATGTAACATAGAACCTTGTAATATTGGACCAAGCAGCGATTTGGCAATGCTGTGACTCTTTGCAATTGTAAGATCGGCATGATAAAAAAATCTTAATTCTAAATACTTATGTTTACTAAATATTGGTCATGTCTACTGGTTCTCTTGTAATCCATTAATGTATTATATTTAAAATGTAAGCAAGACGAAAGTAATGGTATTTGAAAAGGAAGAGTGTGTGACGATGTGTGTGTGATATTATGATTGATGGAGAAAAAGTGGAGCAAGTGAAAGAGTTTGTATATTTGGGTACTTTGTTTACAAGGGATGGTAAACATGACGGAGATATTGAAAGGAGAACCATTGCTGGCAACAAAGTGAATGGAGCCCTACGCGCTTTTATGAACAGTCGAAATGTATCCGAAAAGGCACGTTTGGCTGTTCATAGAGGACTATTAGTGCCCACA
The DNA here is from genome assembly GCA_963564715.1 of Catocala sponsa. Lineage (NCBI taxonomy): Eukaryota > Metazoa > Arthropoda > Insecta > Lepidoptera > Erebidae > Catocala > Catocala sponsa. Next base: position 6,611,322 of record OY751355.1, read on the forward strand.
CTTATGTATGGAAGTGAAAGTTGGGTATGGCAAAAGAAGCATGAGAGCAGAATAAATGCTGTAGAAATGAGAGCGTTGAGAAGCATATGTGGTGTGACTCTGAAAGATAGAATAAGAAATAGTGTGATTGGAGAGAGACGCGGCATGAAAGTGGATATAGTTACAAGAATAGAAAAGGGTATGTTAAGCTGGTTTGGACATGTAGAAAGAATGGAGGAGGAAAGACTGACTAAGAAAGTTTATAAGGCTAGTGGAACAGTCGCAAGAGGAAAACCTAGGCGAACGTTTCTCGATCAGATCGGAGGCGTTCTGGACAAAGGCCAGGTTAAGAGCTCCTTGAACCGACGGGCGTGTATGAGGAATGTGAATGAAGCCAGAGAAGTGTGTCAGGATCGTAGCAAATGGAAATCCGTAGTCTCTGCTTACCCCTCTGGGAAACAGGCGTGAATCTATGTATGTATGTATTTAATATGTGGTAAATGTCACTGGTGTCACAGGTATGCTATATTTATTTGGTACAAATTATCGAAAAACATATATTATGTCATTGTTTGTCTACATCAATAAATAAAAAATTCAAAAAAAATTATGGACGTCATCCCAAGTGGTGTAAAATGTTCATTTGGCTTAGTAATTGGTTCTAAATAATGCAAGCTGCATGCTTATTCATTCAAGGACATGAGGAGGTCGCAATTGCCGAAATCGGGCAAGGAAAATATATATAAGTAGATCGTGTAGTAAAAAACAAAATCAAAAATATCTTTATTCATGTAGGTCACATAGTAATACTTATGAACGTCAAAGTTACACTTATTAATGTGAATTTACATTTACATTAACCTGTTGCTATGTTCAGCAAAGCAAAGGCGTAAAACCAATGGGAAGAACTGGGAAGAAACTAACGGCCACTTTTATCAATCGCCAAGTTTACAGTATGGCATATTTTAGAAGTCTTTTCTGTAAGGAGCTGCAACCATTAAATCACTTACCACTCATAAAACACTCAAGCAATCCTAACTAATATTATAAAAGCGAAAATGAGTTTGTTTGTTTGTTACCTTTTCACGCCTAAACCACTGAACCGACCATCCTGAAATTTTGCATATACGTTGTCAGGTGTACAGAAACGGACATAGGCTACCTTTCATTCAGAAAAAAATTACTGTTTCCGAGGAAAACAACAATGACGTTCTTATGATAATAGATGGCGCCACGTGTCTTTAGAATCATGATTGAAATATATTATTACAAGCAGAGTACAACCCGAATTGATTGTCAAGTTCTAAATTAACGCGAGCGAAGCCGCAGGCAAAAGCTAGTAAGTCATATTTCAAAGTTAGCCTCTAATAGTAGTAGATGGTATAATAGGAGCATCCACTTACGTATATACAGAATAAAAACAACGCGGGACCGTATTGCAGATATAGACTTACCGTGCTGCACCATCATGTTTCCATTGTGAGGCGGTGACTGCTGGCAGCTGCCTTCCTCCATCACGTCGCGTTGGCTGTCCACCACCATGTTGGTAATCTGCATCAAGCAACCACACGTTCAAATATTAGCTTAACTTTAAACTGCCTCGTGGTACAGTTGATCGTGAAGTCTTGGGTTCTTATTTTGGGTCGTGCAGTCTGAGATTTGGTGTTAGGATAGTCTGAAAATGTGTAGGTAGGTGTTCATTTGCTATCTATCATGTGGGACATATAACTTAGTTGACGACTCGATGGCGTAGTGGTTAGTGTAACCGACTGCCACGCCTGAGGTCGCGGGTTCGATTCCCGCACAAGTCAAACATTTGTGTGCATGAACATGGGTGTTTGTCTTGGTCTGGGTGTTTCTATGTATAATATGTATGTATTTACAAAAAAATAAGTATATATGTATGTTTATCCATTGTCTAGTACCCATAGTACAAGCTCTGCTTAGTTTGGGCTAGATGGTGTTGTGTGTATGTGGTAGAATATTATTATTAATATAGCATGTATCACAATTTTGCCCACATAAGAGGTATACAAGTGTGAGCCTATGTGTGTGTTTTGAGGTAGTATGTTTTACTTTGTTAATAACAAAAGATAAATAATAATAATAATAATAATAATGTTTTTAAGCGACATTTTTTTGCGTCCTACCGTTTAAGTTTAGTGTTAACTTTTAGAATGAATAATGTCTATGGTGCAGTTGATTATGAACTAAAAAAAATAATTGCATTTTGAGTTTATGTAATTATTGAACAGCCCTAAAAAGAGGGAAAAAAAGGTTCTATTAAAAAAATTTGTAATAAAAACGATTGCGTTCGATAATTAATTACCGATGTCGAATGCACGATTATTTGAAAGATCATTCGATAGGTTTTTAGTAACATTAAACATGTCTAGGCTGACATGTTACAAACATGTTTTTCAGATGTGTCTTTGTATTGTATATACATGTGTATTAAAATTACTATCTCATCATATACAAAAACAAATAAATAAAACGGAATTGGAAAAGGATTTGAGTAAGGAGCGAATTTAGCGCTCTAGCTACAAGCTTTTATAGTTCTCGAATACGTCGTCTCTTTTCATAGATTTCAATTAGTTCTTCGAAATGCCGCTAGAGACGCTGTAGTGAACGTATACCTTGCAGCCGTGTAACTACACTCACGAACTAATAAACTTTGACGTGCATAAGTGTTACTTTATGATCTAAATTAATTTTGATTTAGACTATGCTTATCATTTTCCTTTAGGAATTATTTAAAATAAATAAAAAAACAGTAACGTATAAGTTTAATTCTATCTTCGTCGTAATCGAGAACCAATATGAAACTCATAGTGAGAGCGAAATGGAAAGATTAAAAGTATATGGTTAGAGAGAGAAAACAGTAACGTTCAGACAGTAAGGTGTGTGTGTATATGCACCTCGCACAAATTCTTCACTTCGTATTCCCAGTCTGCTTGCTTTATTTTTGAACATTCCATTGCGATCTGAGAACGAAACAAAAAAAATTGGATACATCAGCTTTGTTTTTCTTGTGAAAGTAATTTGCAAGCATCGTGGGAATAGGTAGAGAATTAAATTCAAGAAAGGTTTACAATCTTAATTCTAAAGAGAGTTTGAAGCTGAGAGCTTAGTAATAGCATGAGTTCAGTTTACAAATGTATGCCAGACAATTGTAACAGCAAGGAGTTTTAGTATTGTTCTCGGCAGATGGACGGCGACCTGATAACAGATATCAACGTTGTGAAACCGCTGTCTACTTCTGACGATAGTATACAGGATGTCCCAGAATATGTAAATCAAGTTGTAAAGGGAGATTCCTTTAAACGTGCTAAATAAAAAGAATTTAAAAATTATGTCGTGTTGTTGGTCAAACTTACAAGATTTTCTTTGGTGCAAAAAATACACCAAAATAATGCAGCGATTTCAAAGCTACGCCAGTTTAAAAAAATATCGTTTGTAGTTTGACGAATCAATCCTTCACAAATAATAATAGTCAAAAAGAATTAAAATTAGGCATAAACGAAGGACCTGTATATGAAAGTCTGAAAAAGGCGTACTTTTTTAAAAACTTTGATTTTATTATTTTTACATAAAGATCATATCCTTTTATTTTTTTTATTTAGCAAATTTGAAAGGTCCTTACTTAAGGAATCTTCCGTTACAATTTGATTCACATATTCTGGGACGCCCTGTATATGTATGTGTCTGTTATGTATGTATGTAAAATGTAACTTTATAAAATACTGCCATAAATATATGTTTTGATCGCATTATTGATTGAGTCACATTTTTGTCTTAAATTATATTTAAATATAAGTTATGGCCTTAAATAAAATTTTGTTTGTCAGACCTACCTATACATTAAAATTGCGTTTGTAGGGTATATTATATACCTGCTGTGGATTAAAGAAACTGCATATAATTTATTATTATGACTCATTTTCAGAAGATTAGGTAGTTCCTACCTGTGTCATCACATTATACATTGTAATTATTTGTAATAATAAGAACAAAACCGCGGAATTAAGTTACATAATCTATATTGTCAGCCTGAAATGTATAAAATATGAAATGTATATACACTAATTAAAAGAGGTTCTTTAATAATGACTTAATCTGGTATTTGTGTTCATGTATATCTGGTCAAAGCATGATATTATTACGTAAACATTTTACATAATATTATATCAGTAGATATTTTTAGAGTTATCCGCCATATCCGCAAGTTGGAAGACGATGTTATTAATCAACGAGATGGGTGTAAAAACCCAGGATTCAACTTATTCGTCTCAAATGTACATCATGTGACTTTGTGATCCCTATATCTCGGGGATCTTTTGACTCAGAGGGTCCATATTTAAACTCGACCGAGGTATGACCCCAAGGTGTTTGCATACCAAGTTACAAGTCAATCGGTTCAGTGGTTCCGGAGTTATGCCTGTCACTACCAGACAGACACAAAGACCCACATAGTGTTTTCATTAACCTCTGAACAAGACTCAGAGGTTTAATAAATGTTTTAAAATGTTACATAATACATACATTTTAACTGTATAATATTGCGTAGTATTATTGCTGGCGAGATTATACTTTTTCAAAGAACATTGCGTGCATCACAAAGAGCATACTCCGCACAACCATCTGTATATCACACAATAAATTTTGTCTCTTGTGAGCTTATCTAGTCCATAACACGCAGTATATTGGCATATTTATAATATAATGAATATTAAATATAATGAAAAATAGCTAGGCTCGCCTTGCTAAACTATTCGCATACTGAAACTTCAAGAAATATTATAATTTTACATAGATGGACTATGCTTTTAAAAAAATATACTGTTAAAAAGCCTCTTTGTTTTATTCTGAAACATGAGCCTAAGTAAACACGTATAAGTCTCTCTTATTTGTGCAGTCAAGTAATTTATTATACATGTCTTATCCTATTGAGTCGCAGCGGCACACCGGTGGCTAGACATAATAGATTTTTAATTATGTTTGATATTCTAGGGTATAACAGATTAAACGTATGTTTTATATTAAAAAACAATTAATTTAGAATGAGCAATTTTATTAAGTTATACCTGTCTCTCATCAGGTCTTCTTTGCGACCATGCCGGTCGTCGCGGTGGCGACAGCACCGCGCCGGTCGGAGAGGGCGCCTCTTGCTTGAACACTGCGAGCGACGGCAGCGACAGCAGCGCCTCACTGCGAACGACACAGAAAACCAGTATTAAATTTTGCTGTGTTGGATCATAGATGGCGCTAGTATCGTGTTGGATTATAGATAGCGCTATTAGTATCTTGTTGAATCATAGATCGCGCTAGTAGTATCTTGTTGAATCGTAGATGTATCTTGTTGTATAACAGAGGGTACTTGGTAATATCTTGTTGGATCATAAATACGTAAGTTGGTTCATGCATGAAAGACTCTATTTAGGTCTTTCGTGTAAATCCTATTTGTATATCACTATAGGAATTTATAGATATACATGTATAATCACAGATAAAGAGCACTGGTCATTGACCAGTTTAGGTCCGTAGGATCAGTTCCGTCGTTACCACAAGTAAATTTGCGAAACGAACATGGTATTTAAATTAATTTAAACTTATAGAATAATTCTATAATTAACCTAATTATATTGCATGTCTTGTAACTTATATCAGTGGCATCCGCCGTAATTTCATCTAGTACTACAAACTCTGTATACCCAAGGGACCTGCATGACATAAGATAGCCCTGCGACCAAAGCATCTACAAGTTGTTCTAAATATATAATCTGATACTTACTTCATAGACAGCTCGCCTGGTAAGTCCAGGTCGAGGTCGTTGACCTGCCAGCCGGGCGACATGTGTGATGATGAGGAGCTGGTACCACTGCCCCCCATGTCGCTCAGCGCAGCTGTAGAAAGAAGACAGCATAGATAAGTAAGTTTATGGTAACTAAAAACTCATGACTGAAGATCCCACGCATATATCTTTGAGCTGTTTGTCTGTTTGTAACAGTCCTACACTTGATTTCTGAAGGGAACAACGTGTCAAAATTAAACACATGTCAAGTGATTTGATTGGCTGTTAAAATAAGAGTATAAGAGCTTGTTCCATCACCTCCAAATAGCATTTATCTATAAGATAAAAGTCTCGCCATCTCTCTTCTTTCACCTACAAAGAGTGGGACAACATGCGATTTATCTTTCGGATATCTTTTATTTGATGGTTTTGACACTGTCCATAACTACCCAGAGTAGTTTTGACCGCTAGGCGGCTCTATTGTCAACACATAGCGAATAAGACAGTTTTTTTAATTTTTTTATTAAAAAGGCCACTTAGACAGCGACAACACACCATACACTCCAGCCCACTCCTTGACAAGTTATCAAATAATCGTGTTGATGACTCTGTAGTTCTTAAGAAGGTGTGTTGCCAGTAATATGATAGCATTGTAGAAAAACAAAACTACGCTACTTATCTTTGTTTACGTGTTTAGTGGTATAACAAAAGCTTTCAGTACATATTTTATAACTCGCATATGTAAATAATAATTAATTAATCGGCGCTGTGTTGTTTACTCGAACTAACTTAAAAGTCATTATTCAGACAGATAATGCTGGAATCATATCAAGTGTAGCCGCTCATAAACAAACTTTAATGATGATTATTGCAACAAATCGACAGATATTTACACATCGTTAAGGATCGTGTGCACAAGCCTATATCATTATGTCAGTACCGGTTTAGGGTTTACTTTTTTAGACTAGAAGAGTCACCCAACATTTTGTTTAGATCGTTGCCTGAACAAAATGTTGGGTAAAAAACTATGACTTGCAGTTTTGCTTCTCTAAATCTTCAAACTTATTTATGCTAGTGGAATACTTTCGCCATAGTTGAGAACCCTGGGGCGATCGGCCTATTCTGTTCCATATCTATTATATTTAATTTATTTGAGAAATCCTATATTAACCCTTTGTCGACCAGTGATAAACACAATAGGAATCGATTCGATCAAGTTGAAGTAAATAAATTAAGTTTACTGCAGGTAAGATGGATAAGGGCAATAATAAATAATACGAATAAAAAGACTTGGAACAGGTACATATGAATGAAACAATTTTATGTTTATGCTGATTTACACAAGGATAGCTAGGTACAAATGTCATCTAATCTTGAATTAATTTTTTTTTTTAAATATTATTGTGTGTCTTAACACCTAATGCACCGCCCAGAACCAATGCTTTACAAATTTATTTACATTAATAATTCACCGTGTTACAAAACTAGTTTTTTATCTTGAGGTGAGCACGGTCTCCTAATCAGACGTTTTGCAATAGATATTATCATATGTTCTATTGACCCTTCGATATAAGATAAGCTATACTTTAACACGACAATAATAATTATATTAGTGAGTGATTAACTGATTACATATATCAAATGTAACTAATTAACAAATAAATTTGAGCTATTTATATCTAGCTTTTAGTATTTAACTTGGAGTAGTAATAGCACACCGAAAGATTTAGGGCTGACCTGAATAAGTGAAATGCAAATGATAATATTGTTACAGCCAGTGCCATCTATCGGCACTGTGAGGAAGACTCGGCAGTCCCTTCTAATAATTTATTACAGTGCCATCTATTGACGACTGACGGAACTACGCAGTTCGTGGGTACGAGAAGAGTAGAGACAGCGCTGGAACTTTCTCGAATCTTCGTACTGTTACATACCGGGTATGGCTTTTCTAGAAATCTCCAGAAACGCTTTACCCGTGTATAAAAGGCCAGGCCAGCGCTCGCCGAGTCAGTTTACAATCTTAAGCGGTCAAGTATTCATCGAAGCGAATGGAAGCGAAAATACCACAGAGTTTGAAGCAGTTACAGTGGAAAAGAGTATAAGTAGTGTGTGTAGTGTTTTAAATTTAATTGTGTGCTAGAATAAAACGTGTTTTAGTCGGTAACATTGTTTACATTCTTATCTCTCGAACCCAGCACGTAACAATATTTTTAATTTCTAGAATCTTTTAGTATTTGCTCTATATAACCCTGCAGATGCTGTGAATGCATTCGATAAGGCCATGGGAAAAGAATATGCTTATTGCTTCAATCGATGATGTTATCGCATGCATTATGCTAAGAGAGAAATTCAGAATACTGCTTAAAACAATAAAAATATCAATTTACATTTTTTAATTTGCTTACTACTTTCAATGTGACCCTCGTATGTATTAGAAATATAGTTGAGTACGGACACTTCACGGGACGCTTTAAGATGCTGATACAAAAGTGATAGACCATTTTAATAACCCGCAAAACTTAGAAGCATCTACCACGATAATTATGTGTTACTTAATACTTATAACCTAAGCATTAAAACCACACGCTTATTGTAAATTAAAACTAACTCGTGCTGAACAATATCCAGTACAAGTCAAACTCACAATTAACTCATGACCCCTCATATCACTTGTTTACCAAACCCGAGTCAAACGAATATGTATAATATGACATGTCTTCAAGTACGATTTTCCCCTGCATGGTACTTTATAGTGCCAAGAATATGTCACCATTTGGTACCATCATGTTCACATCATGAGATTGCTACGTGATGATATGCAATTGTGCCATATGCTATATTCTCTTATTACCGATACGAGGAAAGATAAGAGGAATCATATTTGTATTGTGCAATGAAGAGATAGTGCTTTATTGGTTTCACTTCAAGCTACGATAAAGCAAGTTGTACTCTAACATAATATTATAGTCGTAACTAATAATTCAGTTCTCCAGACCGAATTTCAGTCATGGCGTCCAACCTTAACGGAGATTGACCATATGCGCAGGGTATATTATAACGCACAAGTATGTGCACTCTCCGTTCCCTAACTCTCATGATCCGATAGGACGATAATCCGACACGATTGGAGAGAGATCAGGAGCAGAACTAACGGCTTCACGTGTTTTCCGATGCTCGGTGTGTCTAACACCGCCAACTTTCTAACTTTGGGTTGGTATTGAGATTTCTTAACAGAAAACCCAATAGCTTTTTGTTGGCCCGACTCAGGATTCGAAGACCCAGAATTCGAAAACGAGACCACACACACAGCAGTTGCATCACTACCGCTGCACCGCGGAGGCAGTTAAAACTGTCACTCTTACATAACTACATAAGGTAGGTAACCAAAGTGTTGGTTTTATGTCTGGATGAGTTAGATGATGGGGTAGACTTGTATATGCCATTCCACTACTAGGTATTCTATCCAGACAGTCATTCAGCGAGTGTTTAAGGTGAGTTTTTTAAAACACAATGGTTAAAAGTCAAGTTTTAAAACATTTTTTATTTATTTTGCTCGTCAAAATGGGTTATTCCCAGTTGCCCCCACTATCAACGCCACCACTGGTGACAAATGGGATTTTATGGAACATTTTATGGAAAGAAATCCCATTTGTCACCAGTGGTGGCGTTGATAGTGGGGGCAACTGGGAATAACCCGTCAAAATGACCACACTCCACCTGATGGTAAGCAGTCGTGTGATCTAAGAGCAGTGGCCTCCACACCGCCCTCATAGCAGCCGAAGCGATGTTGAGGTCTCTACTTTGACGGCCTGAGAAGGTGCTTTTTCACGCCCCGCTTAAAGGACCCAGGATTGAAGGAAGAAGGAAACACGTGCCTTGGCAAAGAATTCCATGTCTTGGTCGTTCGGCAGAGGTATGAGGACCCAAACATACCAGTTTATAAGTAAGTATGTCCTTTAGTAAGAAAAAGTTCACGAATGTTGCTATTAATTTCGTTGGTTTATTACCTTAAAATAATAATACACATATCGCACCTTCAGTAAAACAAGAGTATAAAATATGTGTCCCATTCTTAATTAAAAATGCAATCTCCTGTAAATAACACGCATCGAATCACAGAAGTACAGGGCTTATGTAACTCCAAGAACAATTAGTAACAGTGTGAGCAAAAAATACGACACGCAATGGAAAAATATAAATCGCTTTCCTGCAAAATTACTAAAACTGCAGTTATGCCCTCGTCTTATCGACTATGGTGCGATACCTTAATAAAATATTCTCTTTACAGTGATATAACGCGATTAAACTTTATGTAATTTATACAAGTATTATTCCATCCATTTACCTAATTAATAAAACTAGTGCTTGTCTATTCACCGAACGTATCAATAACCGCATTGAACCGTAAACACAAAACAATTCTGTAGTGCATTCTTATCGCCCACCCTTTGACCCGTCTGTATGGAAACTAGTTATAACTACCCGCAGTAGACTCGCTCGCTAGCTCTCTCGATTGTTACCGTTTATATTATATACTCCATTCGCAATAATAATAACATTTATGAATGAATAAAATAAAAAGATAGCAATAGCAAAATAGTAAAATCATAACTAGAGGGGAACGAATTAAAATGTTTACGCTACGCTGCATAATAAAAAAGCAAGAAGAAACAATATTACATATCTTAAGACGATACCTAATTTATGTATAAAAAGAATTATCAACTACATAATATTATAATAAAAAGTAAACATTTAGGTACAACACGTAAAGAAAACAAGATAAAATCCTAACTAATATTATAAAAGCGAGAATGAGTTTGTTTGTTACCTTTTCACGCCTAAACCACTGAACCGATCATCCTGAAATTTTGCATATACGTTGACAGGTGTACAGAAACGGATATAGGCTACCTTTCATACAGAAAAAGATTACTGTTCCCGAGGAAAACAATAATAACGTTCTTATGATAATAGATGGCGCCACGTGTCTTTCGAATCATGATTGAATTATATTATTACAAGCAGAGTACAACCCGAATTGATTGTCAAATTCAAAATTAACGCGAGTGAAGCCGCGGGCAAAAGCTAGTATTAATATAAATTAAATATCGTGCGGTACCGAGCAAAATAATCAAAAGCTAATAACTGGCATTAGTCACTGTTGCTAATGATAATGTACACTATAATGGCTGGCATGATAAAGAAATTGTTTTGTATACTCTAAATTATGTTTCTTGTGATACTTTATGTAAACTCTGCTTATATTATCTCTCAAGATCAGAACTACTTAAAATAGTAGGTACTAATTAAAAACTAAAACATTATTCTACCGAGAGCGTTGGTAATACTCAGCTTTGTTTTAACTTAAATAATGTAACTGAATGTCGTACCATAGATTTACTTTGAAGCATTGCTTTGCGACCTAAATAAAATAATCAATACAGTGAAGATCGCAGAAAACCTTATATTGCATTCCTGCGTTATGTAAGATTCCCAGGCGAAAGTAATTTTGGAATAATAATATCGCCATTCACGTAAAGAGAAAACGAGAGAGGGAATTAGCTTGCAGAAAATAATAATTGATGTAATGCGCTGAAGTCATGTATAGGTAAACAAAGTAAAATCTTTATTAAAATATTAAATTTTACAAAAAGCAATATGTTTATTAAAAATTGCATTACATGAAAATATCACAATGTCTCTTATTTTCGTGTGATGAATTTACGTTGTTGGGTGCAGGTGATCTTGACAACCATATGGGGACTATGGCTAAGCGCAGAAGGCTCATACAATACCGGTTGTATAAGGGTGGGTCAATTCTAGCTACTTTCTGTCCAGTGGTGAAAGATTTCGAATTCAAGAATTGCAACATTACATATGCTCAAGTATAAAATATTCTTTTATTGTAAAAGCTTCTTCTACCTCTAAAAAAATTATTATTTTAGTTGCCCTTTTTATCGTGGTCTTTTGATTCCCTCTTCCGATTACATACAATTATGATTTGTACCAGATAAGGCCTCATCCAAGACGGAGTGAAAGCCCAAGCATAACAAAACACAAATCGTCAAAACTTATATCATCATCATCATTCATCTCAGCCGAAAGACGTCCACACCTGGACATGGGCCTCCCTAGGTTTTCCATACAGACCGGTCTTGGGCCACCCGCATCCAACTTATATCAATAATAATATAATATAATAAATATTAAAGACAGAAGACTTTTACGTTATAAAGTGTACATCATTATTCATCAGTGGCAATCTGTCTGCACAATATAAAACAACCAGAGACAATAGTAAAATACTTTCTATACCGCCATTTTTATATAACTAATTTGTTATTGTGTTATTTAAATTAGATAATTTGTATGTTGCGACCTAGTATCTTTCGTACGTTGAACTCAATCAAACGTTTTTTAAATGTCTTAATTATCTCCAATTAGACAAGTTAATAAATAGTTAGAAACAATAAATGGGATCAGCTATTAACATACGAATGCCTCTAAATTGTTTTCACTTAATTTTCCATTGTTGAATACCAATTTGTCTTTCGCTGGGCAATTAGTGACAATGTTACTTTGAGAGTGTAGTGAAGTTGGTTTCGCTTGCTTTGACGGTGATATAATATCGAATTTTGACAGTTATACATCCGGGATGTGTGAAGCTTTGCCAGATTGGTGGCCTTTCAGACAATCCTTCATACGAGGTCCGTAGTCATCAATTAAATAATTTACAAATAGAGCTGATGGTAAATATCAAATCATTTGGTTACGTTGAAGAATTGACAGATGTTATTTGGTCATATTAAATTAACAGACAGTATTAATTGTGATTTTCGACAAATTGTTTAAAGAATTGGTTTAGGGGAAAATTCAATTAAGGACAGTACATACTTTAAAATTAAGTGCGTGTATCTTACACTCAGAGCTAATGGACGCTTGTAACCTTTCTAAATCTTATATAGAAATACGTCATGTATTTATGATGTTAGACCGGAACAAAGCTGAAAACGTGTTAAAACGAATAATAGAAAATAGGTACCATAAGCATTATACGTGATGCTCGCAAAAGCATGCGCGCCAAACTCCGTAAATCTTCTGCCTTCCCGCGCTTCTCTTGCTGCGAACTGAAGCACCGCAGCGGCGGAGACCCGCTCTTGCTGCGGCGTAGTGTCCTCCACCATGTTGGACAGTTTGACGACCGTCACCGAGAGATGGCGCCTCAAGCACACGAGTTACACGGGTACACTTGTAGAGGGCGTTAGTTATATAGCAGTAGCTTTCGAATTTCACTAACAGATGGCGTAAAATCTATTATAGTTTACGAATTTAAATAAAAGAGGGCGCTAGAGTTTAATGTAGATCATGTGTTTTACACTTCGGTGAGGTATCACAGCCAGATTTAGACAGATTGTTAGATATATTTAAGTTACTGTCAGAAAATCCAGTAATATTTTATTGTAAACGTCCATACATTGCATTCGCTTATGATGTTTATGTGATACTTAGTTGCGCTTAAAAAGTGTTCTAGAGTCATGGTATAAATATTATTCACTTCACTTGTCACTTGCTTCTCTTTTTTGTTCAGTCACACAAAACAATGTATGTTAATTGATGTCATATTATTAATTCTTAATGTTCACTGCACTTTGTAGTAATAGTGTCTTATGATAATACAGCTAAGTATAATAAAACGGGTAGAGTAATAACGAATATAATTCAGAGATAATATGCCACAAGAAAGGCCATTGTTTTACAAAATAAAAACAAATTGACTGCCTCGATGGCGTAGTAGTTAGTGTAACCGACTGCCACGCCTGAGGTCGCGGGTTCGATTCCCACACAAGTCAAACATTTGTGTGCATGGACATGGATGTTTGTCTTGGTCTGGGTGTTTCTATGTATAATATGAATGTGTACAAAAAAGGTATATAACATGTATGTTTATCCATTGCCTAGTACCGGTAGTACAAGCTCTGCTTAGTTTGGGCTAGATGGTGTTGTGTGCATGCGATAGTAGATTATAATATTATTATTATATTTTAACCTGATCCTCCCTCTTATTCTTATACAAAAGAAGGCAGCATAGAGATGTCACATATTAGTGAATTCATTCACCTTTTTCTGCAAGTAGTTTTAGGAGATCAAGCAATGAAAACTACTCTTTATTTATATAATTAGAGCCTAATGCCAACATACTAAGAAAGGTGGTTCGAAGCGTGATTTGTGAGTACCGATGTCAATTAGAATGAGTATTGACCATAATCGATATGTTAATAGCTCTGCATAAAATCGTTAGTCTGTGGTTTTTTATAACTTTTCTGAACTTTATACATTCCTTTGGAGTTTCTATTTTTAAACTAGCGCATAGACGAATACTTTTTGCCGCGATGCATTTGTTTATTTTTCACGCCTTTTCTATTTCGTGATATCACATCAATAAGATGCGTTGACATGATATTTAACACCAAATACGGTGGCATTTATCTCGCCACGGGAAAATCACCAAATTGAAGCTGTACTGATATGAAAATTTGCAAATAAAGCGTTAAAATGTTTTATTTAGATAAGTACGTCTTGCGTCATACCTGATAATTTTGCGTGATATATTAGGTAATATAGGTAGTTGTATTGTCGCATTTTATTGTGATATATTCACTTGAGATTGTTGTTCTATACAAATTTAAAAAAAAGTGGGGTTCTTCTTATTTTAGGGTAGTTAGCGATTAGGCAATACCGTCCCCCTGCAGAAGATTAGTGCCAAATAAACTTCTGATAATCTTCTTGTCAATGATCAGTTTTCCCTAATATCAATAACTACGCGTGTTGCTGTCTTTGCTTCTTCTCAGTGAAGTCGATAACGCGCGAATTATATCGTCGGTATTGTCATATTGTGAGCGGTAATAAATTAGAATTCATCAACCGCTTCGGTAATCATAGCCTTTGGATATCCGTGCATGTCATGGTGAGACCAGGAAACGGGATATAAGAATATGTGCCTGCAGGATGTCATTATTAAATCTTAGCAAATTATTCTCAGAACCGTTGATTATAAAGTAAAAAGATCTATTTTAATTTACAGAATACGCTGATCTTCTACTACTTTTAGTAGAAGATTTCTATCTTCTTTTGAAAATAAACATTAGTTTGTCCACGGTCTGCCTATATCTAGCCTAATAATAAAGCATACTATTAATTCATATTTCTGCGTGGCTTAACCAGAGGACAGCTACGCAGATATGTTGAGTTTGATCTTATAGCACAGACCTCTGTCTTTCCAAGTTATGTGCGTATTAATTAACTATAGCTCGCTTTTACGGCGAAGGAATATATCGTGGGGAAGCCCGCATATCTAAGAGCTCATAGTGTAATTAGAAGATAGGTAAAGTCTATCAATCTATATCTACTAATATTATAAAGCTGAAGAGTGTTTGTTTGTTTGAACGAGCTAATCTCAGGAACTACTGGTTCGATTTGAAAAATTATTTTAGTGTTGGATAGCCTATTTACCGATGAAGGTTATAGGCTACATCACATCACGCTACGACCCACTTGAGCGGCGCAGTAACCGTAAACGCGGGTGAAACCGCGGGTACATCTAGTCTTAAATAAACATTTACATATAAATGGAGCAGTGTGGTGGATTTTGGACTACCTCTTCTGTTAATAAACCCGTGCTTAGAAGTGGGACAATTTATTTTATAAACAGGACATTGATTACTTATTTGAGGATTTTGGAAATCGACGCTTTCAAAATGGGACAGGAAAATTGATCATCAAGGTCTTCATCGACTAGCGATGCACATAATTATCTACATACGAATTACATTTAAATACAGTTTACCCTTATATACTAATATACAACGTATTGATCTGCATTCTAACTACATTTTGTAAATGAAAACTATTATGAAAATGCTGCGAATACGCAGTAAGTTATGCTTCTTGCTATTGTAGCTCGGCGATGCTTGTTTGCGTGCGTCAAAGTATCGTTGCATACATTACATAGATACTGTGTAAAATACACACGGGTTGATATTTTGTTATTTATCAATAAGAAAAATAAAATATCGACTGTGAACTGGCAACCGATCCTATCTCAATTTTCTGAAGTTTTCACTTTTAATACAATTTTATACTATATCATACTCCTATATCAACTACCTATATCATACATTGTCTTTAATAACATGTGTAATAAAAATATTTAATAACTACGTATTTTTACAATATTGTCTTCTGTTTACGCGATTGTTATTAATTGAAATTAAACTACTATATACGGATTTTATCGCGTTATTTATTTGACACTTTATTACAAAATTTTAAAAACTGTTTCACTACTATTACTATTAAACTTTACTAATAATACTTAATTAGCTTAAAAATTAGTAAAGTTTAATAGTAATAGCAGTGTAACAGTTTTCAAAATTTTGTAATAATGTGTCAAATAAACAACGCGATAAAATCCGTATATAGTAGTTTAATTTCAATACGTATTTTTATTTAATAAACCAGGTGCTATAGAAATGACGCAAACACATTTTTCCTTCAGCCTGTAAAATTGTCAAAATTGAGATAGTACCGGTTGCCAGTTCACAGTCGATATGCAAAATTTTTTAACAAAAGAATTTCGTTGTCAGAATAAGCAGTTTAGTAATTTTTATGAATACAAGGAGCAAATTAATATATTGTGTTACCAGATCAATACCATCACATCCTATGTACATAGACTCACAGTTATTTCCCAGAGGGGTAAGCAGAGACTACAGTTGTCTGCTTCAATAAATTAAACTCTAATATAACACATGCAGCCTAGATTATATAAGAGCTGTTGTATGAAGCTAAATAGCAAATGTTTGCACACATAATAAACGCGCAAAACGTACGTCACGACATTTAGCACGTTTGTGTGGCGACAATCTTGTGTTGTGTTCCGTTCGTGTTAGCGTGGTCTCGCTTTACAATGTGTATCGACTGGTACTTTGACCATACTTGTACATAATATGTGATTTAGATGTGACAATACATAACATTGACAGCATTACTGCTATTAGATTTTGTCTGCGACATCGCTCGCGGTTATGTAGATTTTGTCAAAAAATCTCTCACTGGGGAACAGTACCTACTGTTCTGGATGAGAGGTACCCTATGTCCTTTTTTGTATCCATGACAACGTTTATGCAAAATTTAATGATGATCGGTCGAGCAGTTAAGGTGTGAAAGCGTAACAAACAAACACACAAACATTTGCATTTATAATATTAGTTAGGATGTAGTACGTGCGCCTTGGTATAAATTTGTGATTGTTTGCAGATGATCGTAAGGTCATATACTTCATTCCCTTGCCCGGTAAAGGGGTTTTAGGGATTTTTGTTTGGAAATTTGTAAACTGGAACTAAATCCATAGGAATGACCGGTAGACAGCAAAGGCTCGCTTGCAATTGAGTACCAAAAACATGGCAAGCGAAATGTGGGTGTATTTATACACTTCTGCCTACTTCTATAAACATCAGTTTGGTGCCAATTTCAGGCGTAAGTAGTAAACAAATATGGAACATAGTTTTTAGGTAGGTATGTGTTTTTTAGGGTCTACGATGCGCAACTGGACCCCTTGTCTTTTGGTATTGTAAACGTCCACGGTTTTTAATAACCCTCAGACAAGAATTGTTTGCCAGCTTAGCTATATAAAAAATACAGCCAAACAAAGACCTTAAAGAGACAGCACAACGATTACCTACGTTATCAGCCCTAACCTATAAATTACAAAACCGCGTCGGATCCAGTATGGCCGCCTCACGGTCAGAGGTCAGATAATATCCGACTCGTAAGTGTTCTAACCAACTGTTTCAGAGGAGACACGCGCTCAAGTCAAAGGTTGTTTATAATGAGCATTCGTATCTACTTTTGCCTAACTGTTGAAAGGAGGGTAATGATATTGGACACAAGTACAAGTATTATCAGGTGACCTAAATAGAGTAATTATTTTATGTACATATTGAGAAGTAAAAAGTTGATATAACTAAAGGCTTAAGTGGTTTTGATAAAGAAACATAATAATTTAAGTTAATAACAATATATATATATATATATATATGTCGGACCGTCTAGGAAATAATCATTGGAATGTAATTTATTTCTGTAATTGGAGTTGAATAAAGCGTCATCTATTGGTTTGTTTCGGAACGTATGACAGTTATAACTGTCAGTGTCATATTGACGTTATATAAGCACCGGAGACATGTGCGTGAACACATTCGGTGTGATGAACTCGCTGCGTTACGGATCAAATCAGAGATAATCACAGTAAACCTTTATTGTTTTGTTTCTCTTGTATTTGCCTAGCATTAGTATACGTACGAAGTATAATACCACGCCTATATTTTGTTGCTACATGTCAAAAGCGAGTTGCTGTCATACTCTGCGACATATATATATTTGCTGTTAAACCTCGTTTATGTTTACTGTTTCGCTATCATGTCTTCTTGCGTGATGTTATATAGCCTATGTTACATCTGGATAAAATAGCTTTCTATTGGTGAAATACTTATTAAAATCGGTTAAGAAGTTTTTGAGTTTATCGATTACATACAAAAACAAATCTCTCAACCATTATGTACTGGTAATTGTTTCTGTGTTGCGGGAGACTAAAACAGTCGAACAAGGACACAAAACACCCAGACTGGAAACAACTATTTGTGGCTCACACAAATTTATGTCTCGTGTGAAATTAGAAACCCACAGCACTCGCTATCTATTTATACTATCGAGTTTTGTTCAACTATATTCGACATCATTCGTATCGATTATTCGAAAGCAGTGCTTAACATCACTAAATCGGACACCGGTTTTTATCGGTTATAGCCAAAATCACAAGATTGGTTTATTTTATACGTTCATATCAATGAAAACATAATAAATTAAACGTCGGTATAAGCCCAAAGACAACAAGACGAAAACCATGTTTCTGATAACGGAGATAGCTGTAATAATTAATTATTACATTGTTGTGCTATTTAATCTGGTTAGCAACACTGTTCACATATAATCACGCTTGTATATAAGGGTAAGCAGAGATGTCTTACTACCTTCATTTCGTGAGCTTTTTTTTAGTTTATAAGCAACCAGATTTTACACGCGGTTTCGCTCGCATAAAGTAAATTTCCTATAATTCTTTTTCTGGATAATAAAGTATAATAATAATAAAGTTTATTACTCCATAGGAAAAATACATAATCTAGGTACAAAATATAAGCCTTAAGGAATACATTATAAACTGTAGATCCTGACTTCTAAACTAGGTATGGGCCTGTATCTTAAAAGCCATCAGTGCTATCTTCTGATAGTTACATTTGGATAGGTACCTAAGCCTCACAAAAGGTGACAATCATTGATATTCTCATACAAGGATAAATAGTGAGACAAATATTATTTAACAAATTAGGGCTAGCGAAAATGGAGAAAACTAGGTATCTTTCTTTATTGTACAGTGTGAACACAAAATCTGCAAGAGTCTGCTTTGAGAAAAGTGAGATATTTATAATTAATCGTTGTAAACCCCATATAACGTGGGATCTTAAATCATAGTTAATCGGAGCGGAGAACTGGTAACCTATAACACAGGTTTCTACCTAGCTTAGGCACCTGTCCTCCACAATATTATCTTGAAAATTGTATCATTTACTTAGCATAATATTTGTAAATACCTGAAATATTGTGGTGAGAAATAAACATTATTATTATAGTTGATTGTGAGTGGAACGTGTAAATACAAATATAAAATATTGTGATACAAATAAACCATGATAAAATCCGTAAAAATTAGTATAATTTCAAAGTGTAACAAAATGGCGTCAACTTTAGTTATAGTTGCACATAGCAATAGAATTAGCTTAAAACTATGAGAGTACTTATAAGATTTTTGCATATGCAGTAAAAACCAGAAAACTTCCTCTTTAGAAGTATCCTAACTAATATTATAAAAGCGAAAATGAGTTTGTTTGTTACCTTTCACGCCTAAACCACTGAACCGATCATCCTGAAATTTTGCATATATACGTTGTCAGGTGTACAGCAACAGACATAGGCTACCTTTTATCCCGAAAAAAAATACTGTTCCCGAGGAAAACAATAATAGCGTTCTTATGATAATAGATGGCGCCACGTGTCTTTAGAATCATGATTGAATTATATTATTACATATTATTACAAGCAGAGTACAACCCGAATTGATTGTCAAATTCTAAATTAACGCGAGCGAAGATGCGGGCAAAAGCTAGTCACATATAAATACATAATCCCACGTATAATGAAGCGAGCCTTTCACCATCAACTACGCATATACATATATAGACTTCATCCTATTACCAAAAATAATCTTACAGTAACTCTTAGCCCGGCACGGGAACAGGGTAGTTGATTCACAGTTTTTTAGTGTTAAGTCAAATAATTACAATCGCCAAACACTACAATACCAATGATTTGTTATAAAATCTACTCAGAAATAAATAAGAAGTGTTTCAAAACTGGTAGTAGGGGGTGTATTGTCAAATGACAGAAAAAGGAAATACGATACAAACTATGACGTAATCACTATTTACATGCACTCAGAGAGCGTGATATCCTCACTACATTTTCTTTTATATCCAAATTTTAAATATTAATTACTCCCTTATTTTGCCACCAATTTTCATACTGTTTCCATATAACATATTTTTATTGCTATTTGCTTTTGCGTTTAAAATAATAGACAAAATCCAACACAGTCAAATTGGCTTTAGAGTCTGAGGTCTCACGATCGGCAGCAAAGTTACATATAGATATTATTTATGTATAATATTGGTCTTGTATAGCCTGGCAGTCAAAACAATCTCTTCTTGCCAATTTGTTTATCCAACCAACATTCAGATGACATAATGACTATTTTCGGGTGACCGACTTAACGACTAGGTAATAATAAATTGCCGATATATACGAAAGATTAAAAGTCATTTATGATAATAAATAGGAAGCCACTTCGCAGAAAACGTAGGTAAGTTTGTTGAAAAATATGAGGAGACTTATCTTAATTGATGCAGTGTAAAAAATACTGCTTTCGCAATACCTATTGATAATTAATTAATAATATTGTGATAGGTATTATAAATGTGAACCAACATGTTTAAATGTTTGTTATTTAATTACGTCTAACCATTTCAACGAGTTGGATGAAACTTCTTACACAGGTAAACCATGTTTTGGTATAACACAGGATACTTTTTAACCCTCTGTGAAGTCGCAGTCAATACATAATTTACCTATTAATCCTAACTAATATTATAAAAGCGAAAATAAGTTTGTTTGTTTGTTACCTTTTCACGCCTAAACCACTGAACCGATCATCCTGAAATTTTGCATGTACGTTGTCAGGTGTACAGAAACGGACATAGCCTACCTTTCATCCCGAAAGAAATTACTGTTCCCGAGGAAAACAACAAAAACGTTCTTATGATAATAGATGGCGCCACATTTCTTTCGAATCATGATTGAATTATATTATTACAAGCAGAGTCCAAATCGAATTGATTGTCAAATTCTAAATTAACGCGAGCGAAGCCGCGAGCAAAAGCTAGTACAATATAAAGACTTTTTACTGCACAGATGGCGTAGTGGTTTAAGTGGTCGCCTCGCCACTGCCGTCACGCAGAGTGTTGTGGGTTCGATCCCCACACGGGACAAAAAAATTGTGTGATTTTTAAATAGTTGTTCTGGGTCTGGGTGTTCTTTGTGTCCGTTATTTGAATGTGAACTCACCCGGGACACAGGAATTATTCCTAAGGTGGGTTGTCTGTTTTAGACAAGAAAAAAAAAGCTCACGTTTACGGATACATGAAAGAGTAGCTCTACTTGTTTTATGTTGCAAGTAAGAGATGATGAGATTATTGTCCACAGTGTCCACCCGCACATTTTAAGCATTTCCTAACAGAAAAAAGCCCAATGTCAGTGCTTGGCCTGGAAATTAAAGCGGGCTCATGATGTAGGTACCATAGCTACGAAAGAGAGGGACGTAATTAAAGTAGTCTTAATTTTAAGACTACTTTAATTCTTTATATCATAAATGTACACGTATGATGACGCTACGTTGTATGCGGCTTTTAATATTCATCAATACCGGTTTGCCGATGACAAGGCCGCGCCGGCTTGAAAGTCCTGGAAGGCTTGGGTAACGGAAAATTTGTGGACATTCATAATTTAATTGACATGAACTAGGCGAGAAAACCAGCACTCGAAGTAATTTAATAATTACTTTTTGTAGAGGCCTGAGTCTAAAGCTACATCGTCTTTCCCTGTTCGGTGACAAAGATGCAAATCAGAGATAGCATTTTAATGTGAAAGCAAATTAATCAAAAACCACCGCAAAAGGACTATTAAAGAGAAATGTAGTCATACATAAAATAATTAAAAAAATACACAAGTCAACTCGAAAACTGCCTCCTTTTCTAATCGGTTAAAAATGCCTTTCTATGAAACTCTAAGTAGAGAGTTTCATCACATCTATACAAGTATAGTGACACATTAATAATTATACATAATATATAAAAATCTCGTGTTGTTTGTAGTCGCACTCCTCCGAAACGGCTCGACCGAAATGTATGAAATTTTTATGTATATTTGGTAAATGTATCACATGAGAATAAGTCGTATAGTAGATATATTTCATACCGCTAAGAAATAATTTATATGACAGAACAACGTTTGCCGGGTCAGCTAGTAAAATATAAATTTCAATCGCTATATACCACTATGTATTTCTATCCTACCCGTTTTATCAACACACAAACAGACTCTTTTTTTTGGTATTATATCACTTTTTTTCACAACACTCAATTGTCGCGCGACAAAATATTTCGAATGCGTTATGCGGTCGCGACGTATCGTACAAAACTGTTTAGTTTATGACA
The DNA here is from genome assembly GCA_963564715.1 of Catocala sponsa. Taxonomy (NCBI): domain Eukaryota; kingdom Metazoa; phylum Arthropoda; class Insecta; order Lepidoptera; family Erebidae; genus Catocala; species Catocala sponsa. The sequence continues at coordinate 6,634,038 of OY751355.1, forward strand.
TAAATCATAACTGGTTGACACATTATCAGTGTTTGACATAGATTATATAAATTGTAAACAAAGCCAATTGTGATAGTATTATGCCTATTTAAATAGTGCATAATATATGTGAAGTTCGAATTGTAGATTGGACAAGTCTTGATTACAATTTCGATTTTAAAGTACCTGAGTGTCTTCTTGTGTCGTCGTAGACTTTAGAAATATTAAAAACTACAGACACGAATAATATCCAAACTTTTTGAACTATTTGGGAATCATAATTTTTTTTTTGTACAATTCTCAGCGCACTGTGTAGCATTCACCTAAACTTCTGTGCCATATGTAGCGTCATAGATTCATATGAAAAATTGTGTACCAAATATAACCGCGGACAAATACTTCTGTGACGATTGGTTCCCTTTACGTCGAGTCCGAGAGTCTATTGTTCTTGCAAAATATTGCTATTTAACGCTTTCTAGTACCGTTACCTCGAGTTTGGTTAATAGGTACATACAGTCAGGATGTAAATTAAAAGCCAGTATCGTATAGTATTAAAATATTATTATATTATTTGTTGTATTAGTTCTTCTCAAATAAGTATCTTTTTTAATCTTTATTATTGTCGCTATTAGTGTAAAAGTTAAGAAAGTTACTTTTGCTCTCCTAACAAAAGTAACTTTCTTAATCTATATAAATCACGGTCTAATTATCACTATTAGTGTTAATGTAAATCAGCATATTATAGTTTTACAGTAAATTATTCTTCAAAAAAAGTAACTTTCTTAATCAAACTTTGTGTTATTAATTTGCATTTGTTGTATCAACCTAGGTAATAAATATTTTAAATAATTTAGACTATTTTCTAAATAGTCAATTATCAAATCTTACAGATGACAGTCGTTTAAGACACATCATTAAATCAATTTTGTTACTTGTAAAATCTTCAACTATTTTATTAATACGCATATCAATAGCATAGGTTTATTTATTTCTTTGCTTCTGATTATTATCGTTATAAACGTTTGCCTGCTCTATCTTAAATCTAGCTTTTTTAGCCTCATCTCTAAGTATGCTGATGAGACTATATAGCGGAGGTCTTTTAGTAAGCTTTTTATTTAGACTATTATGCCACCCCTCTACTTGGTTCGTTGTCCTGTGACGTTCGATGTAACAACTAAATAAATCAATATTTTTGTTTATCCACTACGACGTTACATATTCATTAAATAATTTCGCCCCATTGCCTTCAGGTGCACTTTCTAATAATGACACCCATGCTTCCGTGATTAAATTTTTGGCTGCACACATAGAAATATATTATTTCCACCTTAATTTACTATTCCGGTCTGTTTTCTTTTTTAAGGTACCGTACCCAAAGGGTAAAACGGGATCCTATTATTAAGACTCCGCTGTCCGTCTGTCACCAGGCTGTATCTCATGAACCGTGATAGTTAGACAGTTGAAATTTTCACAGATGATATATTTCTGTTGCCGCTATAACAACAAATACTAAAAAACAGAATAAAATAAATATTTAAGAGAGCTCCCATACAACAAACGTGACTTTTTTGCTCGATTTTGCTCGATATTGTTACCGGTAACAGGTAGACGTTTGAAATATTCACAGAATATTTAGTTATATATTCACTTTAAAAATAAATAATTACATTAAAATAAAACAAATATTTAAGGGGATTCCATACAACAGACATTCCATGCCTTGGTCGTTCGGCAGAGGTGTGAGGACTCAAACTTGTTGGTACGCACTCTAATCGACTCTACCGTGTAAGGATGGCATCTGAGCCCAGCACGCGTTGTTCTGTATAGGAAAGGGGAGGGCGGGATAAGGTAAAATAACTCTTCAGAGCATTCCACCTTATCCCCTATATATTATGTATTATTGGGAGTCAATCCATACATAAAGCAGCTGTTGCTTTTAACCTTAGAACCTGAACATTAGGCATCTCTTAGAGGTGAAAGAAGTAAATTATGTATTGCCTGCCGTTAAGGTAGGATGCAGTTAGGTCAAGAGATGACCTTCAGTCACCCTGAGGTTTGACCTGGAGGTGGTGGGCTGAGTGGGCCTGCTCGCCACCCTATCAGCACCAGGCCCGAGGGGCGGCGTTTGTCCCCCCCAGGGGGACGGTGCAGGAAGTATTTTTTGTGTAATAGCCTGCCGTTACACACGGCGCGGGCCGAAACCACGGCGGGGTCGCGATTGCATGTGAGAGCGATTTACGCGGCCGCGCCGTCTATGGTTATGTCGAGGAACACCGTGGTAGGTTTAGTCGGTATTACTGGGGTATCATTTCCTCGGTGCGCCCCACATAACGAGCAGCGACACTGGCGCCGTCTCCATAGGGCCTGGAAGTGTCGGTAATTGACACTAACTCTATTAAATACAACTATATTCGTCAGTTTTCGTATGATTACGTAATTATATAATTTTTTTTTTTAAAGCTTTATACCCTAGTATGTATCATTATTAGGCAATAAAGTTAAAATTTACAAAGATCATATAGCCTCCCCAATATTTTTGTCTAGTTGACGCCCCTGGGCAGCTACAGTGAGTGCCATACGTGCCCGACCACGCGTTCTGATAAATCGAAAATGATTTTGAAGATTAATTTAATCCAACAGTTAGCAAAAAAGCAAATTTGTGCTCCTGGGCAAACATGACAGCCGTTTTTAACTCGCTTTCGTAAATCGCTTGAGTAGACAGGAAGGCTACAGAAAGTTTTGCGAAGAATATGGTCATTGGTCATATAGCTTTAATCATATTACGTTGGATATAAGCTCGAATATATATAATGAGGATAAGAAGATTATGTAATATAAATTGTACCTAGTAAATGACAAGCGGGCAATCAGCAATTATCTATCACGTAACGTATATCAAGTCGTGTGAATTCTACGATGAGTATTTTTTCGTCATATGATCACTTTAGGGATGTGCATGTATATAACTACAGAATATCAGAAAATATACATATCAATTATTTGTTTATTTCATATAACGGACATAAACAACACCTAGATATTTTTCCCATATTTGTACTCAGACAGATTTTGTTTAAGATACACAGAGATAGATGAAATTTAAACAAAAACGCAAATAGTGCTATTTGCGTTATTGTTTAAATTTCAAAATAACTAAAATATTATTAAGAAAATATACCTATTTTTCAGACCTTAAAAACATCGTAGGCATAATACACATTACCTATCGATATACACTCTCTGCAACTACCTAATCATTATACAATAATCATTGATTGCTCCTATATGAAGAGTACATTATACTATAATAGTATAACAATAGTATCCTGTGAAATTAATAACTAATCAGTCTAACCATCGACCCAGATTGGTAAATATTATGAAAACGCATCACAATAGATAGCTACGTAAGAGCGTTAATTTATATTTCTACGTAGCGTAGTATAAATACATTGAGCGGCGCGTAGTTTAACTAAAGTAAGGACAGACTTTATTTTTATTACATTTTGGATTTTCTTTTTTAAAAATAACATATTAAACCTATTGTACAAATACAAGGCCTTAACTAATAAAAAAACTTGGCTATTGAAGAAGTCGGTGCTGAGGCCACGGTATTAGCCGGTAAAATACTAACGTTATTTCCGAAGCAGGCTGACTCAAAGCACTTTGTAAAATCCCTAACATCCAACCTTTTAATACCAAACTTTCTCATCATCGACTCCCTCTCGACCTCGCTTCTGACACACTCCATTAAGGGACAAAGATTTGAGAATCAATGAATTGAAGCACTTCAAGAAAATTTTACTGACTGCGTGGCGCAGCTGTAGTCAATGCGACAGCTATGCATGAGGTTTCGGTTCCGTTTGCCTGATCGGGCAGTTGCATCGGGTTTTCTGTCAAAAACTCTTAGTACTAGGGCGATAGTTATTGTGCATGAGGTGTTGGGTCCGATACACAGGTTGGGCAGTTACATTGGCTTTTCTTAGTAGTACCAAGAACAGTCTTCGAAACTGTGCATGATGGACGGCAATAAGCTTGTCCATGATAGTCGGCTAATGTATACATATGTTAAACAAATTTGCTTATCCAAGGGATAGTAGCCTGAGAGAATATATACGTAAAGAAAACTTTGCACAAATTGGTAGTATGGATATAAAATTATGCTTTAAAACACGTATAGTTGTCGCAAACTGGGTGTAATGGAAAATCTGCATTGGTAAGGCAATGACTGTGTCAAATTCACGGTGCAATAGCGGTAGTGAACGCGACAGCCGTGCATGAGGTCGCGGGTTTGATTCCCAGGTCGGACAAGTACTGATGGGCTTTTCTGCAAAGAAATTCTGAGAAGCAGCATGACAAATATACTCGTTATATTTGTCGTCGGACGTCGGTCCTAAATTCATAGTTGTCAAATTGTGTAGTTGAATTTTAATAGCCTAAATTCTCATAAAGAATATAAATCGGTATCCTTCCGGTCACTGCCAAAACAAAGGCTGATGGATAAGTTTCTGTAATTGCGATGGAGAAGTAGCAAGAATACTGGTAACTTGTAATTCAAATTGTAAGAATCTTAAAACAAAAGAGACTACTCACCCATAACTTTCTTGGGCGGCACCTTCCTCTGCTCCTTTTCCTCGCTGTCGTCCCGCCTCATCATCTTCCCCTCCCCCTGCCACTTCCGCTTTCTTCCCTCGCGCTCCTCCAGATACATGCCGAGGTCTTCCTCTCGTCCCACCAACGCTAGCCTCACTGTCGACTCCCAGGTAAAATTGTCCTCTTTACGGCTATCATGCATAATATAGTCCTTTTCTCCTGAATAATATTCCATCACAGACTCGCCATTTGCACTACACTATTGACACTGAATGATGATGAGATGATGATGATGATAGAGGAGTTAAGCGAATAGGTTAGAAGAGTACGAAGAACGAATTGTATAACTTCTTGATGCCAGTTGTTTCTCTTTGACGGTGACTTTGCAGCAGTTCGTTCTCAATTTTCAGGAGCATGTTGGAATTAGAACGACAGATGTGATACTGTATGTGGGGTACTAGACCAGGGAATATTTTCTTGGTGAAACGGTTTCCGATCAAATATGTTCGCTGGTTGAGGATGGTCTCCATGAGGCACAATTGGCGATAGGTGAACCGACTCTCGATTCTTTTACTGCTGATGGCCTTGCGGCGGCGGTGTACTACGGCTCCTGGAATAGAGAAACAGAAGCATGTTACTGTCGTGATTGATACACATGGTACAATATTAGAAAAACGGGCCTTAGTCGCGTTATTTAGTATTTATAGGAATAAACACCTACGTCGGGAAATATTATAATCATATTACTCTTTGATCTTGAGTTGTGAAGATTTTGGGTTATTGCTGAATTTAGAGCCAATTTGATGGTCCTGCAGAATTTATGATTTCGCTTAGAATTGATTATTGACATGTACTGCAGATTTCTACTTACTACGATTCTGGCACTCTCTTGCCTCATGACTTGATCATGTCCATCCAATTTTAAGTTGGGCAAAGTTTATGGTTTTTTGTCAGAGAATCGTCTCTAGCAGCACATAGTCCGGATGAAAGGATATTATCTCATGCCTTAGAAAGCGACGGGTTTATAGATCATATAATGGCACAGAATTGCAAATTTAATTTGTTTTTATGTAATATAATAAACTGCATAGTTTTTATGTTGTTCCAATATTTAAGGATATAAATACAACTAAACATTAAAATAACCCAAATCAAAACGATTTGCACTAAAGGCAACACAGCCTATTTAAGTCCATTTAAATTAAGAACTGAAAGAAATGAACTACTTATCGGTTCGACGCATCTTTGCTAGGAATTTCCTACCGCAAGCTAATTGTAATTAGAAAATATTCTAATATCAATAGAGAAGATGATTAAAAAGTATTGTTTTTTTTATACAGCAAACTAGATAAAAATTACTAGATATATTATGTGTATACATAATTACACGTCTGCTTATTTTTATAAATTTTATACGGAAGTATTTTCTTTTTAGTATTATTGAGGCCGATTTTAATTATCTTTAAGAAGGATACCTATAAAAGTTTGGACTTTTACCTAAATATTAATCCACATAAGCAAAATGGCAAGCGAATCGACGAAATCGCGAGCATATACTATAAACTCAAGACGACCTTACTAAATATAACATTGGAGATAATATATAAATAACGCCCCTAATATTTCTGCAAGGCGTCCATTTAAATTGCACAAATCAGAACTGCTATTTGATTCCTTGAAATGACTCTAAACTCGAACACTCATAGCTCTTGCAATAATGATCGATCAATAAATAAGATCTGTCAGGGACTCGCTGCCACTCAAGGTCTATCAACATAAATGGCTCTGAGTGGACCAGTCACGTTCCTCAAACGTATGACTAAGTGATTTATGTCCTACTCCCATTTTTATCCATATATGCGGGGTCCATTACAACTGACATTGGCCATTCCAAAAATGCTCGGTGCCCACCCCAAGATGTTAGGTTTCACCCGCGTTTATCGTTACTGCGCCGCCTGCGTGGGTCGTAGCGTGATGTTATATAGCCTATAGCCTTCCTCGATAAATAGGCTATCCAACACTAAAATAATTTTTCAAATCGAACCAGTAGTTCCTGAGATTAGCGCGTTCAAACAAAGAAACAAACTCTTCAGCTTTATAATCTATACTAATATTATAAAGCTGAAGAGTTTGTTTGTTTGTTTGTTTGTTTGTTTACTTGAACGTGCTAATCTCAGGAACTACTGGCCCGATTTGAAAAATTCTTTCAGTGTTAGATAGCCCATTTATCGAGGAAGGCTATAGGCTATATATCATCACGCTAAGATCAATAGGAGCGGAGCACCAATGAAGAATGTTTCAAAATCGGAGAGTATTTTTCCTTTTGAGAGCTTCCGCTGCGTGCGCTGCGTAAACAGTTAAAGTTTCGCAAAAATCATGTATGACATAATTGTTCCCCTTCAAAAGTTCTAAAAAAAAGTCCGCGACAGCATATGTCTATCTTTTAAGGTTGGCTCACTATAACCCTTTTTATGCTAACGAAATTTGTTCTAAAATAATGCATTATTTGCGAAGGTATTTTTATAAACATGATATTAATCCTAATCCAAATAAATACGTTATTCATCACGAGTATTTAATTTAAAACAAAATTGCCCTTTACATCATTCGATTTCAATGAATATCTTAGGAGATACAGCAGTTTTAAAATAACATCGCAGCAAAATAATTACCCATTACAGACATAGTACAAACGATGTTTCTCCTGGTTTATTCTGCGTGATTACTACTGGTTCGATTTGAAAAATTCTTTTAGTATTGGATAGCCTATTTATCGAGGAAGACTATAGGCTATATAACATCACGCTACGACCCACGGGGGCGGCGCAGTAACGATAAACGCGGGTGAAACCGCGGGAACATCTAGTATTAGTATAGATTAGATGCAGTTCACGTGGTCTCTGGTTTAATTACTAGGTCGGACAAAGGGTTATAGGGTTATGGATATATAAAAACCGGCCAAGTGCGAGTCGGATTCGCGCACAAAGGGTTGCGTACCATTATCTATAAAAACGGCAAAAAAATCATGTCTGAGCCCCCCTTAAATATTTGTTTTATTTTAATTTAATTATATATTTTTAAAGTGAATATATAACTAAATATTCTGTTAATACATATTTCAAACGTCTACCTATTGCCGTTATCAATATCGAGCAAAAACGAACAAAAAAACGTTTGTTGTATGGGAGCCCCTTAAATATTTATTTTATTCTATTTTTTTAGTATTTGTTGTTATAGCGGCAAGAGAAATACATCAACTGTGAAAATTTCAACTGACTAACTATCACGGTTCATGAGATACAGCCTGGTGACAGACGGACAGCGGAGTCTTAGTAATAGGGTCCTTTGGGAACGAAACCCTAAAAAAATCTCAATTAACACGTAGTCGAACACATAATATCGCGGTATTTCTTTTTATTTCTTTTTTATTTAAGTACAATACAGTGGTAATTCAGTAACATCTATCTATACTTATAATAAAACTGTAGAGAGGTCAATTCTGTACATTGAATATATATTCAAAATTAATATTGGAGGATGAATGGTGATCGATACTGATGACAAAAATGCAATCAGTAAATTTTTAGTCTGTCTGTCTGTCTGTCTGTATGTGCACGCATGGGTCAAAAACTACTGAAGGGATTTTAACCAAACTTGGTACGATTGTAGTCCATACTCCTGGGCAGGTTGTATATGTAACATAACGCTAAGACACATAGGAGCTGAGCAGTGACGATAAATTTGAAGCAAGTCGAACGAAAATGCGCTTTCGAGCTCTTATCCTCGCATACGTTGATCATACACCAAAAGTATGTATTACAAAGATGATGGTCTTCAAAAGATCTACAAAAAAGTTCTTAATAGTATATATCTATCTTTTATAAATTAACCATAATAACGTGTTTAATCGTTAGGCATTTCTTCAGTGTATTAAAATACATAAATATATTGTATTTCACATAGATATATCTTTATCAAACTCCCATATTCAAAAAGTACACTTTAATATTTATATTATAAAAATAAATATAGGAATCGGTTTATAAGCACACAAGATATAGATGAAATAAAACTTCCAAATCTCGCCGCGCCAGTATGGGTACGGCTATACGGTTGATTGTCGTTTAACGCGCGAAACGGCCATCCGCTGCATTTATAAAAAGGCGGGGGCGCTCGCGCGCCGACTTCACTCACATTTTGTTTGTTTGGTTGAACGCGGTAATCTAAGGAACTACGGGTAAAAATTAGAAAAATATTTCAGTGTTGGATAGCCCATTTATAGAGGAAGGCTATAGGCTATATAACATCACGCTACGACCAATAGGAGCGGAGCATAAATGAAAAATATTGCCAAAACTAGGAAAATTCTCTTATGTGAAGCAGACGAAGTTGCGCGGGTCAGCTAGTTATACATAATACTCGCCAAACGTTAAGTTTAACGGCGAGACACATTCTTAAAAAAATTATAGTTGGCGAAATGTGGGTGTAATATACAGCCGCCTACATACAATGATATTTCTTGAAACTATGTACGTATGACCATAAGACAGAAAAATCATACCGAGAGATGGACAAGACTGCCAAGCGAAAGGTATGTTCTTATTACTTCATCAAAGATTTCTCTTGAGGCTCTTTAAGAAAACGTATGGAAAACATGATGACGACTAAACGTATCGTCTTCCGTTAAGACCTAATAAAACTCATGGGAAACCCTCCGCTTAAAGGCGGCTTTAACTTGTTGACTTCGTACACATTTCCTTGGCTCATCATTAATGAAATTCTAGCCATGTACTTTTCTAAGGTACCAAAAGAAGTACTAACAATTGTAGATCAAAATTATTCACTTAGAGCTTTGTGCCTCGACCTTGGCGAGCAATTCTAGCACGCGCGACGATGCCTCGCAGAATATACATGACAATTGACATAATATGACACGTGGCAACGAAATTGTATGTATTTTTTTATATTACTAAAAGCTCTTTAACTTACAGCACCGAACGTAACAACTAGGCTTTTTCAAATCACTTTTTAGAGAAGAATAATTTTTACTGTTAGGGGTAGGGGTTATTTTTTTATTTTATTTCATTCAGTAGGTACAAAAACAGATAACAGATTAGCATATACAAATAATAGTCTTAATAGTACACAATGAGTACATTTGACATCCAGTTACATTTGTACACAACATTTGCAATATACAGTACACACGTGTAAGTTTACATTAGCTTAAACTATTAAATAACTAACACAAGAGTTAAAAAAAGGGAAAGGATACATGATAAATCTATACTAATATTATAAAGCTAAAGAGTTAGTTTGTTTGTTTGTTTGCTTGAACGCGCTTATCTCAGGCACTACCAGTCCGATTTGAAAAATTATTTTAGTGTTCGATAGCTCATTTATCGAGGAATAATTTCCTAGTGCAGACACCAGTATCCCACAAAGGATCAGCTTATATTCTGTAATATGTACATTTGTTAGATGTAAGATGCCTTTGTGGAAATAAATGTACTGTTCTCTAAAAAGTGGTTTGGTATAGCCATTTTATGCGACTAGAGTAGCCAGAAAAGACAAAGCGTACATAGACTACGTTTACAGTTAATTATTACGCAAAAACTACACCAAAGGAATCAGAGAGAATCCTTGAGCCCAAAAAGGATTTAATACCTTTACCACCCCTTTTCTTAAATATTTTTCATAGTTCTTTTTATGAACACGATCACGCCCGCACTGAAGGGATTCTAACAACCGAGACAAAGAACATCTAGCACACAGATTCGGACCAATTATTGTGGATCACACTTTATTTCCCGAGTAAGGATGAACTCACAACATTGCCAGTGGCGAAGTAACTAGTTACTTAGGAAAACCATGTCCAATTCAAAGCTCAGCACCAGAGACACAAAATGTTGCTAAAACGACTATTTTGATTATGATGTGAAGTGTTTTAAACTGGTGGTAAACAAGTAGTTGTGGCGATCATCTCAAGGAATTCTTCAGAAGATAGGTATCCCACTAACAAATAGTTTCATTAAATGATTTAGCACATCCATCGTTACAATTGCTAGCCACATCCGCTTAAGAGATTATCTTTGTCATAAGAAGCTTTATAAAGTTGAATACAAAGAACATCCAGACTGACGACGGACAAACTTTTATCTTACGTTTAAATTATTTGGATTAAATTTACTTTCAATTATGACGATCTGCGAAAGACTGCAGGCAGATGCTGGATGCGGCAAGCTGAAGACAGGGCGTTATGGCGCTCTTTGGGGGAGGGCTGTCCAGCAGTGGACTATTATAGCCTGATGATGATGATGATGATGAACGTCAATGCATTTCACATTAAATTTTATCTCTTGTGGAACCTCTAGTGGAAAATGATAATATGAGCTCCTAATTCGCTAAGTATGTACTTACATATGTATGATTGCGTTATTAGGATCGGCATAGAACATTCGCTTAAGCAGGATCAGCTTATAGGACTAAAATATTGTGATTACAATATAAAATGTTGATACATAACTTAACCGTTTAACCGTTAAACGAGGGATTAGTGAGACGATATTAGCCGAAGCGAACTCAATAATAACATAATATTTTCTTAATTGCAATACTGCCCTCTATTATAGATACACGTAATGCAACCTTCCTTATACAATTCATAGATGGCGCTGGAGTTACTCTTATCGGCAGAACATTGTTGCGCACGGAGGTCAAATCACGTGTAACATAATTCCAATAAGTTGCCCCGCGATAATAACGTTTGTTCTAAAAATAGGTTTAATCGCATTATTTATTGCATTTCGATCGTGACCGGTGCCCCACGTCGGGTGACAATATTGATGTTGTCAGATTAAAAAACGATGTGTTTTTTTTTGTTGCTGTTCAACCTTGGTGACAAACTAACTAAAACGATTATAGACTAGAGGTCTATAATCACTTGCAATCCCAGGAATATTAATCGCAGGATGCACACTCTAACGTAAGGGGAAGAGAACGTTAATGGAATAGAAGATATGTAAGCCTCTAAAACCAGAATTCAGTACGGTAGCATGCCTACTAGGAGTTATGTTAACCGTCGTTGGAAAGAGAGTTATGACAGCGTTCAATAGGAAATCCCACTGTGCGAAATGACCGGGGATAACATGGTACTTCCCCGGGCAAACTGATTTATTTGTACCGCCACCAAACACTTAATTGGCACCGCCTCTTCCATTTGCAAATAAGATAGGTTAAGAGATCTAAAGAGATATTACAAGACCGTAGCAAATAATAATATATCTAGGAATAGGGATAGCTGTAATCCCCCAATACGTGAGAAGGCTTATGTAGGCAAGGATAGGCACACTGATATATTATCTTTTCTCAACCCAGATGATGTCTAAAGCAGTATCAACGTTGTTATGTTTCTTGAGGTAAATATGGTTTCGAGAGCTCTTACATATCATTAGAAGAATAAACAGTACTTGAGCAGCTTAACGGTCCATTTTTTGCAAGGTGTTCACTGCGAATGACCGGTTCGTACCTTAGGAGTATGAAAAGCAAAGTCATAAAAGTGCTTCCGAATCGCGTTGTGAGGTACTTTAAAGGTAAAAAGAAATATCTATGCATTTTCCATTGTGGTTTCGTGTACAAATGCCAAAAGTATAAAAACGAATGCCCACATCGTGCAAACAAATTTATTAAAAATCCAAACAAATGTTTGATTGAACAAATCTTATAAAACATTTTTCTAAGATATTGCGAGATTATCAACGATACGATATTTTATACTTTTTGTGGGTCGCATCATTATCTATTTCTTTATAGGCGTCTCGCCCACTAGGGGTCATCCCTGTACCGAGGGAACTAACACCAACACTCGAAACAGTAATTTATAGATTACATTAATTTTAATCTATGCGTAGATTGTATCTGTTTCATGTAATGGCAGCAGTGAAGCAAGATCAAGTAAACCATTCCGCCATCCGTAGGTACTGTCAATATGGAGCAATAATATAAAAGCTTAATTATTTATTCTTCTTCTTCTCCTTTAGCCTTTATTATTCCCAAGTCACTTGCGGTCGGCTTTCTAGTCTAACTGGATTTGACTGGATATCAGTTTTTACACGGAGCGACTGCCATCTGACCTCCGCAACCCGAAGGCTAACGATACCCTAAGGCTAGACCAGTGTCGGGATATTAGAGGCCACTGACTTCCCAATAACGACTGCCATAGATGTTCATGGCAGCCGGGACCGACGGCTTAACGTGCTTTCCGAGGCACGGAGCAAGCGATAATTGTCAAATAATACGCACATAATTTCGAAAAGTCATATAATTTCCGAAAGTCAGAGGTGCGCGACGTGGGTTCGAACCGGAGACCCTCTGCATTGCAGTCTGTTGGTCTCCCCACTGAGCTATCGCTGCTTCCAAAGCTTAATTTTTTATTCATTCTTAATAATGTTTGCACGCATGACGCAGCGGGCAAGTATTCTCCTCACCGCTGCGATAAGTGTCCCTATTTGAATCCCATATAAAATCATATTTAAGTATGTGATTCACAACCAATTCCTCTGAATCTTGGTGTACGTAGAAGCCGTTAATTGCATGTTAGTAAAGCTCTCCGTGACACAGCTTGATTGGTTGCATTAGAAAACCGGAGTTAACTTATGATCTTTTAAATTGAAAGCTTGTTTTCCTCGTTATACGTATATACTTCTAACGCATATATGATACATCTGCGAAGACATATACAGTATATATCTCCGTGGCGCAGCGGTAGTGAATGCGACTGCTGTGCATGAGGTCTCGGGTTTGAATCCCGGGTCGGGCCAATAAATAGTTATTGGGTTTTCCTGTTGAGAAATCTCAATACGAGCCAGAGTTAGGAAGTTGGCGGTGTGAGACACCCCCGTGCCTCGGAAAGCACGTAAAGCCGTTGGTCCTGCGCCCGATTTCTCTCCGGTCGTGTCGGATTGCCGTCCCATCGGATTACGAGACTTGTGCACTATAATATCCTGCGCAGATGGCCAGTCTACGTTAAGATTGGCCGCCGTGACCGAAATTCGGTCTGGAGGACATTATTTTTATTATTATATGTAATAGAGGTGTATAACACCACCACTTTTCGTAGCGACCACTTAAACCACCATCCGTGCAGTCAAAATATAAGTTACTAGGTACCTTTTGCCCGCGGCTTCGCTCGCGTAAATTAGGTTGGGTTATGTTAGTAAGAGTACTTCTATTTCTTAAATAAAATATAGCCTATGTTAGTCGGTGATAACATAGCTTTCGAATGGTGAAAGAATTTTTGAGATCGGTTGAATAGTTATTGAGTTAAATCCTTACAAACAAACAAAAAACAAATCTTTCCTTTATAAAATACTAGATGTTCCCGCGGTTTCACCCGCGTTTATGGTTACTGCGCCACCCACGTTATATAGCCTATAGCCTTTCTCGATAAATTGGTTATCCAACACTAAAATAATTTTCAAATCGAACCAGTAGTTCCTGAGATTAGTGCGTACAAACAAACAAACTCTTCAGCTTTATAATATTACTAGGTATAGATTAGTATAGAAGTATAGATAAAAGTGCCCTACTTTATACATTTGCCTTCTTTTCCCTAAACCGCTCTCACGACAATTGTCACCGAGTTAGATTTGATCTTTATATCCAGCTTCGGATAAAGCGGTCCTAATTATTTAATTGGGATCCCAGTAACTACATTGTACAGATCTATATGAAAGATTTTATCACTAACAAGTCTCGTGAAATCGCGAAATTATAATTGATGAAATTACTATGTGTTAAAGTGGATAGCAGCCGCTTACATATTTTTATATGCTCCGCTATTTTAAATGATTGCTGTAGCCAATGCATGCTTGCAACACTAAAGATAACCTCCTGTTTACTTTGTAATAGTGTAATTTATATGTATTAAATTTTAGTTATTACACGCCTAAGCGAATCTTTATGTAAGTGATTGCTTATAAAGTATTATCCACTAGCTTTTGCCCGCAGCTTCGCTCGCGTTAATTTAGAATTTGACAATCAATTCGGATTGTACTCTGCTTGTAATAATATAATTCAATCATGATTCGAAAGACACGTGGCGCCATCTATTATCATAAGAACGTTATTGTTGTTTTCCTCGGGAACAGTAATTTTTTTTTGGGATGAAAGGTAGCCTATGTCCGTTTCTGTACACCTGACAACGTATATGCAAAATTTCAGGATGATCGGTTCAGTGGTTTAGGCATAAAAAGGTAACAAACATTTTTGCTTTTATAATATTAGTTAGGACTAGCTGTCACCTGCGACTTCGTCCGCGTAGATTTTAACTAAAAAGTAAATGAACTACGCGTAAATTGCCATATCGATTTGGTTGAAACTCGGCACACAGATCGACTATCTTCTGCATTAACACATTGGAAATTTTTAAACTCAGTCTACATACTCGTGAAATTCAAGCGGGCAAATCCGTAAGCAGACACTAATGATACCTATAGGTATATAAGAAATCTGCGTATCTGAAAGTTGTATTATGTCTACCAACTTGCGCTAGTCAGCGTGGACACTATGGTCGAAGCCTTCTCACACTGAGGCCAAGGCTCGGGCGCAGCAGTCGAACAGTTTATACACAGGGCTGATTATTTATCCATAGAATAACTTGTCTACATATTTTAAAAATAGTTATTCAAATAAGTATAAATATAAATACAAAAGAAACAGTTATTTTTTTTGGTAAAGGCATTTTAATGTTATCTAAGATTTCATTGAATGTTATAGGTATCTATTATTGTACGGTCCGCACACCCTGGGTAATAGGATAGAGGTCTATAGATCAGTAAAACTCGGTAATAAATTTAACTGACTATATTGAGAGATCAAAAGATGATATTAATGGTAATGATGTGCGTTAACAGATTATCGAACGCGGAATGATATGTGAGACGCGGTGCGTCCTTTGATAGTCGAACGTGAACGCGAACTAATTTAAATTATATATGTTTAACTAAAGTAATGAATGAAGTAAGTTGCTGACATGGCACAAGAGTAATAAGTTCAATGTACGCTACGTGTAACGTGGCTCGTACAATTATATTGCAATGCTTAAGTCATTGTAATATAATAGAATAATATATTTTAATAATTTAGGATTTACATGCAACTTAGTTTACTGAAAGAGCAGCGATAGCTCAGTGGGGAGACCAACAGACTGCAATGCAGAGGGTCTCGGGTTCGAACCCACGTCACGCACCTCTGACTTTCGGAAGTTATATGACTTTTCGAAATTATATGCGTATTGATTGACAATTATCGCCTGATCCGTGACTCGGAAAGCTCGTTTAGCCGTTAGTCCCGGCTGCCATGAACATCTATGGCAGTCGTTATTGGGAGAGTGTCGACACAAAAGATTCCACTGGGTCGAAGTGTCGCCGGTCTGCATTGACTGGCTCCCACATAAGATAAGATAGTTTACTGAATATAAAAAAAGGTTCTTTTTTAAGACATAGGTACTTCATTTGAACGATTTTGTTAAGACTTAAGTCTCACAAGCAAACCTTTTATTTAAAAACTTAATATTAGCCCAAATCTTTTACACGTGTAGGGTTCTACAAACATGCAGACAACGGGCACACTCGCAGCAACTATTTGTGGGTTATACTATTTTTTGTCCTGTGTGGGGAGCGAACCCACAACGTACCGGCAGTGGCAAGGCTACCATAAAAACCACTGCGACAACTGTGCATACACACTCAATGTTCTAAGAAAGTTATTTTGTGAGCGCTCTTTAACGTTTGGGTTAAGTAAACCCGACTTTGTTAAAGCAGCAGATTCTATTAAGATCTTTCATATTTTATTAAGAATGAATAGCAAATATCGACTATTCAAGGATACCAAAAAGGCTTAATATATCTAAAGAGATTGGTAGAGATAAAAAATACGCGTTTACTCAAGGCCTGTATGTAACTGTCGCAAATCGCATTGAAAAATTTATGAAAATACATTCCCAACTTGTCCCTTTATGCATAAAGTTAATTAAACAGATCCAGCAATGGATTTTTGATCACCAGAAATATTCATAAGAACTGTTGTACGAAATGTGTGTGAAATGTTTTATCGCAGGTTATATTTAAGTACTCATTTGATAAAAAAAATAACTTGATAAAAATACTTCGTTAAAGTTTATATAAAAAAAGTTTCATTATATTTATGAAACGTCAGACAATATTCTGCACTAACTTTTGCCACGGAGTTCGTACGCGCGAAATTTGGAAGTCAAGGACACCTCTCTATGTTTCTTTCTTTACAAGTTGATACACATAATCCTCGACTTTTAGAAGGCGTATTAAGGTGAACAATGCATCAAAATGTAACACCTTCAGTCAGAGCATTAGTTTTTGCGTAATGCACGTAACAAACCTACATTAAGACAAAATATTTAAAAATAATTGGTTTTGCTTATATATCTATTACAAAATCTTTTAACATAAATTTCCTTAAATGTCTGTAAAAATATCGACCGCTTTTGTCCACTTTTTTTACTCTATGTATAGATATGAGTCGCTTAAGGGTAAAAATGGATAATAACACTTTTTGTTGAAATATTATTTTTTCGATTATAACGGTGTAGTATGTAAAGTGTCGACAGCGCGACTTTTCAGAGGCAACCTAACCAACATTTGTGTTAACATAACTTGTTCTAAGTCTACTAAAGAATATTGTGCAATTAGTTCTATTAAGACATTAGTCTATTTTTATATTTATAATGAGCTTTTTCCTGTAAGTTTTTATTATTGTCCTGTACATTCAGTTTCAGACTTGTCTTGTAAGACAATGTACTGTACTGCGCGCATGGAAAATCCCTTGATTGTCTTGAACGAGCTGACCCAGAGGGAACGAGAAGGGAATATGGTCTTTGTTACAAAGGATTTATGTAATAGACGTAAGTACATATACTTGAAACATTTTAATTTGACAGCTCAATTTAACATGAGTGGGTTATAGTTACGCGCTATGTTGAAAGACTAATATTAAGGTTTGATGTTAATTATCGTCAATAAATATTTGATTCAGTTTTAAATTATTGTACAAGAAAAATAACAGATTAGTATGTTAGCGGATTACTGAAATAAAATCATAAAAACAATACCTCTACCAATTAACTTAAAAAAGGAAAAAATATATCCTGTGATCCAGAGATAAGAAAATCACATACAATCCACAGATTCTCACCTTATTCTCGAGTCCTTAGTAACACAGAAATCACATTCAAAGGTGTCCGAATAAGCGCACCGATTTTTTTTACAAAGCCATATTGGCGAAACTCATGTAAAGATTTTCTCCTCTACCGTCCCCGTCTTTACAATAAAACATTTCAATCCACCATTTTGTATTTAATAATGACAGTTTAAAGTCAAATAGCGCGGGAGTCAATAGGGGATGTCCGTTCGTATTTTTTCGAAATTCAAATCAAATTATCGCGGGCGGCCGGTGCGCGAGGACGTCAAGTGCTTCAGCGTCTATTGCTAAATTGACGGTACGTACGTAGACGGTCAAACGAATAAGTACGCAATATTGTCATTAATTCACTGGCCAATCGCGCACTGGAACGCGAACGTAGTGTGGATGTCGGGAATTGGGACCACTTGGCTGGCGCAGGGTCACACAATCGTCGGGTCAAGACAACTGACGATGGGTACTGTTTAACACGCGGACGGTTCTGCACACTACCAACATACATTTAAATTATTTGGCAGATTGCTTCTGACAGCTACGTCTTATTTTATCATCAAAAATAACTACCTGGTACTACAGCCAGTTCACAAGATCACTCTGAAGCGAATTTGACAATAGATTTTATAATAAAATACTTCTTTCTTCTAATATCTTCGTGACAGTAGACATTTCGGTTTGTCTTTATCACTACAGGACGAATCCATACTCACAACAAATCTTACAAATAACAATAATATAATTTAAATATCCAAGATGGCGCCGGCCATTTAACACGGGCAATAAACAAACCAATTGTTCTCGTTTATTTAAAACTGATATTACGTTTGGAAATATGTAAAAGTGACGCGAGTATGTAAGAAATGTTTGGTGGAACGAATTGATAACAGCGCGAATTTTCTACACATTCTTATATAGTTTTTGTGTTATTTACAATAATGTTTCAGCGTCGTGAGTTTTCCCAAAAAAGGGTAGATATTTATTACACTAGGTTTCGTTTAGAAATGGTAATTTTCTTGATGAAAGGTCGTATGTCCTTTTCTGTATCCTTACCTATACCGATCATCATGGAATTTCGCTCACAACGTGTAAGCGAAATTCCATGACGATCGGTATAGGTTACCCTTTCAGGCCTTAACTGCTAGACCGATCTCGCATTGTCAGGGTTACAGAATAGGACATAAAGTACCTTTCACCCAGAAAAAAATATTGTGCTCGAGCTAAGCTGTATACTAAAGCGTAACTAAAAAGTCAGTCTGCCTAAATGAGAATAATATAATAAGTAACAGGAAAAAGTAAAGGAAATAATTAATTTTTTTAAGAAGAATGTAAATCATATTGTTCTTAAATCTTCTTCTTCTTAAAAAATCTAATTATTTCCTTTACTTTTTCACTTACATTTTACGTTTGAATATAAAATCATCGTAATATAGTACCGTAATATTATATCATGTCAATTTCAATAAGTCATCGCCTTTATTTTGGCGTAATACCTACACGACTATTTAATACGCCCACACATAGATGTTACCCTCTGTATACACTGGACGCAGTTAAACCAATCCCTAGCTCCATTAAATAAAACTCTAAGCGAGCTGGGTAATATAGGTAAACTTGCAATGCGGGTAATTATACATAAGTAAAGTAAGACTGAGAATATATGTAAAGATACAATATTTTTTTGAGAGCTTTAACGCGTCTGGTAAATGTTACCGCCGACTGAAATTGTTTGGCAATATTGATTATTAATTTAGAACAATATTCTCTAAAATATACATAAATATCAGCACTGAGAATTTAACAAAAGTGAGTATTATTTTTACATGCCTTTAGCACCTAGTAACGGACATTTGTCCGGCCGCCGGGCCAGGCTATCAGGTATGTATGCACTCAAAGTACAGTCACCTGTAATAGTGCATGGATACCTTATGGTCCAAAATCCTGTGAACACTCGAATAAGAATGAATATGAATGAACTAGATGGCGTTGTTTTATAAATATTGCAACGCGTACTCATTTTAGCAAATACATAGGTGAAATTTATACGAAATTATAGTCTCAACCGAAAAGGCACTCGAATATAGGGGCAGAATAATGTTTGCGTACGAACAGAATAGCGAGTCATCGAAAGTACCTATCTATTGAAACTACCCACTATAATTATTTATAAATTCATTTGTAATTCTTTGCATCTGCTTCTTGTTTTACCCTGAAATGTGTCCTTTTTTAAACAAACTATTGTGAATAGAGATAATAAATTGTTAAAATAAATTTATCAAAATCGAGTTATTAAGAAATCTACTTCTTTTTATTTTATAGTAGTGCACCGCCATCTATTAGGTATGATATAAATAAATGACTTAACAGATCTTGTATCGGTTTCCGTTAGATGGCGTCAATTACCGGCTTATATCATCTTAGTTTTGAAATGGATTTTTGCAGCTCACTGTACATACACTACTTTATCCCATACATTTTATTTCTGAGAAAATAAGTAATGTATGGGGGGCCCTGGGATCTTGGGCTATTATTACGTAAATTGAGTTAGAAAATCCCACGTAATGCGGATCATAAGGTCATTCACATGTACGCCTTATAGGTTCTATTAAATCCTTGATGAACGTGAGGAAATCTGCATATCTGAGAGTTCTCTTTAAAGTGTTCTGAAGTGTCCACGGGGAGTGCTCTGAAGAGTTATTCCACTTTATACCGCCCTCCCTTTTCCTATCCAGAACAACGCGTGCTGGGCTCAGATGTCATCCTTACACGGTAGAGTCGATTAGAGCGCGTACCAAAAAGTTTGGGTCCTCATACCTCTGCCGAACGACCAAGGCATGGAATTCTCTGCCAAGGCACGTGTTTCCTTCTTCCTTCAATCCTGGGTTCTTTAAGCGGGGCATGAAAAAGCATCTTCTCAGGCCGTCAAAGTAGAGACCTCAACATCGCCTCGGCTACTGTGGGGGCGATGTGGAGGCCACTGCTCTTACACCACACGACTGCTTACCATCAGGTGGAGTGTGGTCATTTTGACGAGCAAAATAAAAAGAAAAAAAAAAAAAAGTTCTCGCAGATATGTGAAGTCTGCCAACCTTCATGGGTCATCGTGGTAAGCTATGGCTGATACCCTTCTCACACAGAAGAGCCCATGTCCAACAGTGGGACAATTTATATATAGCGCTGATATTGTTATTAGAATCCTTTAAGAAAGCATTTTTCATTTATAGTAGTAGAGTAGTAGAGTCTCGCTGATTTCAGCATGAATGGCCGGCTCGACCGGGGAAGGACTACCCTCTCACAGAATATCGACGTAAAATACCAGTATTCCTACTGTTGTGTTTGGTTCGGTGAGTGAGAGTGCTGGAGGCCCAATCACCCCCTATCCCCCATCCAGCTCCTCCTCTTTCCCACTTCCTTTTCTAAAGGGTCGGCAACGCTCAAGTGATGCCTCTGGTGTCGCAGGCGTCCATAGGCTACGGTGACCACTTACCATCAGGTGGGCCGTATGCTTGTTTGTCATCTTAGTTGTATAAAAAAAAGCCATAGTCTTACGCCGATAACCGCGTAGAGACCAGTAATACTTTGCCCAACCCAGCTATAGAGCTCGGGACCTGTCACTGCAGTTGCTTGCAGTGCCGTAGCGCCATCGAGACATATCTAACACTAGCTGACCCGCGCAACTTCGTCTTTTTTTTTTTTTTTTTTTTTTTTTTATTTTGCTCGTCAAAATGACCACACTCCACCTGATGGTAAGCAGTCGTGTGGTCTAAGAGCAGTGGCCTCCGCGTCGCCCCCACAGTAGCCGAGGCGATGTTGAGGTCTCTACTTTGACGGCCTGAGAAGATGCGTTTTCACGCCCCGCTTAAAGAACCCAGGATTGAAGGAAGAAGGAAACACGTGCCTTGGCAGAGAATTCCATGCCTTGGTCGTTCGGCAGAGATATGAGGACCCAAACTTTTTGGTACGCGCTCTAATCGACTCTACCGTGTAAGGATGGCATCTGAGCCCAGCACGCGTTGTTCTGGATAGGAAAGGGGAGGGCGGGATAAGGTGGAATAACTCTTCAGAGCACTCCCCGTGGTATATTCTGTAGAAACATGCCAATGAGGCAATGTCTCTACGGAGTTGCAGAGGTTCCAGTGAACTTGTGACCTCTGGATCTCCGATGATACGGACAGCCCGCCGCTGTAACCGGTCGAGAGCGTCCAGCAAGTATTGCGCGGAGCCATCCCAAAGATGAGAACAGTACTCCACGCAAGGGCGCACTTGTGCCTTATACAATAGGCACAGTTGCCCAGGCGTGAAGAACCGCCTCACCCTGTTCAGAACTCCGAGTTTTCGCGAAGCTTGCTTAATGACGCTCTCGATATAGGTTTTCTGATTAAGGGAGCGGCAAAGATCTATACCTAAGATGGAGAGACTGTCACGTATCACCAGTGGAGTGTTCTTCAGAGAAGGGAGGGGAAGGAACGGAGACTTTTTTGTAGAGAACGCGCATGCCTGGGTCTTCTTGGCGTTGAACTCGACCAAGTTCTTGGCACCCCATTCATAGATGCGGTCCAAGGTCCGGTCAAGTTCAACGACAAGATTCTGCCTTTTCCCCTCAACCTCAGCCTGTTTGGCCCCAGGATGTCCGAGATATCGCCCATGCACGGTACTGTCGTCCGCATAACAATGTATGTTGCCGAGATTCAACATATCATTGATATGCAGAAGAAAGAGCGTAGGGGATAAGACAGACCCCTGAGGCACTCCTGCATTGACCTGCATAAATTTGTAAGCGCGACCGTCGCAAAGGACCCGAATACGACGCTTCTGCAGGAAACTTGCAATCCAGGTGCACAGTTGAGGGGGCAAGCCATAGGCCGGAAGCTTGGAAAGAAGAGACCGGTGCCAGACTCTGTCGAAAGCTTTGGCTATGTCAAGGCTGATAGCCAAAGACTCGCCGTGCTTGTCCATAGCCTCACCCCAGAGGTGCGTGACGAACGCTAGAAGATCACCCGTTGATCGTTTAGACCGAAAGCCGTATTGGCGATCATTGATCAACGATTGATCCTCCAGGTAGCGGACAATTTGGGTGTTTATAATCCGCTCGAACACCTTGGAAAGTACCGAGGTGATAGCTATGGGTCGATAGTTGCTTGGCTCGGAACGGTCCCCCTTTTTGGGAATCGGTTGAACGTTCGCTTCCTTCCAAGCCTCAGGCACAATGCCTGCGACGTAAGACGTCCGGTATAGGCGCGTAAGTGTGAGAGACAACTCCGCTGCACATTTTTTAAGAACCACAGCTGGGATGCCGTCAGGTCCACTGGCTTTCCGAACATCGAGAGACTGCAGTATCGCACGAACGGTTCGTTGCCTGATACATATATCAGGCATGGTGTAGCCGCAGTTGGCAATATTAGGCGGCTGCGAACCGCAGTCATCGATTCGGGAGTTGGCCGCAAAGAGATTTGCAAGCAGATCTGCTTTCTCCTGCGGCCGACGAGCCAGTGATCCATTCGGATACCTCAGAGGAGGCAGCATGGTCTGGCAGAAGTTGGACTGCACGGCTTTGGCCAGGCGCCAATAGCTACGACTGCCCGTAGGATGCGCCATTAGTTCCTGGCCGAACCGTGCGACGCGCTGGGCATCCGCTCTTAAGTATGCCCTCTTGCAGACCTTTGTGGCTTGGTTGAACGCTGCCTTCAGGTGATCCACGTTAGGGTCGTGGAGAGTGCGAGCCCTGGTCCAAGCGCGATACGCCGTCTGTTTGCGTTCAACAGCATCGGCGCATTCACGCCCGAACCAGGGCCTTTTCCTGCCGCCGCTCGTGACATCACTGTATGGAATATAATATTCCATACCCAGGATGATTTCACCAGCGACAGCAGTAGCGCTCTCTGATGGATCCCTGTTCTCAAAGCAGCGTTGAGCCCAAGGGATGGATGCGAAGTATTCCCGCATTCCATCCCAGTCTGCTGACGAGTAGTGCCACAGTCGTCGTCTTGCCTCCTCGGGTCGTGGGGGCGTAACAACAACAGCTGTGGCACAAACCAGACAGTGGTCTGAGGTGCCCAAAGGAGCACAAATCGACACACTGTACCGGTTCGGGTTACTCGTCAGCAGCAGATCGAGCAGAGAGGGCGCCTGACCTGCAATATCTGGTATCCGGGTGGGCTGGAGTACCAGTTGAGACAGGTCATGCGTGAGAGCGAACGCATGGGCAGTTCGTCCCGCGTGGTCTGTTTTGGGAGAACCCAACCAGGTCTTATGGTGGGCATTGAAATCTCCCAAGAACACCAACTCAGCGTTCGGAAACCGCTCCTGCGCGTCGTCTGCCGCCTGACTCAGGTAATTGAAGAGTCGAGTTGTCTCAGCGTCTCCTGAATGGGATCGGTAGAGGCACATGTAGATTTGGCTGAAAGAGCCATGATCTACGTGTACCCAAAGGACAGAGAAGGAAGGGTCCTCTAGGCATTGTAGACGGCGACATCAAATATCCGCCCTAACAAACAAGCAAACCCCGGCTTTCGCGAGGAAACACTCCTCTAGCACGTAGCCGGGATATTGCAGGTAGTTCGTGTCTGCAGGACGGCGTATTTGTGTCTCCGTTAGAAAAAGCATTGCCGGCCGAGCCGTCTCCAGGTGGTGATGGACGGCATTAAGGTTAGCGTGGAGTCCTCTGATGTTAATAAACTCCACGACACAGGAAGCAGCAGTGGGGTTACGGCGATTGGCTGCTGTTGAACGACAATGCTTTGTTTGTACTGCCATAGAGTGAAAGGAAGGGGAAGCGTGAAAAAAAGAGGCGGCTATTCTCGCAGCAAAGTGGGGCAAGGCGCAGAGCAAGTTTTGTCATATAACTGTATGGTATGGCGATAGCCGATCCGACGGACGGAAGGACCCCCGTACCCTCCCGAAAGTGGTCGCCGGGACCCACCCTCCGGTCACCATCCGGCACGACGAACCACCTCGAGATTATGCGCGGCATGATAAGGCAGCCAACCTAGTTGGTTAGACTCGGTTGGGCCTCTGGACTATACCGCGGGCGGCCAGCAGAGCACCGTTTCTACGGCTCTCCCTGGCCGCCGGGTCGACTCGCGCCATCTACACAATGACTCTACGGATACTCTGCAGGTCCCTCATAAGCTGCGAGAATCGTCACCTCATGCTTAGGCCTCCGGCGCTCTCATTCACCGAACGAAACACAGCAGTGAAACACTGTTGTTTCACGTCGACTTTCTGTGAGAGGGTAGTACTTCCCCGGTCGAGCCGGCCCATTCCTGCTGTAACCAGCTTGGCTCTACTACCAACGTCGTCATCGTCTGCTTCACATAAGAAAATTTGCCCCGTTTTTGCAACATTTTTCATCGATGCTCCGCTCCCATTGGTCGTAGCGTAATGTTATATTATAGCCATTCACGATAAATGGGCTATTCAACACTAAAAAAATTTTTCAATTCGAACCAGTAGTTCCTGAGATTAGCGCATTCAACCAAACAAACAAACTCTTCAGCTTTATACTATTGGTATAGATGGTATTGATTGCACGGATAATGATTTATGTGGTTCTCTCGCCTCTGCCACTGCGCCGAGTGTTGTGGGTTCGAATCCCACACGGGACAAAACTTTTTGTGTGATTCACAAATAGTTGTTTCTAGTTTAGGTGTTCTTTGTGTTTGTTGTTTGAACGTTTGTAAAGTCCTCCGCGATACAGGAATCATTGTAAAACTAGTACAGGAGTTGTCTTTTTGAAATAGAGAAAAATAGAACATTTTCTTCATTCTTTTTCATTTTATTCTTTTAGAGAATACTAGATGTTCCCGCGGTTTCACCCGCGTTTATCGTTACTGCGCCGCCCCCGTGGGTCGTAGCGTGATGTTATATAGCCTATAGCCTGCCTCGATAAATAGGCTATCCAACACTAAAATAATTTTTCAAATCGAACCAGTAGTTCCTGAGATTAGCGCGTTCAAACAAAGAAACAAACTCTTCAGCTTTATAATATTAGTATAGATTAGATGCAGTTCACGTGGTCTCTGGTTTAATTACTAGGTCGGACAAAGGGTTATAGGGTTATGGATATGGTTACTATGTCTGTAATGGGTAATTATTTTGCAGCGATGTTATTTGCGATATCTCCTAAGATATTCATTGAAATCGAATGATGTGAAGGGCAATTTTGTTTTAAATTAAATACTTGTGATGAATAACGTATTTATTTGGATAAGGATTAATATCATGTTAGTGTGCGCATGGCCAATGCCCATGTCCAACAAAGGCGCCACATACACTTACAATAATTGCTAACTTTGGATACGTAGAGGCAGCAATAGCTCAGTGCTAAGTAGTAAGCAGCGATAGCTCAGTGGGGAGACCAACAGACTGCAATGCAGAGGGTCTTGGGTCCGAACCCACGTCGCGCACCTCTGACTTTCGGAAGTTATATCAGTTTTCGAAATTATGTGCGTATTAATTGACAATTTATCGCCTGCTCCTTGTCTCGGAGAGCACGTTAAGCCGTCGGTCCCGGCTGCCATGAACATCTATGGCAGTCGTTATTGGGAGAGTGTCGACACAAAAGATCCCACTGGGTCGAAGTGTCGCCGGTCTGCACTGACTGGTCCCCACATAAGATAAGATAAGATACGTAGTGGCAAATTATAATTAGCGTTTCTTGTTAATTTTATTAAGGTCAACCGGGGTAGCGTAAAATAGTATAAAAATTCCATATCAAGCTGCTTTGTAGGGCAGCTGTTAGTTAGTTCTTCTTACTTTTGCAACTTAATATTGGAACACTGGGTGCCATTAGAGCAGAACCTGCTGTGGAACTGTTAAGCACCGAAATATGAAATTCTTTTATGCCACATCCTCAGTGCTTACGTTAACTAATAACGACGAGATTTCCAAAGATCTACTATATTGCAGTCTTAAACCGCGTTACGCATGAGAAGGGCAACTCTGCTCAAAGTATTTCTCTTGCTATCTATACTAATATTATAAAGCTAAAGAGAACAAACTCTTTTTTGGTTGAACGCGCTAATCTCAGGAACTACTGGTTCGAATTGATTTTTTTATTTTTAGTGTTGGGTAGCCTATTTATCGAGGAAGGCTATAGATTATATAACATCACGCTACGACCCACGGTGATGTGGTGACCATAAACGCGAGTGAAACCGCGGGCACATCTAGTCAATCATAATAATATTCCATTAGCCACAAATGAATACCATCTCCACAGTGTAACAGATGGTACAAGGACTGCCATAACGCCGATATCTGGCCAGTTGCGACCTGATGCACCCTTCTTATTCAGTTTTATGGCAGGTAAGGTCTACGCCAGAGTGTTATTTTTTACAGTACAAGGTTAAGGCCTAAAGCAAAATGAGGGTAGAAAATTAGTTCGCAATATCTTCATATCACGCTTACAGCACATGCTACATATTATGTACAACTGAATTTTAAGGTTTCGTACCCGAAGGGTGCCAACGGGACCCTATTACTCAGCCTCCAATATCCTCCAGTATGTCTGTCTGTCAGTGGTCAAGGCTGTATCTCATGAACCGTATTTGGTAGAAATCAAATTTTTGCAGAGTGCATATTGCATATTGCCTCTATAACAACAAATAACAAAAACCAAGATGGCGAATTTCAAATTACTGAACCCTTCGTGTGCGAGTCCAACTCACTGTAGACCCATTTTCTTGACTTACAAGTAAAACAAAATCAAACTACAGCCTTCATGCCGTTCTCAATATCCTTGCCCAAATGATAATTGTTTCTTTTTCTTCTGTTAAACCAAAATCTTATTTTTTCTTCGTCTCCGAGAGGAGTCGTGAGGACGTCCACGACAATTAGAAGCAATCACACGTAATAAAGGAGCGTGTGTATGTTGTGCCTTTTAATTGGTATATATTGGACGCAATTAAATAGCGTTTGCGAAGAGCGTTGCAAATTTTAAAATGCGAGAAGAATAATATAAGGGAAAATATGGGATAAAAAGTACAAGGATTTTTATTACTTTGCTGCTTTAACGTAAGGAAGATAAGAGATGGGTGGTTATGAGTATGGCGGCAAGTTAACCGTGTGATTAACAAATCACCGTCATACTACAGTTTATGGTCATTCTGACTCAGTTTACTGCGATATCCTCGTGACCATGGCTGCTGAAAAGCAACCGAAACGTCGGGGAAAGTGTAAACACAAATATAAATAGTATAATAGTATAAATAGTTTTAATAGTTTCAATAATTTAATTAGCTTAAAAATTTGTAAAGTTTTATAGTAATAGTAGTGTAACAGTTTTCAAAATTTTGTGTCAAATAAACAACGCGATAAAATCCGTATATAGTAGTTTAATTTCAATGAATAACATTCGCGTAAACAGAAGACAATATTACGTAACATTTGGCGAAAAGAAAATCTCATTCTACAGACACTAGATTTTTTAATGGTTAAGAATTTGTTTTTGATACCATTAGACTCATATTGCGAAATCGCAGGAAGACATATTTTCTTTTGGAAATCACACACAGGAGTAAAATTTTTGGCATAATACTTTTAGCTGTAAAGGCAGTTATAACAATACAGGCACAAAGGCAATATCTTTAATATTAAACTCAGCCAATGAAACTGTTTATGCTGATAAAGATCAGAAGACAATTACGCCACACGTGGACAGAACATGCGGCGCGACAGTCATCAGCGTGACATCATGGCATCAAGGGCACAGCACCAATGGTCAACGGATCAATACGAATCAGTATGGGATTGGCTACCGTATTATGCTTTTGTTGACTTGGAAACTGATCTCATTTTAGGTTGGGTTTTTGTTCATTTTGATTGTAGCAACCCAACAAAGAAATAGAAGCAGCTAGACTCCATTGACTTGGTCATTATACGGCCAAGGACGCCAAAGGCAAATGCCTAGGGCTTGTAATTATTTAATGCATAAAATAAGTGGTGTTAAATGGAACAGAGAGGCGTTTTTGGGATTAATGATTAAAATCAACGACTAAAATCAATCTTGTATATTATGTCTCTATTGCAATAGTATACAAATTCTATGATGCAAGATTATGCAAAATCCAAAATGTAATTTTACAGGTTTGAGGACAATAGCAGTTGTTATCCATTTCAATTACATGTTCGCTTGATTATTGTCTAGTGGGTAAACCATTGGATTGCCGATGACTCAGTAACCGTCCAAAGTTTTCGAAGTTATGTGCGTATTAAATAAGATGTGTGATCGTGGTGGACTAAAACCTAATCCGTCTGATACTGAGAAGAGGCCAATACAGTGGAACAGGTTATAAGTAGAACTAATATTTTTGAGGTCTACCATTTTGACTCACTGGTCATACAAGAAATCTTTGCTTTTAATATTAGGACAGTACAAAGTAGCAGCAGGATCTAGCCAATACCGCACTAAAGAAACAAGAAGAGTGAATAGTTTTTAATTTCGTGACTTTGTGAATCAATGTTCAAAGGTAAGGCTTTAATTACTGATATCTATGCTCTGATGATATACTGGTAATCCGTATGGCTGGGTAGTGCAATTTCGTCCATTAAACTTTAAGCAATTTTGTCTCCATAAATTGAGATAGGCACGTCCGTTCTTTGTAACCACGCATTTATAGCTAACTAACTGCCTCATCGTTAGCATAAAAGCCACATTTGATGCTAAATCAAATAACCGTTGAATAAGCTGTATCTTGAAATTTCAATTAGCAGCACAATGTCTGAAGATGTGTTCAGTAGATGGCAATAGGATCGTTTCCTATAACGTGAACACTTAATCATAGCTGGCGACATGTCAGTGTCCCCTCTTCCTGCCTCTTCAAGAGTATACAGGCATGACTACAGAAGAGGAGCTCAACCATTATTATTGGAAATAAGTGCTGATGAATGAGTGAGCAAAACATTAATGTAAAATAACTATACTAATAATTACATAGGATATAGCTGAGTACGAATTGAGTAATAAACTACGATTCAAGGCTGTGACTGTGTTAAAAACTGTCATAAAAAAGATTCAGGCAATTATATTAGAACTATATAGCACCATGATGACCAATTAAGATGGATTCCTTAAGCTAGGTCTACAACGACAATGGCCAATACAAAACCACATTTCTAAAAGGAATCATTGAAGTTAAAATTATATATCTTTCCTTACTAATATTATAAATTTGAAAGTAACTCTGTCTGTCTATCTGTCTGTTACCTTTTCACGGCAAAACCACACAACCGATTTAGATTAAATTTGGTACAGATATAGTTTGAAACCTGAGGAAGGACATAGACTACTTTTTATTGATGTAGGTACCACGCGGGCGGAGCCGCGCGTAAAAGCTAGTAATATTATAAAGCTGAAGTGTTAATTTGGTTGAACGCGCTAATCTTAGGAACTACTGGTTCGAATCGAAAATTATTTTAGTGTTGGATATCCTATTTATCGGGGAAGGTTATAGGCTATATAACATCACGCTACGACCAATAGGAGCGGAGCATCAAAGAAAATGTTGCAAATACGGGGAAATTTCTATTCTGTGAAGCAGATGAAGTTGCGCGGGTCAGCAAAATTGTTTTTAATATACATACACAGTCTCATACTATCAGTCACATACAGTCTCTCTCAAAAGGGGATGTCAAAGGTGTACTACACAAACTTTTCACTAGCTATGATTTTAATCCATCGTCGCACAGAAAATCCAGTAGCACTTTTCTCGTCCCAGAAATCGAACCTGAAAGACTATGCATAGTAGTTGCATTTAATACCATTGCGAACGACGTAATAAAGATTTTAAATATTCAATAAAACTAATACCCAATGAGGATGGTTCTTTTTATAGTTTCTGTCTCCTTGTGTTCACATCCCAATGAGTAGGGACTAAAAAAAATAATGTATTATACGTCAACCATCGGCATAGTATTTTATTTATCATAACGTAAACTACTAATTATATTAAACGCCATGTATTCTGATTACGTTTTTTAATTGCTATCAAGAAAACCGAGGTACCGATTGTATTGGCCTTGCGATTCCATTTTTGCGATATCTAGAAGTGGCATTTATTCAAACAGCAAACAGTTAAGTCATCGGAGGTATACATAGCCTCGTTTACCCTGGGATAGGGAGCCTAATAGGGTAAGGGCCCCTAAGATAAAAGGGATGGGCATGTATACCCTTATTGTAAGACATAAAGGTGCCTGATAATAACTTAGGAACATCTTAGCCTAAATTAATCATAAGTTATCATCAGACGAGAGGCCTAACTGATTGACAACTATGTTGTAAAATAATATTTTGCCTCCTGAGATATTTATTATATCTTTATTTAGTGTGTTTTAGACAACCTTCTCCTACTCAATGGCAATCCCTATGCGAAAAGGTAAGCATAGGCGGTGTAGTTATAAAAATATAGGGCATCACACAGATATTAAAATGACTACGGAGACTTGAGTACAAAGATTTAATATAACGCCACCTAGTGTCTATCTAAAGTATTTATTACATCTTAGCAACGTAACGACATCTAGCGCCACACTTTAGTAAAGTTTTGCTATTAGCTTGATACACCTAACGATATCTAGCGAGCTTGACATTAGATACTATAACCAAACTGTAATGTATAACGAAATTAAATCGGGCTGGTGTTACACTCTTTAAATAACTAAAGTATATGTTTATTGTTTTATCCCAGTATCCTGTCGGTTTTTGTACATACATGTGTATGTTTAATAGTTAAGCTACCAAGTTTAATAAAAGTTGCTGTTTACTTTAAGATATCAGTTGACTATGTACGATTTTAAGGACCGATATTTAACCTTTTGACCACCACGGACGTCCACTCATGTCAAATTAAACCGTGCTCACGACGCCACCGAAGGACGGCATGGCACGTCGAAAATACAACTATTATACAGTTCAAAATAAACATAAAAAAATATGTTTGTGTTCCTTTTACCTATTATTTAAAACTACATTAATCATCGCCTGGCGTAGGGGACACGGGCGCTACTTTTATGCTGTGGCGGCCAAAAGGTTAACCTTAAGATAACTTTTATCAACGGTTTGACATATTTTCTATACAAAAGTGACACATTTGCCCCAGATAAAAGTTATGTGTCGATTGAAAATCGGCCCTTAATTACCTAACGTTTTGACCGCCACAATCATGTATAACATGACAAAGCAAAATGTATCCAGCAAGCTACGGTCACAACTACAGGACAGACTTTTAAACGCTAATAAATCCTATAAAAATGTATTGTTTTTCTTATTTGTGTAGTTAATGATGTAGCTAGACCCATCGCAATTTATATTAGGTATGTGGACTGCTTACTATTTATTTCATCCATATTGGCATAAGATCACAAAAACGATGTACCTACGTATTAAAGGATGAAATCGTAGCTTGCCGCCGAGAGCACGCTTTTGCTTTTTTGAAGTGGCGGCCAAAGGGTTAATTAAAATAAAATTTAGGTACTCACCATTAACAGCAGCTGGCCGTACTTCACAAATATCTCCAAATTTCAGTATAAAGTCTTGAAAATTTCTGAATATTTGTTCATTCCAAATCCAATAAACTCCGTATAAAATATTTCCATTAATATACAGCAAACGACGATACCGAGAAGACTATTGTTGTCTCGTTCTAGCGCGCGAATATGTATATATCTGCTCCTGCTCTTTGAGGTTTAGTGGACGGCACTGGCGCGGTTACAGAGGCGTTGCTTCTTTGTCTGGAAAGGAAGAAATGTTGCTTTTATTTCATGGGATCTTGTGAACACAGAGGCAAGAATGACATAAGTATTGATTTTTCAGAATAGATTCTAGATGTCTGAGAAAATCCGTATTTTTATATTTGGTTAAATTTCAGAAATTTCGTTACCTATGTATTTCTTTAGTTAAACAGTTTTGTGGTGAAAGGGCATGGAACCAGCACTATCATTAACGAAACCACTACTGCTTTTATCATACTAATTGTTACACAGTATAACTAATGCAAAGTTGTTTTAACTTGACAAACCATAGCCATATAGTTAGACAATCTAGCAGCCCTCCTGCAATCAACTTCTCAGTAGTTTTAGTCATTATCACATTGAGTTATGCCACCTACCAATGATAAGGGGAGAAGGCGGTAAGCATAAACAACATTCTTAGCTTCAGACCCCTAAACTCCTTGAACTCGTAAGAGAGGGATCTTTAACTATTGGACCTTGATCCAAGATCCTACAATTATTACGGGATCGATCTGGTTTTTGCAATGTTACAAAGTTGTCAGCTATTTGTTATATCGTGTCGTCTGATTAATGGGTTTTCGCTCCCTAAGACGACGCTGTACTAGTATATAATTTAAATCTTATATAACTTCGGCAGAGTAATCTCTGTGGACTCTACGCGGAGTCTATATACATTGTACAAGAATTAGTCGCTAAAGCTCCAGCTATAGTCACTATCTAGGACTGACAGCAGGTTTAAAAATGACTGAATTAAATTGACAATCAACCATATAATAATGGAACAACCAGTTTTTGAGCTCCAGAATTGCTCTCAGGCAATCCTACGGATGACAAAAAAAAATGCAAATATTTCTTTAAATTTCAATAATGACAAAAGTGTTAAAACCTGTGAAAGAACATACTTATAATACATATTATAACGTAACTTTTATAATTACAACTCGACGCAAGCAATGTTGTTACTGAAAAAACAACGCATTGAGTACTAAAGAAGCACATAAAATTCTCCTACCATTGAGTACTGCAGAAGCATCTTGTGTTCAAGACCTAACATTAAACACTAATTTATCTCTCACGTGAAGGAAGACCGCTCTTGTAATTTAACAAATTGCAATCAAATGTGTACTTTATGTCGTACGTAATAAGATCTATGCGTGATGTCGCGACGCGCGGAAGCAGCCAACTATGGTCCGTTTAAAGCAAGATTTATTGTAATAGATTTCAGTGTGAACCAGTTTCTGCCGCTAGCGAGTAGTTCTTGATTTCTAGAAGATTTGTCGTCAAATTACATGTTTTAAATTATGAATATTTATTAGAATTCAATGGTTTCGTATTTAATATAGATCAGCGCAACTATCGAAACAGTGTATTAATAATGTAAATTAACTTAGAAAGGCCACTAAATCTCGAATAACTTAATCGAAAATAAAATGTCAATAATATTTCAAAATATAATAAACCACTTTATTAAATTGTTAAAGTTTATAATTAATAAATGAAATAGTCACTTGGTCAATAGTAAATAAAATTTAAATGAATGTCATCACATCAAATAAACCGATCAATTTCGACAAACCATAAAGTTAACCATAAACAAAATTAAATATACGAACTCACCAGAACGCGTCACAGCCGCTGGTAACAGAGCGAAAAACGGCCATTTTCCCGCCTTTATACTTGTCAACAAATCCAGAAAATATTCCGTCTTCAAAAAAGGAATGATTAAGGAATGCATGCGCTCGCGATGCGTACAAATCCGGCAAGAGTCTGGATTGCAGTGCTCGCTCGAGTCAACAATGAGGGGGGACAACAATTGGGGAGATATTGAGTGGCCGTTAAATAGTGAGCCTCACATTATTTGGGACGGTATAAATTGATTAATTTTTCGAATTGTGATGCAAGCGGTTCTCTGAGGTCTCAATCCAATACATTGGCATGAACTACATAGTGTCACATAGTTGAGTAACAACCAAAGTAATGGAATTGGCCTATTTATGTACATTATGGGTGCACGTTGGATTATCGGAGGCCTCACTGTTAGGTTGTGGAGGCTAGAGCGGCCCCGTGTTAATGGCAGTAATCAGCCGCTGGAGTTAGCAGATTATATGTCGATAAAAGGCAATGAGGACGACTGTCACAGAGTATATCTACGTTTACAATACAACTGAGTTTATGTAAGCTGTAGGCGAGGCAATTACACAGAAACGTTATTTTCATACATTCTGTTCAGATTACACAGGGTCATTTACCGATTGATTAAAGTAAAACCACCTAGCTAATATTTAAGATATGAGACCTGAATACAATCCTAGATGAATATTACAAATGGAAATGTATGTTTGTTACTTATACACCTAAACTGCCAGGAATACAGAAAAGGGCATTAAGAACACCTTTCATTCTGGAAACAGTACTATTCTCGAGGGATAAAAATTAATTGACAAAACCTTCACTAACGCGAGCAAAGCCCCGAGCAAAATCTAGTTTGTTTCATTAAAAAACTACAGCCATACATTTTCATTACAATTAGACATTTACATCACAATTGAAGTGTGACGTAAGAACTACAGATTACTGAAAGCCGTTTACCATTAAAGTATTTGGTAAGGTCGTCTTATACAAGTAAATTGGCAAGGTTATGGTAAGCGTTTAGGTACCTAGGGACTTGCAGCACTTAAGGCAATGTGAGATAAAACTAAACTTTTATCTTGCATTGCCGAAAGGAATCACTATCTTGCAAAAGACACAGATTACTGGTCTCTAGCTGACAGCATAGCGCTTCTTTAAAGACCTAAATCCTACTTACAGTAGAAACACAGCACAAGATTTTTGACTGTGGTCTTCTGTAGGGTGAAGATACCTTTCCAGCCAAGTTTTAGTTCCGTAGTTCAGTTTTAGTAGTTTAGTGCAAAATTCCAGGTTCTGCAAATATTCCTCTGTGCCCCACTCTCAGTTTCTCTTGTCAACAGCTTCGAAAGCTTATATTCTTATCTTGGTTATACATATTAACTTTTAGATAGGTCTTTATACTGCCCTAGCCGGATACCTATGGTTTGAGCAAAAGCCCAGGTTTTGCAAAGATTCCACTGTGCGCTATTTCACAGGTTGTCTTGTCAGCAAATTCGAAAACATTTTTTTAATTAAAATAGCCAATTCGTGCACTAGGAATAATTTCTGTGTCGCGGGGAACTATACAAACATTCAAACAACGGACACAAAGGACACTCAGACTCGGAACAACCATCCATTAGGCGAACACTTAAACCACTACGCCATCCGTGCAGTGGAACTGTACTTATGATTTTATTAGTATGTACATTTTAAATTTAAGATAGATATGTCCTTAATTCTTTGGTTTAAACTTAGAGCGGCCATACACGGACTGCTCAAGCAGTTAGCCAGTGATCATACACGGACAGCTGTTGCAGTCACGACTGCTTGATCGCAGGATAAATTTCAGCGCGCTGCCAACCGCTCGAAGCAGTCACAACTGCTCGAGTGGTCTCGTGTATGTGTGTACATAGAAGACTGTAGTTTACTATGCAGTCGTAGCTTGAAGCAGTCGATACTAGCTGCTTCAAGCTGCCCGTGTATGGCCGGCCTTAGTTCGGTTTACACTAAGTCAAATCTAACTATGTGCCAAAGGTAAGCCAAATCCGTCGAACGGATCACACAAGATTCATTGATAAGCAGTCAAATATCTTTACAATTTTCACATCCTAAATAATATCTACACTAATATTGTAAAGCTGAAGAGTTTGTTTGTTTGGTTGAACGTGCTAATCTCAGGAACTACTGGTTCGAATTAAAAGCTATTTTAGTGTCGAATAGCTCATTTATCGAGGTAGGCTATAAACTATATAACATCCCGCTAGGTCAGCTACTTTTAAATGCGAATGTGAATTTGTTTGTCGACGCTTTCATGCCTTAACTACTCAACCGATAATCAAAAAATTTCGCATCCATGTTGTCAAGATTACAGAAAAGGACATACGGTACCTTTTATCCAGAAAAAGTACTCTAACTAACCTAACCTACATTTACGCGAGCGAAACCGCGAGCAAAAGCTAGTCTCTATATAAATTGCAATTATATTATCATGTTTGGCAGAGTATTTGAGTACACTTCACCTAGATGACAGTGCCTTCATCTAATAAATGGTTCAGGGAAGGGGCAAAACAGAGATAATCAGATGAGATAAATAAATAATCTACGAGTAATGATAGTATTGTCTGTCTGTAGCTTTAAAATATTTTGGCATTGGCCACAGCTTGAGTAGGTATTTTAATTGTGGCGTAAAACATACTAGCAGTAAACCTGCATAATATATATCGCATGCCATTCCAATGACATTGATCTCTTGTTTTCTTTTATCTCCTTTTAGCAAAACATGATAATATACATTTTTTTTTAAATAGGAATATGATACAATTCAGTATGTCTACCATGAAAATGTGTATGAAACTTCGAGTCGAATAAAAAGTTTTCTAAATACAATACAAAGCAGTATAGTAACTTCGGATTTCTTTCAAAAATGTCTAAAATTTCATAGCTCCGTTGTGCAGACTACTTCATGAAAAGTTTAGGCACAATTAAAGAGCTTAGGTCATTTTGAAATAAATGTGTTTTACAGTACGATACTCCGGTCCGAAACTTTGGTATTTACGTTTCATGTTAGGACTACAGTATCATATTATGGATTGCCGAGTACAGATTTCAGCAATAGTTGTGTTATTGTTATATTTATAATGTACCTATTTTAGACAATACCTCTCCAGACCGAAATTGTAGACGCTTTCCAGCCTCCGTGGCGCAGCGGTAGTGAATGCGACTGCTGTGCATGAGGTCTCGGGTTCGAATCCCGGGTCGGGCCAACTAAAAGTTTTTCGGTTAAGAAATCTCAATAGCAGCCCGGCGTTAGGAAGTTGGCGGTGTTAGACACCCCCGTGCCTCGGAAAGCACGTAAAGTCGTTGGTCCTGCGCCTGATCTCTCTCCGGTCGTGCCGGATTACCGTCCCATCGGGTCATGAGAGCTAGGGAACAGATAGTGCACTGTTTGCGCACACACTTGTGCACTATAATATATCCTGCGCAGATGGCCAGTTTCCGTTAAGACTGGCCGCCGTGACCGAAATTCGGTCTGGAGGACTAAAGGTTTAATGAACGATTTAACACTAATATACGTAAATAATACTTTAAAGAAAACGGCTTTATAAGCCTGTTGTAAGTTTTTATGAATATACGTAAACTTAGCACCAAGACGGCGCACGCGGCGCCATGACATATATTTTCAAGATTTTTAACCTTAATTGGCTTGTTGCACCGCCTGTATGGAAATAGCTTTATTCTTTGACCGATACCGAGAGCCCAATTTCGATTCCTAGGTCAAG
The DNA here is from genome assembly GCA_963564715.1 of Catocala sponsa. NCBI lineage: Eukaryota > Metazoa > Arthropoda > Insecta > Lepidoptera > Erebidae > Catocala > Catocala sponsa. The sequence goes on from OY751355.1 coordinate 6,671,954, forward strand.
TAGTGTTATTGGGATTTCCTAGAAGGTAATAATATATATATATAATAATAATAATATATTCTACCACATACACACAACACCATCTAGCCCAGACTAAGCAGAGCTTGTACTATGGGTACTAGACAATGGATAAACATACATATATACTTTTTTTTTGTAAATACATACATATTATACATAGAAACACCCAGACCAAGACAAACATCCATGTTCATGCACACAAATGTTTGACTTGTGCGGGAATCGAACCCGCGACCTCAGGCGTGGCAGTCGGTTACACTAACCACTACGCCACGGAGGCCGACTCTTTTCTCTTACGACGAATTCTCTTACGTGTACTTATGGCAAATGGCCAACGAGCTAGGCACCTAGGTTACCGTAGAGTAAATATTGTGTCAACGGAAAATAGTGTATGGTTAAGCGTGGCTTAAAAAGCCTAACTAATATAATAAATGCGAATGTGAGTTTGTTTGTTACGCTTTTAACTACTCGAATAATAATCATGAAATTTCGCATACACGTTGTCAAGGATACAGAAAAGGACAAAGAGTACCTTTCATCCAGAAAAAGTACTGTTTCCGAGTGAGCGAGGCCGCGAGCAAAAGCTAATAGTCTATAAATTACAAGGCGACTGAATGAATAACTGTACTATAAGCACCAGATCCATATTTAATGAGTATTAATTGCAGTTAACGAGGTCTAGAGATGGATTCGCTCAGCATCCGTTGTTTGTCTGTCAATCAAAATATTAGCGTCCCTCGAGATATTCAACCACCTCCTCCTTCAAGATGTCAATTCTGTTAAACGTATAAAACAAGCGGTATAACTATACTTTTAACTAAGTGTCCCCAAGTGTCCCCTGCGGTTTCTCCCTTGTTTATGATTACTGCTCTGCTCCTGTAGCTCGCAGCGTGATGGTACATAACCTATGTAACTTCTGTGTAAAAAGCTTTCTAATGGTGACAGAATTTTTAAAATTGGTCATATTGTTTTTGAGTTTATTCATTACAAATACCCACAAATCATTCCTATTTATAATATTTGTATGGACATAGATTGTAAATTAATTGAAATCGATCTTTTTCCATCTTTATTTTTAGCTACACAAGCAAAATACTTAGAAGACCCCATTTGTGGCGCAGGGCTGTCACTTTTAATTAATGTTTATGTATCTATGTGTTCTCTTACAAAATTTACATATTTACATGATATTGTGAAAGCTTTCGTGTTTTAGAAATAAAGTATGTTTTCTTTCTTTCTATGTTGTCAAATATTTGTTTACAGTGCAAATGAGTTGGCAGGCCGAAAGAAGTACCACACTCTTTAAAACCACAGTAGAGCAGTAACACTTTTAGAATGTTTTTTCTGCTGAGTAAATGTTTCGGAGGCTCATGGACCTAGCTCTTCCTTTTATTCTTTCATCTTTTTTTGTATTCCCTTGTTTCTTCCCTTTACTCATTTGATAATTCAAGCGACCATAAACTGCGGTACCTAACCGACTAACACCAAACTGACCTTTTGCAAGATTGCCACATTTGTCGCAAAGAAAGAAGATACAGAGGGAATGCTAGTGCTAGATTAAATATAGGTAATTAACATATATTTTGGGTTCTACATTTTGGTACGGTAAGCGTCGTATCGGTCATCTAAGCCCGAAAAACATCGGTCTGCGTGAAAAGACATAAACATATACAGCCAACATATAGGCAGTGATTTGTCTATCCCAGAATTGTCAGCTGCCTACCCCAGGATGCTAGATTTCCACACGAAATTCTAGGACTGTATGGAGGCATCGCTGTTTAGAGGCCGGGCTTCTTTGGATAATAACTTTAGATACGCCAATGTAGAGTGTTTAAATCTACATAGTCCTAAGGACAGGAGTCATGGTTATATACCTCTGTATAGAAGCTCTTTCAATTAAACTAGAAATCAGTACAGTCTACGTAACACATTATGGCCGGTATAATGTACAATTACCACTTTGTTAAGATTCAAGGACAATCAATAGAATAACCAATTCAATACACATTGATTGACTGGATTCCACAGAATACCGTATGCTTCAGCTTATATAAAAAAAATCGCTATTCATTAAAAAGAGCCATTGAACAAACTGAGAATTAAATTAAAAATGTGAGAAACATTGTATAAAATTCAAAATATTAATTCATATTATGTTTGATTTTTGCAAAATTGTCATAAATTTATAATTATGTAAGCTGTGAATAACGGTGTGGGTTGCACATTTAATCAAACTTTATTTAAAACTAGCATTTGCGCGCGGCTCCGCCCGCGTGGTACCTACATCAATAAAAAGTAGCCTATGTCCTTCCCCAGGTGTTAAACTATATCTGTGCCAAATTTCATCTAAATCGGTTGAGTGGTTTAGCCGTCAAAAGGTAACAGACGGACAGACAGATAGACAGACAGAGTTACTTTCGAATTTATAATATTAGTAAGGAAGTAAGGATAGTAAGGATGTATTAGAAATAAGGACATAATGTGTAACTGTTTGTTATTCTAAATAAACAAAATAAATTAAATATAGTATACCTACACATAGAGTAATCCAACTACTATTATAGATGTTTAAGTTTTTGAAGATGTTTCGGATGTTGATGGTCTAACCCTTCTCGCACTGAGAAGAGGCTGGTGCCCAGCAGTGGGACAGTTTTTATACAGAGCTGATATTATTATACAGGTTGTCTCAGAAGTCGACGTCAAGCCGGAATCAGCTAACAGGCTAAGTTATAATGGTTATCAGAAAACTTAAATATAAAATATCTAATTTACGTATTTAAAAAATTATTTATAATAGAATCTACACCCTGTGACGGTCTTTTCACTCCTGTTACTACAGGTATTTACTTTTGAATTTTTTTCTTGTTAAGTAATCTCGAATAATCGATAAAAATCGAGAGCTTAAAGAAGCAATCGATTTCTGGGACAACCTGTATAAGATGTTTTGATGTCTCTTATTCAATTACGCGTGAACCGTTGAAAAGATTTCGATAAAACTTGGCACACAGTTAGTACAAGTCCTGGATTAACATATCGTTTTTGTCCTGGTATGCGTTCCTGTGAATTTTCAAGCGGGCTCACGCAATTGGCCAATAAATTACGACGATAGCACATCACTTGGTAATTTAATTATTAAAATATCTCGGAGTACCTACTAATTGCAATAAGCATTATAGTGGAATACGAATCTAGCAACATTAGATGAACTGCAATCACATTGGAACATATCCTGTCTTGATGCGCTATAATATTGCGCAGTGCGGTGAATACTATATCGCATTTATACCCTATAAGTTAACCTTTTTACCGCTTGTGTCGCATTTATGCGACACATATGTCCGTGCCTCTACCGCCCGTGTCGTATTTCTGAGACAGAGAACATGCACGATAGTTTTGTTTTATTTTCGTTCTATTAACTGAGTGGTACAACTAAAACCATTATTTAATAATGGTTTGAATTTGAGATATGATTTTCAACATTTACTTAAAATTCTGTATTTGTGCACCTCCCTAATTATTGTAGGTATTATTTTATCGATTTGTAGCCGGGCGCTAGGGGCACGGCAATCGATATTTAGCTAAGCGCTTAAAAGGTTCAAATTACTTACATAAGTTAATATGGTCTAATGAATGTGAGGAACTGATGAGTTACGCGATACATGTATATAGCTATCTCTTTCACATAAGCTCTTTCCATATCTATCGCGCTGCTTATTACTTTAAACTGTCAACACAAGGTGCAGTCATGATGATTTTAAGAGACTCTTTAAGGACTTAATTATAATAAACTTTAATTATGTTATTAACATAAAAATAGGCACCTGGTTTTCAACGTTCATTACTATAAATAGATTTATCAAATTACCTAACATTATGATCTAACGAAGGTATAAGTACCTACCTAATGGGTTGCGTGTATAATATTATCATGGACAAATCTGCCGAGCTCAGACTCTATGGCAAATTTTTGTCGCTGCTCTAGGGCAATATAGAAACGCCTGGAACATTCTCAGACAAGCCTCCATTGAAGATGCTGTTTTAATATCCCCAAACTATGGCCTAAACTTGCAGAACTATCCAAATCTAGTGACTATAAAACTCTGAGAACTCGTAAGACCCAAATTATATGGTTAGTACCCATATTCGTTCTTTTTAGAGAACCTATATAAGACTAATTGGAGCAAACATTTTATTTTCCAACTAAAGAGCGACGGCCTGATATATAATTATGTCACCCTAGAACGAGCAGACAATTCGGGACGGCTTAGTAATAAATTTATAATGGTGCCAATTCTGTTGTCACAAAATTCTCTAAACTTAACTAAAAATCACTAAAATTTAGTTTAGTCCTGTCAAACGACATTTCGTATTCTGAAATCCTTAAAAGTGACAGGACTAAACTAAATTTTAGTGATTTTTAGATAAGTTTAGAGAATTTTGTGACAACAGAATTGGCACCAATTTTTACTTTAATCATAATTTTATTATATACCTATGCTCGGATCTTATTTTCTAAGTATATAATACATGATACAAAGTAAGTACAAGTATATTTGTCGGCCTCGATGGCGTAGTGGTTGGTGTAACCGACTGCCACGCCCGAGGTCGCGGGTTTGATTCCCGCACAAGTCAAACGTTTGTGTGCATGAACATGGGTGTTTGTCTTGGTCTGGGTGTTTCTATGTATAATATGTATGTATTTACAAAAAAAAAGTATATATGTATGTTTATCCATTGTCTAGTACCCATAGTACAAGCTCTGCTTAGTTTGGGCTAGATGGTGTTGTGTGTATGTGGTAGAATATACTATATTATTATTATATAGTTATAATATTTATGTATAGGTCCCTATACACTTAAGAGTTTATTTTCCTGTTTATTAGTGGTTTCCAAATACTAACTATTATTAATATCTAAGTATCCTTCTATATAAATTTATACTAATATTATAAAGCTGAAGAGTTTGTTTGTTTGTTTGAACGAGCTAATCTCAGGAACTACTGGTTCGAATTGAAAAATTCTTTTAGTGTTGGATAGCCCATTTCTCGAGGAAGGCTATAGGCTATATAACAGCACGCTACGACCAGTAGGAGAAGAGCAGCAATGACAAATGTTGCAAAAACGGGGAAAATTCTCTTATATGAAGCAGACGAAGTTGCGCGGGTCAGCTAGTATTGAATAAATGACAAATATATATTCTAAGTGAATAAATAAATACCATATATGTGTATACTTTCGTTCGGACTTCGTATTCAAACGCTGAATACTATATCATGTTGATGTGTTTAGGTAGGAGTGAATGGAATTACGCAGCTGCGCATAGGGAGTACGAGGAACTGTTCTCGAGACCACGAGGTTTAGCAGTCCCGTCGGATCACACCTTCGCACACGCGTGTGCAATACGGGCATACTGTTCGGGGTCTTTTATGAAAATGGTGCCGAATGTGTGTTTACGTTGGAGGTGGACATGTAGAGTAAGTACGACCAACGCAGTCTACAAGTTAATACTTTTTATTAATTAGAAACTTAGTATGATAAGTTAATTAGGCTGGTTTTACAGTGCCGCTTTCGCCAGCGCGGTTGGTATGCGTCGCGGGCCACGAGCTTTGAGTGTCTTGGATCGTTACATAGTAAAACAATCCCTCGGATGGCCCGCGCTGACTGCAACTCGGCCGCGCGTTTCAATCATCATCATCAATCTAGTGACATTGTAAGGATGTACTTGTATACGCCGTCGTCGTTGCCTTTTTTTCATAGGTAATATAATATACCTAACAATTAAGAGAATTCTTATCGCGACTGTTCGAGGTGGCAAACCACGCGGCACTAAACTCGTTTTATTGTTTCGAGCTGGTCATCCACGTGCGTACGGGCCGCGCTTACCACCCGCGCAGACAGTAAGCGTCACTGTATAACCAGCCTTAGAATACTCTGACGTTTTAAAAAGTTTGAGGTCATATTTTATATCAATGCAATATCAGCTGATGAGTTCGGTAGGTTACTATGCTATGACGTCGGCACGTGCAAAAGGGCGAGCGAGTTATATCAAAGAACTAGATGTTCCAGTGGTTTCACTCGCGTTTATCGTTACTGCGCCGCCCCCGTGGTTCGTAGCGTGATGTTATATAGCCTATAGCCTTCCTCGATAAATAGGCTATCCAATACTAAAAGAATTTTTCAAATCGAACCAGTACTTCCTGAGATTAGCGCGTTCAAGCAAACAAACAAACAAACTCTTCAGCTTTTTTTTTCGCCGACGACGCCGACTTTAGTGATACCTAGTTGTTATGATCTACAAGTTGTTGGTGTTGCCATAAGTAATCAATAAATAAATTATTTTAAATAAATAAAATTTACCGGGGTAATTTATTTTAATTATTTTTATAAAAGGATGACATCTACATACTCATAATAAGCTACTGTATAACACCTTTATCGATCGGACAGGGTTGATTATATATACTGTATATTACTATAGAACCCTGTATGCGAATCTGAACCATACTTAACCGGTTTTGTACTGATACTAAGGAAATAGAAACAAGGGATATTTTGCGAAAGAGACGTTTTGCGAAAAGGACATTCTGAGAACAGGACATTTTGGGAACGGGACATTTTGCAAGGCGGACATTCTGCTATGGAGCGGTTTAGCCATATAGTATTGCTATATAGCTATATTCATCAAAGAGAAAAATAAAATAGCTAAGTAAGTCATTAAAATATATTTATTGCAAAAATATTAAATATAGGTACAATCTAAAAACCACTTTGTAAAAACTACACTACACAAAGCCTGTAAACACTTCATAACGGTGATTCAATGACGACACACAGTGCAATTTGGTTTTTGAAACCAATGCACCCATATCATTTCTTCTAAAAAAGAACACTCTATTCGCTCTAGCATGCACTAAGGCCATAGAACACATCAAACAAGGCTCTCTTATCACATACACATAGTACTCAGTACATAAATACGGGCATTCTGATGCACTCAAATTCATTGCCTCCAAATCATTCTTGCTGATGTAGTCTTTAGCGCCAAATTTCACAGATGGGTACTTCTTTTTCAAATGCAGAACCAAATCCATAGTGCCTAGACCTCGTAAATTGTCAGAGTAAATATCGGTGGCGCCAAACCAAACACCACCAGTTTGTGTTTTTGCTACATTGTCTATAGCAAGCATGGTTGAATGCTGAATTGGATGATTGGCTCTGTTATCAAATGCAATAGCCACAACAGATTGGTCCAAAGGATCAACAACAATAGTTGCATTGCAATCCCCTCGTAAAATGTGGGAGGGTTTTAAATTGGGGTTTTCTTGGCTTAAATAATATCTGGCAACTTCAAATGCCATTCCCATGAATATTTTGTGGTCTTTTAACTCTTGCTTAGTGAACAGTTCAGCATTGAATATTTTTTCTAAGTACTTGTCTGGATGAAAATTGCAAGACCATGTTCTTCCACATTCAACATATTGTTTTTTACTTTTAGGAGCTATAGCTGGCACATCAAGAGTTTTAAAATATTCAAAAGAGTTACGTAATTCATTAGCATGTTCTTCTATATAATATTGAATGGCACTATGATTCTGTTTTGTTAGATAGTCTGTCGGGAATAACAGAACCTCCTTTCTACAAGCTCTCTTTAAATGGCTATAATCTTTTAACGGTATTTTCTGATTTAGTGTTAATATAATTTTTGATAACTCATTGACTCGTTTCACTTGTCCAACATAAAATTGTGTAAAAGGTATTGGATTAAGATAGTCATCACTCAAAATTGGTTGAAGTGGCTTTTGAAAATTAATAATATCTTCTATCAAATTATCTATGGTTTTAGTCACCTTAGCTTTTTTATGTGGTGGTGCGTTTGATTCTGCCTTTTCAGCCGCGTCTGTTGATACTGTTGCTCCACCTGGCTCTGTTGCTACTGTTGTTTCACCAGAATCCATGGATACTGTTGTTTCACTTGGTTCAATATATACTATTGTTTCACCCGGTTTGATAGATAAGGTTTTTTGAGCAGGTTCAATGAATACAATTGTTTCATCTGGTTTCATAGATACTATTGTTTCAGCGAGTTCTGTAGAAACTGTTGTTTCAGATGGTTTCATAGCTGCTGTTGTAACATCTGGTTCTATTGATGCTGTTGTTTCACCTGATAGGGTTTTAACTGGCATAGTTGATTCTGCTGTTTTAGGTGGATCACTTGGTTTTGGTGATACTGCAGCTGATTTAGATGACCCTGCTCTTTCAGCAGAGTCTGCTGCTTCAGAGAGTCTTGCAAACCTGGCCAATAACTTTTTCTTGGACATCCGGTTTGATATTGCTTTCGATTGTTTTTATCCAAAGTTATCGCTCATTCTTCATTAATGCTGAAAATAAACGAACACCACTATTTCATTACACACTGCATATATTATCTGTCCAAAAATGAAAAAACTATAAGTTTTTAAAATGTATCATATTTATTTTACTAACAACCAAATTTTTTTATTGTTTCATATTTATATTCAAATGAATATAAAATTCTGTGTTTGTATATGTATTAGATATGATTAGCAATTGGTATTTTAATAATTTAATTCTGTTAATAAACTATGAACTAGAAAAATTATATTATTATTAGAATGTATGCATTCCGTTATATGCATGGCACCCAAGATGTCCACAGCACTATCATATTTTATATAATTAAAGATACTTATTGTATTCTGGGATAGATCTGTATCATTTGAATTATTATAAGACTGCCTATGAATGTAACTAACATAAGTTAAAAATATTAAGACATTGCATATCTAAACGCTAAATGTTTAGCACTTAGTATTTATCTAATCCCAATGCTGAGTCAGATAATTCATATAGCAGATGGTTACTTAAAAAGATGAAAAATATTATTTTCTTATTTATCTTATCTTAGTGATATGAAACACAATTATTAGATATTGACCGAATCTATTAATAGTATGAATAATAATGGCAACATTATGAGCCACTGATAATAATATGAAAAGTAATTCAAAGTATAATTCCCTACAAACAATTTTATGTACATCTTGTTGACGGATAAACATGCTTCCACTCATAGTATCAATAATTTCTTTAATTATAGCTATGCAAACAAGATACCGTATCATAATTTAAGTGTATGTATATTATAATTGAATAAATTTTAATCTACATTTCATTTATGGTTTCAGATATAGTCATATAACAACACAAGCTTAGCTAATAGTTGAATTTGTTATTTCACATAAATCACTGCTTATATTGTTCGTATGCTAATTCGTTGTAACGAGGACATTTTTAGAGCATTTTAGGCAATAGTTACGACTGTCTGTCAATTAGAACCGTTGTTGACAAAAAATCTGATAATTACACCTTTTAAGTTACCTCACTTAAAAACAGGAAAATACAGTGAACTTCACTGGAATTGTACCCAAAAGGGCAGGGATACTTTATATTATGATACTATAATAAAGTAACACCGCTAGCACATAACCTTGTTAAAGAAATACGCACAAAAATAAGTAAAATAATCTTACATTTACCTCAGCTTGGACTTCGGATTTTGACGTCAATTTCTCATTCGGAAGCAATGATTTTTCATCGCACATGTATACTTTGAGTACAGTATTTTGTTTCAACACAGTATATTTTCATTAATTGGTTATATTGCAGTTAAAATATGATATACCACACACGTAAATCGCAAAAAGTAGCAGCCATTAGACAGATTAATATTTAATATTTGTTTTCCTTCGTAAAACGTGGTTCATGGAAAATGATTCTTATTGGAGAATTGACAGGTTGTTGTGAATAACAACCAATCAGATAACCATTTTTGACATCTTTGTTCACAGATTATGTACGGAAATTGATATGTGTAATTTAAAACATACTGTACGATGAAGGTGTTCCATTACACGAATACCAAATTTATCTTTACTGTATGACAAATTAAAAAAAAATTACACAAAAATCAATCAAAACATAAAATAGGATTTATTTCAAGCTTTTTAGTAATCAGTCGTCAGAGGCAAACCAGTAACGGATACCGATTGGCACTTCTGGTGAACTTGAAAACATTCAAAGACGCGATCGCACCAGAGTCCCCATCGAGATTGCAACATGCGACGACGCGCAAATCGATCATAAGATTTATAAGTACACACGGCTACACATCAATTTATACACCCTATATACGCGTAGCGTACTTATGTTACATACAACATAGAGAATTGTCGTTAAGGGACAGTGCATAGTGACGTCGATGTAATGGAAAGGATAGAGCGTAACAAAAATATAACGCACTCTCTCGCACGATTCGCAGCGTTCAACTTCTGATAGTTCAAAGTCCAAACAGTCTGGGTTGATGTGTCGCTGTGTGTACCTACTTACTGCATTTGGTTTTACAAGCAATCTTAGAAAACATGCAAGCTTTATTTAGCAAAAACGAGCTAATATGAATCTAATGCATAACGTCGTTTATCGAGACATAAATTTTTATGCTACCAAGGTCGACATAACTACATTTACAGGAGACAGCAACAGCCGGCTAATAAAACCAAATCAAACGATTAATGACGAATATAATATAGGTATTATGTCGATTAATATCTTCGTCTATCTTGTCCCGCAACCACCGCAGTAGGTAGTTCTTTAGTACAATTGTCACCTAGCGGATTGCATGAATTATTTCAGCTAGTCTGTGGTAGGTAGTTATAGGTAAGCGCATGAGGGATAAGAATAGGCGTAAAGTGATAACACCTGTGATATGTAAACAAACACAGAAGCAGTTTTAGGGAAGGTTAACGAAATACAGCTTCTATGCTTATCATTAGAAATTATCTATTTTGTGTCTTCACTTACCATCGTGCCGCGTTCAAGTAGATAAGGTAGGTAGTTACCGTACGGTGTGGTTTACCGTATTTAGAAGTTTGATAACCTTTGCTTATCTATGTAAACGAATTATATATAAGTAAGTACATGTTGTAAGTGTCAGTATTTATTACATAGTCTCACGCCTATATATCCGACGGGATAGGCAGAGATATACCTATTAAGCCAACATTTCGCCAGTTAAGAATTTAGATTTCACTAAAAAAGGGCGCGCCTATTGCAGTTTATGGGTCACAGTACCAGCCTCCGTGGGTACAGCTACTGAACGAACACCAAGTGTCATGACTACATCCACATACCTACGTCAGCAATAGGGTCGCTTTTATATAAGGATAATAATTTATTTCAGACTAAGATTCCTTGCATTACATAGTAAACCTCAGATAAAAGTTTTATGTAGTAGCTAGATGTTCTCGCGGTTTTACCCGCGTTTATCGTTACTGCGTCGCCCCCGTGGGTCGTAACGTGATGTTATATAGCTTATAGCCTTCCTCGATAAATAGGCTATTCAACACTAAAATAATTTTCAAATCGAACCAGTAGTTCCTGAGATTAGCGCGTTCAAACAAACAAACAAAAAAACAATATTAGTATAGATTATTACGACACAAGCAACACCTAATAAAAACATGCGACTAACATGCGACTTAAAACTTTAGCTGACGAAATTAACCTTTACCTAACCCTTGGGGGACATAGACACGAGACTTTACATAATATACAGGGTATCCCAGAACTCGACGTCAAGCCGGCATCAGGTAACAGGCTAAGTTATAATAGTTACTTATCAGAAAAATATAAAAAATATAAGTTACGTATTTAAAAGAATATATAGAAATGTTAAAAAAATCAAAAATATCTATACCTGTGACGGTCTTTTCATTCCTATTACTACAGATATTTACTTTTTGAATTATTTATTTTTTGTTATGTAACTCGAATAATGCTTCTTTAAGCTCTCGATTTTATTCGATTATAAGTAAATATCTGATAGCTATTATAATTTATAACTTAAGCTGTTACCTGATTCCGGTTTGACGTCGACTTCTGGGACAACATGTATATAGGTAGGTACTAGCTGACATGGCACACGTTGTTCTGACATATCAATTATTTCTTAGCAGCATGAAATATACTTTACGACCTATTCCCATACCTACCAAATAAACAAAAAAAAAAATCATAAAAGTCGGTCGAGCTATTTCGTTAAAGTGCGACCACAAATACCGTTACACGTGACACGAGATTTTTATATATAGAGGTATAGATTTAAGTAGGTATGTTATCCGAAGTCTAATATTGACCAATTTCGCACGTCTAACCCTTGATAACCATTAAAGTTAGTTCAGTTATAGACTCCATTAACTCTAATCCTGTTCACACGATGAAACCTCACGGCCCCTGAAGCAATTACGACGTATAACATGCTGAATAACCCCGTGTTGAGATTGAAATGTGATCATATGAATTCTAAGATCTGAAGATTCCACCTGATTGCATCGAGGTACGTACAATTTTCCATTTATCCTATTTATCGAGCCCATTTATCGAGAAAGGCTATAATATAACATTATGCTACGACCAATAGGAGAGGTGCATCGATGAAAAATGTTGCAAAAACGGGGCAAATTTTCTTATGTGAAGCAGACGAAGTTGCGCGGGTCAGCTAGTGTTAGATATGTCTCGGTGGCGCTACGGCACTGCAAGCAACTGCTGTGACAGGTCCCGAGCTCCATAGCTGGGTTGGGCAAAGTATTACTGGTCTCTACGCGGTTATCGGCGTAAGACTATGTATTTAGACATAAAGGCTTTTTTTTATACAACTAAGGTGGCAAACAAGCATACGGCCCACCTGATGGTAAGTGGTCACCGTAGTCTATGGACGCCTGCGACACCAGAGGCATCACTTGCGCGTTGCCGACCCTTTAGGAAAGGAAGGGGGAAGGAGAAGGAGCGGGATGGAGGAAAGGGGGTGATTGGGCCTCCGGCACTCTCACTCGCCGAACGAAACACAACAGTAGGAATACTGCTATTCCACGTCGATATTCTGCTAGAGGGTAGTCCTTACCAGGTCGAGCCGGCCCATTCATGCTAAATTAACGAGGCTCTACTAAATGAGTAGGTATACTTAGATAGGTAAGCAGAGGTGTTTGTGGTAGCGTACCTTTAGTTTCTGAATAAGCGAAGCATGATAATATAATATTGTTTTATGTATAGGTACCTACGCGAATGTTACAACTATCTATACTAATATTATAAAGCTGAAGAGTTTGTTTGTTTGTTTGGACGCGCTAATCTCAGGAACTACTGGTTCGAATTGAAAAATTATTTTAGTGTTGGATTGCCTATTTATCGAGGAAGGCTATATATAGGCTATATAACATCACGGTACGACCCACGGGGGCCACGCAGTAACCATAAACGCGAGTGAAACCGCGGGCACATCTAGTGTGAAAATAATAATATGAGCGCTTTAAACAAATTGTTGCACTGCTGGACTGCACGGACCTTTCTCAATATAAGAAGGGTTAGGCCATAGTCTACCACGCTAGCCAAATGCAAATTGGCTGGCTTCACACATCTTCAAGAACTTTATGTAGAACTCTCAAACGAGGGCTTTCGAGTGATAATTAACCTTCGATCAAATATACCATAGATGCACATTCTCATACAAAAACCGCGTCAATATGGCACTGACCAGTACTACTTACTTATAAGTGTCTGCATTTATTATGCAACCCAGGAAATAAACCAGAATAACCATTGAACGCCCACTGAAAAACATTTTGTAATAGTTTAGTTAAAACGCGTCAATGTAAAGCGTCCTAAGTGTGTTACTCGCGATACGGAAGCGTACTAAGTATATGGTACGGTCTCCACCGTAGTAGTGGTGTCGATTCGCTCTCGCTTACGGGCAGCGCACGCAAGAGTGAGTGGGACAGGTGCATAATATAGCGCATACGACTGATTTATGCACAGTTTTGTTGGGGCCGTTTCTCGAGCGACGATCGTGCATCTATGGTATATTTGATCGATGTAATTAACCATATCTAAATTAAAAAAAGCTATTGTGTATGGCTACCGGCGAGACACAATACCTAGTTTTTATTTAGATTTTTAATTGTCTACTTTCTAAAATGTTCTCGATGGCGTAGTGGTTAGTGTAACCGACTGACACGCCTGAGGTCATGGGTTCGATTCCTGCACAAGTCAAACATTTGTGTGCATGGACATGTATATTTGTCTTGGTCGTGGTGTTTCTATGTATAATATGTATGTATTTACAACAAAAAAAGTATATATGTATGTTTATCCATTATCTAGTACCCTTAGTACAAGCTCTGCTTAGTTTGGGCACATATAATATTATAATATTACTAGCTGTTACCTGCGACCTCGTCCGCGTAGATTTTAACTAAAAAGTGTTTGTCTCCGCGGAACCCTATTTTTTTTTCTTAAATCAAAGTAGCCTATGTTACTCCTTATAACATCAGCTATCTGCCAGTGAAAGTCCCGTCAAAATCGGTTCAGCCGTTTCGGAGATTACCCGGAACAAACAGACAGACAGACAGACAAAAATTTTAAAAATAAATGTTTTCGTATATGTAGCTTATATACTTTCATATTCATTAGATAAAAAACTGTTATTTTGACATTACAAACAGACACTTCAATTTTATTTATTTGTATAGAAGATGTTTGGGCTAGATGGTGCAGGTGTTGTGTATATGTGATAGAATATTATTATTAATATTAGTTTAGGTATATTTATTCACACTGTATTGCGATTGCTTTTCAGCAGCCATGGTCACGGGTAGACTAAGGTATTAAGTTGGAATCACTAATTATTATTAGTGATTGATGAGTGAGCCACGAATTATTGAACTGAGTTTAGACTTTACAGACATAGAATTAATGGACACAATGCATGTAGTTTCTGTACTTTTATATCCGGTAATTGTTTGTTTTTAAAGCTCTCCTCAATACGGAACATGAGCTCTACTGCGGGAAGCGTAAAAAATACAATAAATTACAGAATAGCTTTAGTAGTTGATGAGATACGGAGCTGTGACGCCTGTGACAGACGGACGGATAGACAAGATTCTTCTTTCACGGTAGGCAGCGGCTTTGCTGTGTCCTGACATTGCTGAAGTCCATGAGCAGCGGTTACCACTTTCCATCAGGTGGACCACTTGCTCGTCTGCAACCAATGGCAATAAAAAAAAGACATGTCACAACATAAGAGATGCGTATTAACTATTTTGATATAAAAATCTAACACGGGTTACTTAATAAAAAAGAATGACCATTTCATACATTTATTTGTCATAGGTATATTTTTACAGACACTGACATTTTATATGAGTAGTTATGAAAATTATCACATTGCGAAAGGCTGCACTTTCATTAAATACAAAGCTAGTTACTTCTCGGTTGTTTTACTTATTTTCCAACGCTTGGTACCACGCCTGACAAGTTTCAGACGCAACCTCACACAATGCGGACAGTGCTCTGCCAGTGTTGTCGTAATCTGAAAATGAACAAAAGATTTTTTTATTTGACTGGTTTCAAAGTCTTGTTGATCATTTGGTATAATATAGCGTTTAATAATTAAGAGTGATAATCTTAAGTAAGATCCCGAATTTTCTGCCCAATTTGTGTCCTCACCGATTATCGTACCTACGGAAGATCACATTCAAATAAACTGGTGTTAAATTCTTACGATGAATGTGGTTTGCATTGCTCCGTAAAAAAACGCGGTGCTTTACGTAGAATAGGTAGCTTTATTCGTTTCGTTAGCTTCATAGGGAGAATTGTTAGCAAGGTAGATGATACGCGAGTGATAATCTGAGTGTTATCTATACTAATATTATAAAGCTGAAGAGTTTGTTTGTTTGTTTGAACGCGTTAATCTCAGAAACTACTGGTTCGATTTGAAAAATTCTTTTAGTGTTGGATAGCCCATTTATCGAGGAAGGCTATAGGTTATATAACATCACGCTACGACCCACAGGGGCGGCGCAGTAACGATAAATGCGGGTGAAACCGGGAACATCTAGTGTATTATACGGCCATAGCCCCTTAAAACCGGAGGGCTTCATGCTTGCTTATTTAGATTAGACTTAAACAATATCTACCCTCAGACCGTACCACCATCTCTTTGGCAGCGTGAGCCAGTTAGTAGTTATTAGGTGCTAAACAATCAACTTTGTAATGTTTGTCAAGCACTGGAGTAGTAGAGGTACCCGACAGAGAGTTGCAAAATACATATGTAGGTTTGTGCCATTCGGGCGTACGTAGCAATAATGCCATAACAGGTGGTGGTAACACACAGGGCTATGTTGTAAAACTTACCAACAACGCCTCTCTTTCCAAAAATGGAACCATTGAAAGGAGGCTTCCTGTACGTCGCTTCAGCATGGTGGAACAAGCACACCGCTAAAGCCAGGATACAGAGGGCAAACAGGAAACGCATCGTTATCAAGATCTGAAAGACAATTAACAAAAGTGAAAAATTTCAGGATGTTGATCGTGACTCAAGTTCTCTTTATAATTCACGCTATTCTAGATTTAATAATAAAAGTAAAGTTGTCTTTTATATTTAAACAAGAAAAGAAAAAATAAATGAGATTAATATGCATCATATTCTTTAAATTTGTCCCTAGTTTAATCAGTCACGCTGTATGTTATCAACGAAAGGCTTATGTTTAACTTATCACCAGATATAGTAAAATATAACAGTCAAAAATAGTAAATGATCACCAAAATTAAAACCGCATTAAAAAATAGCAAAAATATTAATTGCACAGCAAAGAGATCAAAATAAATCGACGGCTCCTATTTTTGGGTGGGTTTAAGATGGAACCTAACATAACCTAACCCTTCTGAGACGGAATACAGTGATTTGAGGCGTATAGGTGCTCGTTATGTTATATTTTAGTGGGCATATTTTGGTGTGCAATGACTATTTTTGGTGGTCATTATATTTAATCCCTTAACGAAATACCCGGTACACTTTTGTTACACTCGGGCATCAAACTGGGAATCGAAACGTGCGATCGGCAGCTACCCCTGCGAATAGACACGCTACTAGATCGATCAACGCATTAGATATTACAGTCATAATTATTGTTTATCACAATTATTATGTAGGCGTAAGTAGTATATTTTAATAAGAAACGTTATTGCACATGTAATAAGTACATACTGAACTATTGTACGTACGTACCTATCGTTATTTACGAAACCTATGCCCAGTCTACACAACTGACTTTTTTGCCGCAAAGATAATGAATAGTTTATTTAAAATATATTCTGTACATTATTAATTACTAGTTTATATAAATAATAATAATAATAATAATAAGATGGTGCATCAAGCATTTTTCCAGGGTACCAAAAATAAAAAAAAGATTTGCAACAGTTCTTTTTTCTGGATGAAAGGTACCCAATGTCCTATTCTGTACCCCTGACAACGTGTATGCAAAATCTCATGTTGATCGGTTGAGTAGTAAAGGCGTGAAAGCGTAACAAACAAACAAATTCATTTTAGCATTTATAATATTAGTAAGGATTACTACAGTTTTAATTAAGCTAATATATTTACATAATAATTTAAAAAGACAAATAGATAATAATTATATCTAGATCGAATTATTTATTTAAAAAACTGGTGTATAGGCGTAGTAGAATTCGTCAGCATCGCTGTCAACTGATAGAAGACTGATAGCAGAGAATCAGCATTGCCATTCAATGCTGATTCTTTGCGCCAAGAAAAATAGCTTTGTGAACACACGAAGCGATAATCAGGCGTTTTGCGATCTATTTTTCTATACAAAATACGAGCGCTCGGACCCCATGAGCTTAAACGACCCGAACGACTCAAAATGTAGGTAATTATTACCGTCTAAATTACAATATTTGCGCCGCTTGAGGGTTCACGCAATTAACTCACGAGCTGGTCAAAGTTCTGCTGATAAACGGCGACACGCTGTTTCTCACGTGTGTCCCAAAGAATATTTAGCTGACTTAATGATGATGAAATACACCACAACCTACAGAGACCATCCCTGTATATGTGTACATACGCGTTATGTATATATAATCAATGTAAGTTTGTATATAGGTACTGATGGTATGAGAACAGAATATGAACAATTACAAAGTTGTTTTATTGGGTTTTATACATAGTCTGTGATGTTTGTCGATAAGCTGTCACGTTTTATGTTAGTTTATAATCTTTTATTAGGTAATACTTTTTTAATAGGAAACTATTTTATGATCATGAGACATTTACTTAGAAACAATAACAAAACTCACTTGATATGATCTTCAAGTCTTCTTGACACGAGAAACGCAGACGAACTGTTGCATCTTAACAGTTTCCAACCCTTTTATATCGAAGACACGCTCTTAATTGAATTCAGATTCAATATCTTGCAATTTTATCTGAAGATCGTGTTATAGAAAATAATTAAACGGGATTCATGTGTAGAAAAATAGGTTGACTACTCTCCCATGAGGCTGTCTGGGTCTAATGAACCAATTAAGCCTGGATATAGAGTAGGTAATTTGAGAGATTAGTTTTTGTTTTGAGTGCTTACAAATTTAATAAACTGATCTTTATCTAATATCGAACAATATATAGCTATACCTAATCATTACAACTAACAACGTTAAATGTGATAAACGGAATTACATATACATAGGTACCTACGTCTTCGTTGGATGGTAGAATTGATGTTGATTGATGACTTGATTCGAGATCAGAAACAGTTTAGATGGAAGTTGAGTTTCGGGGATCTGATCTGATAGTAGCTGATTTCAGCATGAATGGACCGACTCGACCGGGGAAGGACTACCCTCTCACAGAATATCGACGTGAAATAGCATTATTCCTACTGTTGTGTTTGTTTCGTTCGGTGAGTGAGAGTGCCGGAGGCCCAAGCATCCCCTTTACCCCTTTCCGCTCCTTCTCCTTCCCACTTCCTTTCCTATTGGGTCGGCAACGCGCAGGTGATGCCTCTGGTGTTGCAGGCGTCCATAGGCTACGGTGACCACTTACCATCAGGTGGGCCGTATGCTTGTTTGCCACCTTAGTAGTATAAAAAATGTGTGTGTGTACCAGAGTACACAGGTAAGAAGTGAAACTTCTTTACGACATATCATTTTTCTACTATTTGCAACTTCACGAAAATGGGGTAGATAAGGCTTAAGCCTTAAGAAAACATTTTTTTCCGTATTAAATTAAAGCTATTTTATTATTATAGACATGCATACAATTAATGAGTAATTTATTTTATCATTGTTCTTATTATAATATCTATATAATTTTAGAATTAATAATGCTCACTAGATTTACAGTCATATTTATTAATACTTGCTAATTTTAACAGATTTATATACATTCACTGATACTTACAATCAAAAAGTGAGGTTAACCTCAAATAAATATTAAAATCATGCTCATACGTGTTGAATTTATAAAACGAAATATATAATCACTCTCACTTTTCTTGTAAATTCACTTAAATTTGAATAAGTCTTTTTATTTGATCACTTTCAAATTAATATATTGTTATTCTTATTTCAAACCAAACTTCAAAACTAATATATTGTTGTTATTATTATAATATATTACATTATATTCTTTACGTCACTATACTAAACTTTGATAAAAAAAGCAACATGGCGCGTAACCGAAAAACGTGACGATTTTTTTTCTACACTGCTACAAAATTTCTCCCATACGTCGATAAAGAAGTTTCACTTCAAAAAAAACTATAAGATGTTGAAAACGTACCTATCCGTAAAAATAAACCTTACCAAATTTAACCGATGTTAAGTTACCTACCCATAATGCTGTAGTATTCACATAATACTTATTGAACCATTTTATCCCGTACTAAGGCTGCACCAATCCGTAATTTATTTTAATACCAACCGTCGCTCGCGGTTTCTGCTGTGGCTCCGCTCGATTAGCTTGAAGCGTAATGTTAAATAGCCTATGTCACTTCTGGATAAAGAAGCTTTCTGATGGTGAATGAATTTATTAAATCAGTCCAATAGTTTTTGAGTTTATTTATTAGAAACAAAAATGCAGGGTTTCCCTCTTTATAATATTAGTAGGTATCTATAGGTAACGTCTGGGAAATTTCCCAAGACGAGTGATTCCTTTGACAGAGCAAATAGGGAAAGGTTCTACCAGCTCTGTCGAAATGTGAGCCAAAATCAGGTCACGTTCTCCTACGGAGCGCTCAAATTGTCTGAAGCGCAGTTGTAAAAACTTGGCCCATTTTTCCCTTTCTTGCCGTATAATAAAATTGTAGGCGCAACTGTTTAACCTTAAATAAAAGCTTTTAGATGTGTATACCAGGCCACTCAGAAAGTATTGCGAAAATTAGTTTTTATGTAAGTATGAGAGACTGGCCAGTTATAATCTATTTTGAAAATAAGATTATTTATAAGTAAAAATAGCTACGTTCCAATTTAAAAATTTACCATCATCATATTTTGCGAGCTAACTTAAATTAATGTGTCTCATTGATAAAATGGATCTGCGCCGGAAACGTTCCGCGCTATGATTTATTACGATTTCAAGTGTCGACTTCAAATGGCATTCATGGATGCCTTGATAGCAGTGAAAAATCGAAGACAATAGGCGAGTTACGTATCAGCAGATTGGATCGGGAAGCCTTCATGAGATTCTACACGAGCATCTTCGCGTGAAGAAAATAGTTTCACGCTGGGTGCTGCACAACACAACCTCACCGCGATGCTCAGAAGCAAGCCCGGGTGGAATGGTGCCGTGATATTATGATAAACAAATTTGGAGCAGGCTCGTTTCGCCGTGTTTACGACATCATTACAGATTATGAGTCCTGGATTTATCAATACGATCCAGAAACGACGCGTCAGTCGACAGTTTGGGTGTTTCAAAACGAATCAAGGCGTTGATTCGTTTTGAAGTAAAGAGATCTAGAAGCGGGGGAAAAATTTCGATCGCGAGCTTTTCAAATTGACTGGCTACTTGGTGTCAATTTTGTTATGGAACCAAAGAAGCATCATCGCCGAATGGTATACTATCAAATGCTAGGCTGAAGTTTTAACCGGCTTTTCTGTGATACGATGATAGGTATGTATAATGGGTAGCAACCCTAATTGAATTTTGATGCTTTAATTGATGATTCGGAATAAAGAAAACTATATCCGTCCCGAAGATGGACTTCATATTTTAGAAAGAAGGCGAATACTAATCTATTCTAATATTATAAACAAGCAAGATTTGATTTTTTGTTTGTTTGTAAGATTTTACTAAAAAAATAAGCAACCGATGTTATAAATTCGCTATTAGAATGTTATATTATCAACGAGTAACATAGACTATATTTATTTAAAAAAGGGTACCGTTACTAACATAACCTAAGCTACTTTTACGCGAGCGAAGAAGCGAGCAAAAGCTAATTGTTATCTACACTACCACTAATAGCGTCACTTGTTTTTAAAGATCCTAAAACTTAATCATAGGCATACGCCTGTTTATCCCCAAAGGGTAAGCAGAGATGTATAACAGTCATGTTTCGCTGACTATGTTATAGGTCCTACATAAAGAGGTGCCAGTTTTGTTTTGCCGTCCAGAAAGTAGATCTAAGACCTTAAAGTCCTTAAACCCACTGTAAAATTTCATACAACTAGAAACGTATTGGTAAATTTTTGACAAATTTTTCCTAATTTTACAAAATGCGATGTGGTGTACGGAGCCCGTAAAGGATTTGTTTTATGATCTTGGTTCGGAACCCTAAAACAAACTCGCCATGAGGCACCACAAGGCTAATTTCGAGAGCTACACTTTATAATGTTGTAGTCAAAATCATGATATGGTGTAGTGTAGCTGGATTGCTACAACCTGGTAGATTGATTCACAAGTTGATGTGACCACTGTGGTACCGAAGCGTTCAGGTATATTCGTAGAGGCGATCAACAACATTGTATGCCGATAATTGCCAAATGTTGTGCTGCTACTAATGATTACCTAAACAAAAACTAATAAAAACTATAAATGAACTAGGCCTACTGTTTCCAGGGATAACAATATTACAAAAACATATCTGCGAAACTAAATATACCTAATTGAAAACTAATTTAATAGGCATTAACTGTCAGGTTCTTTTCCTTTCAATGGTAAAATTTATAAAATAAATCTGTGTAGGTCTACGTTGAATATCCTGATTAAATTATTCATAAAATTAGTAGCTAAGTAAGTATATAATAATTACTTTGCACGCTATCCGTTCGCGTGAAATACACCTCGCTTGCGATATCATTTAAGTATGTGCATCACACTATGCACCATATTTCCAGTTCTAATATTCGAATTCAGGATGCCTAGTGAGAGTTGTATTTACGTTAACGCGATCGAAACGGTTACCGCGTTTCGCTCTCTGATTGGTTAAGAGCTTGCAGCGGGCCAATCGGAGCGCCGAACGTCATAAACGTGTCGATCGCGTTAACGTAAAACAAATTCGCACTAGACACTCGGGTAAAAAGTAGTTTAAATTTTTGGCTGCAGTAGTCTTTGGTCCAAGCTTCTGAGTAGTGAGTAGTCAAAAACGAATGCAAATCTCTTCATTAGCTTTTGTGTAATACTGGTACAAATAAACCGACAGACCTGTTATGTAACCCGTAGGTTTGTGTGTACATAAAAAAACATTTAATTATAAGTTTGCTTCAATATTGAAATATCCACAACACAACTGGCATCTGTAGACTGTACATGTTGTGGGTAGTTATATACGTTATAAAAATCAAAGATGGCAGTGGCCACCCTTCATACGTTCCATTCCCAACTATTAATCTTATGCACTAACTAAGTTATAATCCCTAGAGCTCTGTCAATATGCGGTCACTATCCAGTAATCCAATAATTGAGTGGACATTGCCGCCATGTCCTGATTTTCCCAGTATAAATTGACGTGAAAATCCTTCCACAGCATCAGTTGACGTTCGACTTCAACAGTGTTACCAGTAACAAATATAGCAACAAAACCAAGGTATTTATTTCAACTTAATACATTTCGTTCAGTATATTATTCTTCTATTGTTTATTGTAACAGACAGCACCTTTAAAATAAAATAAAATTTTCTTATAAACATTTCATATTCTGCTTCATTTGGAATTCTACTCTAGTATCATATCTACCATTCATTTTATTTTTGTATATTAAAAGAACCATTTTTCTGTTCTTTACATAATAATAATAATCTCCTCTTCACGTTGGCCCATGTCTCCATGTAAGCCTCCCAAAGGGCCAGATACTTTTCAAATATTTCGAGAAACATAATAATAATATTCTATCACATACACATAACATCATCTAGCCCAAACTAAGCAGAGCTTGTACTATGGGTACTAGACAATGGATAAACATACATAATTATAATATACTGTTTTTTGTAAATACATACATATTATACATATAAATATATATATATATATATATATATATATATATATATATATATATATATATATATATATATATATATATTAAACACCATTGATTGCCTAATATTCTAAATAGCATAGGATTCCAACATTCATGATCTTTCTCAACTTTTATATATTTCGAAGTTTACAATTTTGAAAGCACATTTACTTACAATTTTCCAGATGTCCGGAGACATGATGCGATTCACCATTGGCGTCGTCTGCTTGGTGGCTGTGCTGCTCTCCTTAGTGGAAGTCAGCGAGGCCAACTACAAGAACGCTCCTATGAACGGCATTATGTTTGGCAAAAGGGGACCCACTGGTAAGATATTAAATGATTTTTCTTCCGGAGGATAGCGAGAGATAGGATCAACCAAATCGCTCAACGAGCATCTACTTTTATAAAGAGGAATATCAATAGGTCTATATTACTTTAGACATTTAAGTATATACAAAAATGATCTTTAATTTTTTATATTTTACAGAATATGATCCCCGCGGTAAAACCTTCACTGCGCTTTGCGAGATCGCCACAGAGGCTTGCCAGGCATGGTTCCCTTCTCCAGAAAATAAGTGAATTATTAAAGTAGTAGAACACGCAATGTAACGACAATAGCATTCGGTCTCGGATATTGTGCTAGATCTAATTTATTTCTATGGTTACTTTTGTTTTAGGCATTGCAACATTTAATGCTTTCAACTTTCAATATTGTAATTTTATATTGTAAATCATAATTTTAAAGGCTGGGAAAATTATGACTTAAGTTGTAGAAATATATGCTTCAGTCACAATTTATGACTTTCATTATATTATCCAAGTAAATGTGGCAACTACACACCTATTATTTAAATAAACAGACATATAAATATCAATTTTATGAGATACAATATATTATATAATGTATCCCATAAAATTGTTATTTATACACTGGCCACCGAAGCAGTCATCTCATTATTTTATAATATACATTACTAATTGTTAAAATTATTGAGCGTGAAATAAATTACCTTAAATTGTTATTAATTAATCGCCGCGGATGTTTGTTTACAAATACACTACATTACTTTTTGCACAAGTATAATGTTTATGATATGTTTCACGTTATTGCGTAATTCTTTTACCTTATGAAGTAAAGGATTATAAAATAAAAACTTTCTTAAATTAATTTAAATTTAGAACTCGTCCAAACTTAATAAATAATATAAAATTAAATATGCGAATAAGATTATTTATCCATTTCGGGGATAATATTCATTTCTTTTAAATAGTTAGGTACGTATAACAGTGGAAGCAGGTAGGTAAGCCAAATTTCATGATTTTAGCACAGTATAAGGATTATTAGACTATGATTTTAGGTCAACATGTGAATTATCGGCTGGTAGAAACATTCAAAACTACCTAATTATTTTATTAATTTACGAACATCTTTTAATTTTGATTAATCACGAGTTCTAACACAAACGATAATTAAAATTTAACAAATGCCGTCTTATATACCGCGCGACATAGTATAATATATATTCAGTAAGTGGATAATAATATTTAAAATTTAAATCACACTGTGGAATTACAATTTACATGATTACTCAAAATTATTTACACCATTTCCTTTTAAAGCGATTCGTTTAGGTACTTTTCATTGCCATTTGTTGTACAACACCCTACCCACCCAAGATCAATAACACTGTGTATCGCATTTAGGTACATAGGTAGTAAAAATAACAAAACTACATAAATTCGTAGCAATAGAACTAGGTGAATATAAACTAGTAGCAAGATAAAACCATTACGGTGTACTATTTCTTTTGCAGCAGTAGTTTCAATACGAATACCAAAATACTATCCTCTGCAGTGCATCGCAGCTTGATATTAATACAATCGACGTAGAATAATATCTTTATAATCGTATTGCCTAATTTGTTGCACGCTGCAATCCGGTTTGTGTTCATCTATAACTTGAATATTCATAAGACACAATATCGATATAAACATCGAAAAGTCTGCGCGTAATGAAGCGTTAAGTTGGCCTAAATTCGCATATTTTATCATGGCAGCACCGACCGTGGGAACTTTATAGATAAGCATAACTTTCGATTTGTATTGTTGTCAAATGATTTTTTGTTACTTTATTAGATTCCAGTAAGACTAAGAATTGCTTCCTCGTAGAAATCATGCAATACTCTCACACAGAGAAGTTTAACAGTTCGGTTAATCAATTATATTGTGATATTTGTTAAAACTGATAACACTGAAAATAAAATGTCAATAACATTGCAGTGACGTTTCGCATTCGGAAAAATCATATTTCGAATCTACCTACCTTACATTATTAAAATGAATTATTTAAGTTCTGAACTCGTGGTGAAATAATAAAATAATAGTTAAATATCAATTTGTTTTATCAAGATTATTGTGAAATATCAAAATGACGACGAAGGAGCTGTATACGAAGGTAAAACTTCAAGTGAAATGTATTTGATTGTATTTTGTTTTTTGGCAGTCGTTTTTCTATTTTCGTAATTAAAAGTAACTAAACTTTTTTAAAACCGTAGATAAATAATTGCTCTACACACGTATGATATGTTTTATGTTATTTTTTTATTAATTTATGTTGAAATCTTCTGTTTATATTAATTGACCTTCTTTGAGTTTCTGGGGACGTCATTTTCGTCGTTTACACACGCGAATGCTAATTTGTGCATCGTATTAACATTTGTTGGTTGTCTTCATAACATAGAGATAACATTTCGAGTTCCGGAATGATGTCAGATTATAGTATGACGTATTCAGACAGCATTTAACTTTTTAATCCAAATTACGCCCCTACTACCCTCAATCACATTTTTCTTACTCAATACAATATATTAAATTATTGTCTGCTTTCCTAAGCCGACATAATAAATTATGATAATCAACAATGCTATCTGGGCTAATGTAATCATATTTTTTTATGCTCATGAATTATTAAATATATAATTTCACAGCATATGAGCACTTATGTTAGATAACTATATACATGGATTGTGTATGTACTAAATACTGATCTTTATCAGTAGATATGTTTTTAATTTCCCTGACTCAGAATTAAATTGAATTGTTATCTTGATCCTACAATTACTGTACCTATAATAATAATTAAAAATAGAATTACATTATCAAGAAATAAGGATTCTTTATTGAGTTTATTATATTGTACTCAATCCAAATGTACTACTTTAATAGACACTCTTTATTATGAAAGAATGCCATTACTTTTTTAATAATAAATTTTGGAGAGTGTTTGCATTGTCAGTCAGCAGTATAAATGACATAATAAGATATTGAAATATATATCTTGAATAATATTCATAAATGAATATGATATGTAGTATTTATGATGATAGTAGGTAATATTTTTCTTTTTATTCTAAGGTACCTACTTTGTTTAGTTTATACCATGTTTTAAACATTGTGTGGCCTGACCTGACACCAGTTTTATTTGAATATGAAGTGTACCATATATTATACAGTAATTGCTAAGAGAGGCACCTATCATATGTTGATATGATATGTGTTGACACATGTTTTGCTTATGTACAAGGTGAGGATGCCTAACAATAGTTTGTCTACTAATCTCTACTCAATACTAACTATTAAGTATATCATGTAATAATGCCCAATTTGATTTTATATATCTACCATATGTTATTATATTTATAACATTGCACTTCTAAAAGTTAAGGATTTGCCTACTTTATGAGTTTTTATTCTATGGAATTGATAGTTTATTTAATAATTAATAATATCACACAACAAACTTGATCTTTGAAAATTTAGATTTATGTTTATCTCTAACAAGAAAAATGCCATATGACATTGTTTGCCTAATAAGATAAGCACAGACCAATGGTAATATCACATTGTAACAAACAACTGTGTAACCTATTAAGTGGCAGCGGCACATTTCTTTTTTTTTTCTAAGTAAACAAAATTCCACTTAGACATGATTCTTTCCTATAACAATCCTTCCTTTCATAAACTACTTACCTATCAGTTAATTTACAATTAGGTCAGTTTATGGCATGTCCAGCAGTGGACTATTATAGCCTGATGATGATGATGATGATGGCATTCCCGTTTATACTATGTTTATTATAAACCAGTACTAACTGAGACAGGCATAATAATACACATAGGACAAAAATTTCTGTGATCCACAAATAGTTGTTCCGAGTCTGGGTGATTTCTATGTCTGCTGTTTGTATGTTTGTCCCCCTCCCTCTCCCCCGCAAACAAAACGTCCCTGCAATAGAACTTATTCCTAGTTTGGGAGTAAAATAAAAAATATTGTTGCAGAACACTATAAATAACTAACCTGTACACTGCTTACTTAGTAACTAGATATTTCACCTTCTTTATGTCTTTAAAATATTTGGTTGACAGGGTTATCTCCTTTCCACTTTAAATAATTTTTGCTGAGATCATCCACACACTAGGCATTGGTTTTAGGTACAAAGATGCAAAGCTTAAGCAAACATCTCCAAGTAATAACACATATCTATAAAATTACTAGTCATTAAAAGTAGACTTTTATTAAAGAATACAATACTATCAATGGGATCTTATCAAACCATCATCTCATCAAAACAAATATATGAATATATACCTCCATCAGTCGAGTCATTAAAAAGTTACATGATCACAAACATTGCAGCTATAATTATATATTACATATATTTATTTATTTTGCTTTATTTGATACAGCTACTGATTATAAAATACACCAAACATTTATACACTTATCATCCAAAATCTTAAGCATAATGTATAATAAAATTATTTAATATACTGATGCATTAGCCATAGAAGCAGTAGTGTTATCCATTTGATCACAATAATTTTACAATTTGGATTGAATTCCAAGAGAGTGTTGAGTGCTGACAAAGTCAATGGAATGAATGATTGTGCCTATTCAACTTATGTATAAAGATAACATCTATAAATAAAATAGGGGTTTCCCTTGAATAAACTATAATTTGTGTACATATTTGCTGTTGCATTGTGATATTAACAATTTGTATTGTTAAATATGTAATACAATTTTATGACTATGAAATAACAGGTATTTACTAAAGTAAAAACAGGTGAGCAGACCTCATAAAGTTTATGCCATTATTGATGATATGGTCTGGTGCTGATCAAAGATTTAATATCTTTGTTGTTTCTGGATATTCATGATTCGCATAAGGCGGTAGTGCACCTATTGCCCAACAGCTTTACAGTACCAGGACTGATATGATCTCAAAGGTTTTTTTTTGTGCCCAGGGTGCCCGAATATGGGTGGAACACCCAGAGAAGGTGTGGGAGAGCGCCACGGTCACGTCGGACTACCGGTCCGGCGTGCTCATCGTCAAGATCGACCAGACTAATCAGATACGACAGATTAAGGTAAGCGCATTGTAAAGCTACAATGCGGTTCTATAAGTTCTGGTTGTATAAGACCAAGAGTCAGATTAAATTGACTGCAGGGATGGCGTACTGGTTTAATTGGTTATCTCGCCAATTGTCGAGAGTTGTGGGTTAAATACCCATACGATGTTCTGTGATCAACAAATTCTTGTGCTGAGTCCAGGTGTTCTTTGTGTCCGTAGTTTGAATGTTTGCAAAGTCCTCTTCGAAACATGGATTGCTGAGGGTAGTTCAAAAATTCTAAAAGTCCGTTTGTTGCTTATTTATTTTTATCGAAATGGAATAGTGAAATTAGCGAAACTAGTGGCTGATTCTATCTCAGATCTCAGTTACCAATTTGTAAATATTGTGTTGATAATAATCAACTTGATACTATCAATATGAGCTTAATTAATAATGACATCGTATGGTTGAATGATTTTAATCGACAATCCGTGACATGATATCGACAATGCGGAAACAATGTCATATTGAATGGTATGATTAGTTTTCTTAACATTCTGAAGCATCGACTCACAGTAACAGTCAATTCGAACTGAATAAGTATATTAATTTTCGAGGAAGGGAGACCAGACTTTCGGAATCCAAGGGGTATTTGCAGGATTATTTTCTAAGGAGAGTCCTGGGCCCTGAACAGCAATGACCTACATAACCATCAAGTTTTGAATAGTAACCTAACATTCTGGGGTAGGCACCAGATAATACTGGGTTGGATGTGGTCCACCTAGCCCCCTTTTATGCGCCTATGTCAAAAGGATAAAGATTGTATTGTAATGTTGACCAAAAGTCGTATTTTAATAGTATAATGTTCTGCTAACCAATTTTCGGTTACCTCGGCATATTTTCACTAGCCTGCGCAGGTGATAATATATTGCACAAGTAAGTATGCAGACTCATGAACTCCATTTTCTCCCTCTCATTCGGTGGGCCAGCAAGTCCAGCAATCCAATACGATCGCAGAGAGATACATTCTTTAGAGATTCTTGAAAGATAGACCCAGTAACACCTTGGTCGCCTCGAGGATCTCATGCACAGCAGTCGCAATTACTGAAGCTCCATCACCGAGCCACCGCTTCCCTAAGGACACTAAAAACCCGACTCATCATAGAAACACAGCACGAGGTTGTTTGACTGCGATCAGTTGTCTGCTATCCAGCCAGGCAACTCAAAATAGCCAGATTTAAAGGAAGGTGCCCACCAGTGTTTATTCGTTCTCCTGTTCCGGTTTTCCATAATGCCTTATTTAAGTTCAATGTATAAGTATACTCTTATTACAGATAACTGATGAGGGTAAGATGCCACCGTTACGGAACCCGTCGCTTCTCATCGGACAGAACGACCTAACGTCTCTGTCATACCTCCACGAACCGGCTGTTCTACACAACCTTAGGGTTAGGTGAGTCGATAAGTTATATCATCAGAACTAGTTGGTATTGCGGCAGACCCAGATCTTTGGTGTATTTGCTGGTCGGTGACCCAGCTTCTAAGCGATGGCCTATATGCCGCTTTAGAACAGACAATCCTTGGGTGGGCACCAGACAGGGGGCCGCCCCCTTAACAGGGATGGTCTATGTCCTAGAACTTCAAGTTGAGACCTAACATCTTGGGGTGGACTTACTCTTTTGGGTTGCCACAGCCCACCGCACCCCGTATATAAGACATCATTGCGCAGTTGGCGCGGAGATCAAGGCGCTCTTGTTGTCGTTCCTAGTTTTGTGGATTCAAATCCCACACGGGACAATTATTTGTGAGATCCACAGTTCATTTGTGTTCTGAGTTTGGGTGTCCGTTAATTAGATGTTCGTGAAGTCAACCGCGACACTGCTTGATCTCAAAGAGATACAAGTGTTACAGTCCCAGTCCATGAACAGAGAATATCGAGGAACAAAATAACATTGTAAAAGTAGCTTTATTGAAACATTATATGATGTTATGCAATTTGTTTTATTATAGACTAGCTAACCAGCGCAACTTGGTCTGCTTCATATAAGATAAGAGATTTTTCCCCGCTTTTGCAACATTTTTAATTGCTACGCCGCTCCTATTGGTCGTAGCGTGATGTTATATAGCCTAGCCTTCCTCGATAAATGGGCTATCCAACACTAAAATAATTTTTCAATTCGAACAAGTAGTTCCTGAGATTAGCGCGATCAAACAAAGAAACTCTTCAGCTTTATAATATTAGTATAGATTCAGTCTAATGACTTAATGCTCACCTACCGTTGGTAATTTGATAGCTTTTTAATTGATACATTGTGGTGCGTAATCGATATAATATTGTATACTCGTTAATGCATCTATTGCAGTCGTTATTGGAAAAGTTAGTGCCCTCTAATATCCTGACACTGGTCTAGCCTTAGGGTATCGTTAGCCTTCGGGTTGCGGAGGTCAGATGGCAGTCGCTCCGTGTAAAAGCTGATATCCAGTCAAATCTGTTTAGACTAGAATGCCGACCCCAAGTGACTTGGGAATAATAAAGGCTAGGGAGAAGATTCGTTAATGCAGTGGTATAGGCGTTAGTTCGACTGCTGATCGTGCGATGCCGGGTACGATTCCTGAATAGGTTAATGCATTAACGTCTTTTTGTTTAGTGGTTTACGAAATTAGCATGGTTTGTGAAATTATTAGCTTGTTGTTTGTCTAGACTTCTGGCTATATTACATAAATTTAAACCTGTATGATCTTGTAGGGCTAGGTAGAGATGTACTTACACAAACAAAGTTTCGTCGGATAGTAAAATAAATAATTTAAATTAATAAATCCGGCTATAGATAGGTACCTACATACATTTAAAATTTACAAATGAAGTGCCGGACATGGCTAGTACTTAACCGAGGTGAAGCCTACGGGAACATAATATATACCAGGATTAAAGATTTTTAGGGCTACGCACTAATGTGTGTTCAGTGCCAGGACATAGTGTATTTGCGTGCCAAGTTCCATCCAAATGCGATCAACGCGTGATTTATTACCAAATATAACATAAAGGCTCATTTATTGATATTTCATTAAATAGTTACTCAGTGCAAGAATCATTACAACTCGTTTTTTAGAATTCGTAAAACTCTTATAGAACAGCTTTGTCCGTACGTCCGTCTGTCAGTTATACAACTTTCATCTCAAGAGCCGTAAGAGCTAGAGACTCGCGGTCAACGCCATTCGACTCAGCGTAGTCGATATACCCCGAAATCACTATGACCTTTGACCCCTGACCTCAAGGTCACGTGATACCATTTTTTGGAACTCTAAGATTTACGGCAATTCATTGCCGTTTCTCACTTGTTTATAAATAGCTTTAAGAAATTATTTTCAAAGCTATACTAATTTTCTAAATCTGGAGAGTTTTGTGTTTGATCACGCCAATGTCTGCTCAATTTAATAGAGCCCATATTTTGATGCAGGTTATATAAAATCACGCTACGAGTCACGGGACCGGACTCGTAATCATAAATGTGGGTGAAACCGCGAGGGATAGTTAGTTTAAAATATAAATTAAATAACAAAAGGATTAAATAAAACTATATAACTCAAACATCATTACATTCTCAGCCATAACTGCTGAAAAGCATCTGAAATATTGATGAAAGGGTAAATTTAAATAGTTTAATAGTTTACAGATGAAATTATTCGGAAGTAGAGATTTTTCAAATATACCGCGATGAAATTCACTAAACAAAAGTTTAATTTCAATCTTTACATTCCTTAAAATTACATAAAATTTATATAAAACATAACACAGACCACTTGTGTCCACAAACCCGCACTGAATCATCTATGACATCGTTACACGCATGTGCCAAATCTATTCACAATCTTATCTAATAGAGCATTAAGTTCACATTTGTTTGATAAATGTGCTCAGCGTTTTGGTATTGGTAGCGGGAATGGCTTATCGCGTATAAACCGATGGCTGTGTATTAAAATCTCGGTTGAGAGCAGCTCGACTCGTGAGTCATATCCCGCGGATGTGATAAAATATACACGACATAAGATTATATCGGCTATATTATTTGATTATGTCTGTGATTTCGTCAACGTATAACTTCATTTTCAGAACCTTTGACGTCATTTTCATACATCGCGCTCTGCACAAAATATTTATATTTTATTTTATTCTGTAGGTACAAAAACAGATAACAGATTAGCATATACAAATAATAGTCTTAATAGTACACAATGAGTAAATCTGACATCCAGTTACATTTGTACACAACATTTGCAATATACAATACACACGTGTAAGTTTACATAAGCTTAAACTATTAAATAACTAACACAAAAGTTTAAAAAAAAGAAAGGATACATGATAAATTTAAAATAAAAACAAAAGATATACAAGATTGGGTACCTACACTAAAAGTCACGGTTTGTTATAGTTCAGCAGAAAAGATTTAAATGTGCTGAATTTTACGTGAAAATATATGTTTGACAGCAGATCGAATTATAGGTTTTGCACATTCTGTACAGTGGGTTATTCTGAGATACATTGTTGTTGCTTGTAGGAACACTAAACAATTGTGGAATACGCACAGACCGCGTTGGTATTTTAATGTTTAAATTTTGAAGAAGGTTACCATCCATTGAACAATTTACGATTTTATGTAAGGTGAAGTTACTCATCCATCTTCTACTAACTAAAGTTGTCAATGTAAATTATTGTAATGAAATAATTGGGATGAAAGAAACCCGCCACGCAACCTCGAGACTGCCCACTCTACTATTGCAATAGAAATGAGCCAAACTGTCTTGAAGGCGAAGCGAAATATTCGGGCAGTCCGAGGGCGCGTGGCGAGTTCCCCTTCTCACAATTATTTTATTACAATGGCGTCCCGCCATATTACGCCTAATTCGGATTTTTTTCAAAGCCAAGTTACGCACATTGTATAATTACCTACTAATTCGCAAGACTTAACAGACATTCGAACAAAGAACACCCACACTGGAATAATTGTATTTGAGAACCTTTTCAGCTATTTTCTGTAATGCTTTTAATTTCAGCAACTCTAACACGATGACATTCTTCTCAGTAAAACAATAATAACAATGCCCGAACCAATAATCGGTTCTTGCGAACTTACTCTTTAGTCCTGAACAGCGGTATTTGCTGTACAAGGTCCAAGTCCGTAGCAGCATGGAGTACTGTTCGCACCTTTGGAACGATTCCGCTAAGTGCCGTTCGATGCCTTAGATAAACTGCAGCGTCATGCTGTACGTATAATCGACAGTCAGGAGGTTACGAAGGACACCGAACCGCTACAACTTCGTAGAGACATTGCGTCCGTATTCTATTGCCTTTATCATGGCGAATGCTCCGAAGAGTTATTTGACCTCATTCCACCTTCCCCCTTCCTTTTGAGAACCACACGTGCCGGTCTTCGTAACCACGGATGGACGGTTAGCACAATCCCGTCTCGCACCAAAAGGTTCAGCAATTCATTCTTATGCCGTACCATACAACTTTGGAATGGTTTTCCGGCACATGTGTTCCCTCCCTTTTACGACATTGGGTCCTTCAAACGTAGTGTGAAGAAGCATCTGGTCAGACCGGCTTGACACTGGCGACGGCTAGAAGACATCTATCTTCTCCTCGTCGTTACTGTCTCTGGACTGTAATTGGGCTTTCCATCAGGTCCGTTACAATCACTTTGCCGTGCCAATATAAAAAAAAATACATAATCATAAGGTGCGGGAATCGATTTCGGAATCAAGTCTCGATACTACATAAATAGTATTTCATAATATTATTATTACAGATTTTGCGACCGCAACGCCATCTACACATATTGCGGCATCGTACTGGTGGCCATCAACCCTTACTACGATTTACCTATTTACGGTAAGTAGAGTCTACCTATATCAGCTCTGTATATAAACTCTACCATTGCTGGGCACGGGCCTCTTCTCAGTACAAGAAGGGTTAGGCCATAGTCCACCACGCTGACCCAGTGCGGTTTGGCAGACTTCACATATCTTCAGGAACAGTATGGAGAACTTCGAAATGTCAGAGGTAAAGTATAGTAGTAGGATCGAACTCGAAACCCATGCGTGGCAGTCGCTGTCTCCCACTAGGCATCTTCTACCTAACTGGTAGTAAGTAATAGATATTTGGAACTCTTAATAAATAGTCCGTAAATTTACTTTACGATCTGATACCGACTCACACCGAACGGCGCGCATCGGAGCGTGGCAGAACGAATGCGCGTGGCTAAAAATGTGCTCCGTATTCGGAATCCCGGTGCAAACATGCGAATCTGCCGGCATGATCTATGTCTGGGCATGCCGTAGCACTGTCGCATCACAATTTGTCAATGTCGTTCCTATCATGTTAAAGTTATTGGAACTGCAAAGGCATCCAGGTTGTAGCCAAACGGGGTGGATTGAACTCGGAAGCAGTATGTGAGTCTGAGTGCGCGCACAGCCGTTTGAATCCTAATATATTTCTTCTTTTTAGTCGTACACTCTTGACAGAGTGGTCGTAGTCATGTCTCGGTCGAATCTTGCGCCACCGCATTTCTCGTGATACCACACTATGTAGTTCTGTTTGGCGGCCTGGGAGTTGACATTGAGAAGATATTCCAGTTACATACAAATATGCGCTTTATATTCTGTATAGAGTTTAGACAGTACTTTTCTTTATTTTCTTTACTAAATCGTAAAAATCGTTAAGAAACACATGTTTGCTTGTTCAAAAATTATTCAGGTACTTCAGTTGTTTGAATACATTCTTAATTCGTAATTGATATCAATTGGACGTACTTTCTAAAAAACGTTCCAACCCACGCTCGGGTCAAAATCGAGTTATTATTAGCAAATTAGTCACGGGGTTACTATTTACTAGCTGGAAAAATTTGGTAGCTCTACTATCACTCTAAATATAAAATCATGACTTAGTAGCCCAACCCACATGTATGAAGAAGCAATACGGGACTGAACTTCAATCACGATTATCTCAAAATGTTAACTTTGTGGGTTGGAACGTTTTCCAGAAAGTACGGCCAATTGGGGATTAAGGTAGTCGGCATTCGCAGTACCTATGTTGTTATCAGTCACGTGCAGTGCAATAGACTTTTAATTAACATTTTTGCACCTGACAACGATGTCTTGTAGTTGGTCATCGAAGCGATTGATGTTCACGTATCACATTTGTATTCGAATATTCGATTGTTGTTTTTCAGTATTCGATTTTTATCTTTGAATATTCAATCGCTGTCTTCGTATAAACGATTATCTTTGAATTATTTATTTATTATTATTAGATTGTTGTTTTAAAATATTCAATTGCGGTCTTCAAATATTTTATCGTAGTCTTAAATTTTCAATTGGTGTCTTCGAATAATAAATTATTGTTTCTCAATATTATTATCTGTGACTACGGGTCAGGTAAGTGGGTGCCTAGTGCAAGTTATTTTTACGTTAACGCGATCAAAACTTTTACCGCGTTTCGCTCTCTGATTGGCTAAGAGCTTAGAGCGGGCCAATCGGAGCGTCGAACGTCATAAACGTGTCGATCGCGTTAACATAAAACAGACTCGCACTAGGCACTCTGATTGCTTTTCAGTACAATGATTCAATATAATTAATTATACGTTCTACTTGCAGGTGATGAAACAATTATGGCGTATCGTGGGCAGTCGATGGGTGATCTCGACCCTCACATATTTGCTGTGTCGGAGGAAGCTTACACCAAGTTAGAAAGAGAAAGGAGAAATCAGAGTATTATTGGTAAAACTTTCTTCTTTTTTTCGTTTTATGCGGCATTTACCAGTATAGTAACATTAAAATCTTTAACCATACGGTTTTATAGTAGTATAAAGGCGCTCTTAGCCAGTTGCACTCACTGATCGGTAAACGATTAGCGAGGTTAAGCAACGTTGGGTTCGGTCAGTCTGTAGTTGGGTGACCGCTTAGTGGTATTTCATCTGAGCGTCTCCGTGCTTCGGAGGGCACGTAAAAAGTTGGTCCCGGTTGTTTACAAATTGACAGCAGTCGTTAAGCTATGTCAGAGGCCTACGGGCGGCTTGAACAACTCTTGACAACAGGTTGGCCACTAACCGCACGAAAAGAAAAGAAAGAAGAAGATAGTATTTAATCAGTCTAAGCAACAATGTAAGTTATAAATTTATTTGAAGTGTATTACACACATAATATATTCGGAAGAAATTCTCTAAATTATAGGAAAAACCACAATAAAATCTGTTACGTAGTTAAGAAGAATTAAGCGGACAAATATACAGTCAGATATGGGTAGGGATATTCTTATATACTATTTTTCCCGACAACGTCGTTGCAAAAAGGGTCGGCTATGTCATATACTGTAATCTACGGTAAAGCAAAAAGGAGAGTTATGATTTTGATATACTGTAATTACAAATGTCTTTTTTGTCATTGTTTACAGTGAGTGGCGAATCAGGCGCAGGTAAAACGGTGTCAGCGAAATATGCGATGAGGTACTTCGCGGCGGTCGGAGGAAATGCTAGCGAGACTCAGGTCGAGAGGAAGGTTTTAGCGTCCAGTCCTATTATGGAGGTGTGTTTATTGTGAAATAGAGAGGTTTGAAGTTATAGTTTTTTATAATGTGTAACACAAAGCTGTGGTCATACTTATATTCAATTATTATTATTATATTGGACTATTATAGCCTGATGATGATGATGATGATGATATTGAATACGTGTATAAGTCAAAATATACAAGAGACCTATGATGGCAATTTCTACAGGAATATTTATATATATTTATTTAATATCACTACCACATCATATGAATACAAGATTTTTCGTTACATAATATTTTGTCTGATATGGATGACACATACGGTGGCTGATTATTTATTTATTTATTTAAGGATTTCCAACAAAGGAATATACAATAACATACATTATATAGCAGTAATAAAGTTCTTAGCGTGTATAGTCCCTCAATTATAGGAAACCACAGCTTGCAAATTATAATTACAACTAAACTAACAACTTAATATTATAGAGAAGTTAGGTGTTTACATTTTTATATAACTATTATAACTTAATCTATTTTTAATGTATCTTAAAAAGGCTATTTAATACTAGAGTTAGAATAAAACAGTTTTATTATCGAGCGTTGAATTTGCTAAACGAATCAGCAAAAACCTCATGTGTTTGGATAATATCGCACTGATTAAGAATTCTATGTATAGGTGATTGCCGACCTAAATTAGTTCTACAAAATGGTATATGAAAGTGTCTATTGATTTTATGCCTAGGATAAGAGCGAGGAATAGCCAAGGGTACTTTTTCTAATAGATAATTCCACTGTATTTGATTGTTAATTAATTTATGAAGGAAACATAAGTCAAATATCCATCTACGATTATACAGACGGATTATTATAAATTTGCATAACCGCTGGTCATATGGATTCCTATGAGAGCAGCCGCTGCAAGAGAATGCAATATTTCTGGTAAAAGCTCTTTGAATGCTTTCATTCCTTTGCGAATGGTCAACATAATATGGTGACCACACAGTGGTAGCATATTCAAAATTGCTGCGGACAAGGGTGGTGTATAAAAGTAATTTGGTGCCAATATTCTTAAAGCCAACAGTGGTTTAGAAATTCTAGCATTGTCGCGGCTTTTGTAACAGTTATATTGATATGTGTTTTAAAGGTTAGCTTTGTATCGATTATAATACCCAAATCACAGATTTCGTTAATTTCGGACAAATATGTTCCATCCACGTCGTACTTTGAAACAAGTGGTTTCGTTTTGCAGGTAAATTTAATATGGAAGCATTTATTAACATTAAATGCCATCAAACTCACGTTACACCCCTCTAAAATTACTTTGAGATCGTCTTGAATTAGTTTAGAACCACTTATTGATTAATAACACTAATTATTTAATCGAACGATAAATGTTTTATACATCTGCAACTTTACAGAGGCTATATCGTTAATAAATATAAGTCGGAGCGCTGGCCCCAAATGTGACCCTTGATGAACCCCGGCAACTGCACTAGAAGTTTGCGACTCAAATCCTTTGATCACAATGCTGTTAGGTTTATTATACAAGTATGATTCGAACCAGTTAAGCAATAATCTCCCAACACCAAAGGCATGTAGTTTCTGCAATGAAATAGGGTGGTTAAACTTATCAAAAGCCCTGCTGAAATCGGTGTATATCGCATCGACCTGAGATACTGTATCAACTTCTTGAGTAATGTCAGAAACAAAGCTAACAAAATTAGTCA
Source organism: Catocala sponsa (assembly GCA_963564715.1). NCBI lineage: Eukaryota > Metazoa > Arthropoda > Insecta > Lepidoptera > Erebidae > Catocala > Catocala sponsa. Next base: position 6,711,042 of record OY751355.1, read on the forward strand.
AAACTATATTTTAAATCCATGTTGATGGTCAAAAAGGCTTATATGCTAGTCATTTAAATATTCATGTAGAATTTTCTTACTTGTTTTTTTAGTAAACAAATTTGGTGTACTGGTAGCTTTATTATTAACTAAATAAATCTGGTAAAAGGAATGGACTATACATAAATTGGACTGTATAATTGGATTCTGACGGAAAATTCAATAACTTTTTAGCCGAACAGACATCGAACACTTGCATTGTGCTTGTATCTCAAGCTATAGATAAGACCTAATACTATGCATGTTTCAGGCGATAGGCAACGCAAAAACCACACGCAACGACAACTCCTCTCGCTTCGGCAAGTTCATAGAGATCCACTTCGACAGCATGTACCGCATTTCGGGCGCTAGTATGCGGACCTACCTGCTGGAGAAGTCGCGCGTGGTGTACCAGAGCGGGGCCGAGCGGAACTACCACGTGTTCTATCAGCTCTGCGCTGCCGCACACCACATGCCCGAACTCAAGCTAGGTGAGTTTACCTCCACTCCCTCACCTTGCCCAGTGGTGTTAGACTCTCTTGCGGAGACCACAGAAAGTCATGGTGGTCAGGGTAATACCGCACGGTATCGGCCAATGCAGCCTGCGTGTTGGCCGGAACTCCCCCTCGGGACTTGGAAGCGGCAGGGCTCGTCGAAACATTTAAAGTGTTGTGGAGACGGGTGTTCGTCGCTCCTCCCGGAGGTAATAACTGGTACACAGAACCGAACCAGCCACGGTGTATTTTTAAAATGGAAGGCGCGGCTGAATGTGCCCTTAGCCGGATTCAGAATCGTTAGGGCCCTCCAGCAGGTATTGGAGCGGTGGGCAAGGCGGCAGCATGGACCCTTTCCTTCCGACTAGGGCAGGTATTGTCAGGGCACGGTTTTCTTGGCAAGTACCTGCACACGGTCGCTAGGAGGGAACCAAGTCACATCTGCCACCACTGCAAGTGTGTTGAGGACACGACGCAGCACACGCTCAAGGCTTGTCTTGCCTGGGTGGTGTAGACCTTATGGGTGTCAGCCTCGCTGCCGGCCGTGATCAAAGTCATGGTCGACAGCAAGAGAAACTGGATAACGGTCGCATCCTTTTCCGAAAAAGTTGTGTCTTGGAAGGAAGCGGTGGAGTAGTAAGTTAGGGTAACAAGCATTCAAATAAAATATACGTAAAGTTCGACGAGTGTCACAGCAGGATTTTTGCAAAACCACAACTGCGTTTAAACTTCAGCAGCTCCGCTGAAAAAGGATCTTCATCTTACAGAAGATAGCATCGAAAAAACTGGTCTTGTATCAACATTCAACAGATTAATATAATAAAGTCCTGTATATAAATTGGCTCACTGCTGATCACGGGCCCTTTCTTAATTTGAGAAAGGTAGGCCATAGTCTACCAAACTGGCCCACAGCAGGATGTCAGACTTCACATATCTTCGAGAACATTATGGATAACTCTAAGACATGCAGGTTTTATCACGAAATTTTTCTTCATCGTTGAAGAAAGCGATGATTAACTAATCAATTAATTCGCATGTAACATCGAAAAGTTAGAGGTGCGTGCCTTCGGAAACCCGAGACCTCTGTGTAGAAATCAATAAGTCACCCACTAGACTATCGCCTATAGAAGAAGGAAATAAGAAAAAGGAATCCTTATGCGGATAATTATTCCTTTTTTTTAAGATTCGGTGTTGCTTAGAGTCCCTTTTCGTGAAACCGTTAACAGGCTACTGTAAAGTTTATATTAGGCTAGCTGTATACTTTTTATCACCTTAGTTGTACTTTATAATACGTAGTTATAGTAAGTAGTTGTATTATAAAAGCTTTAATTTGTTGCAGACCATCAAGATTCGTTCCACTACTTGAACCAAGGCGGCAGTCCTAACATCGATGGCGTCGACGATTTAAAGGCTTTCAACGAGACGAAGAGCGCGCTCACTACTTTAGGTGAGTGAGCTATTATACCTATTGAAATCCGTAAAACGTAATTGGAGGTACATATGTGAGTGCTATACCTCTGTTTACCCCTCGGGATATAGAGGCGTGATCAATTGCAGGAGCTACACAAATTTGTGAAAACCTCCGTAATAGCAACCGCTAACCGTGGTTGAAGAAATGTACTTATATAGTATTTTATTGGCAGGTGTGACTGAGTCGGAACAACGCGACATGTTCACGGTGCTGGCCACAATCCTCCATCTCGGCAACGTGGAACTCGCCGCGTGCGACCCGGATGCTCCGCCAACGTCTGAATGCGAAGACGGCGCTTATATCAGTGTAAGTTAGCGATAAATTATAATTTTTCCTCCAACTAGTATTTCATTAAAACAAAACAAATATTTATTTTTGCGGAACATTAATAGGTAAAAGTTCTTACAACATTTATTTAGTGTCATCATATTCTGCTGTCATAGCAGTATGCAAAATTAATACATAATATGGATTAAATAAAATATCATTAAAGAAAAGTTTAACATTTTATTATACAACATTTTATTCTTTCCAGACTAACGATAAGCACTTAAGCGTGGTATGCTCACTGCTGGGCATATCGCGCGTGGAGCTGTCCCGCTGGCTGACGCACCGGCGCATAGCGTCTGCGCACGAAGTGATCGTGTCGCGCATGGACGCGGCGCGCGCCACGTTCGCGCGCGACGCACTCGCCAAGCGCATGTACGGCGAGCTGTTCGCGTGGCTCGTGCGCGCTGTCAACCGCGCGCTCGACACCACGCACGACAACAAGCACTTCATAGGTACCTAGTATAAGGGCGCTTTCAATTTAGACGGTTGGTGCCGGACTGCTGCAGTCCGGGTATCGTACTGCGCACGGGCGGTTATGATTTTTCATAACAAAATGACTCGACGACGCAAGGCCGTGCGAGAGCAGTGCGGAGCACGTCCGTTGGCGGAACGGCAACAATGCATATACTACCTGCCTCAGTCGTTGTTCGCTAGTGCGGTGAAGGCATCGTGTTTCTTCATAACGTTAATAAGGACGTTTTCTGAATTTAGTTTTTTGAATTTTGCTTTTCGACGTTGGATTCCATTTTTAACTAAGTCATATAATTTATAGAAACAATCTCTAGACATTCTAAAATAGTTCAAAAAATCTGCTGAGTTTTTTTTAAATCTTGGGTGAAGTGTATAAAAATCACCAGTTTTATATGTTAAAGAAAACATTGGCGACGCTCTAGTACAGCGTCGTTTATGTTTCTTCCGTAGCAAGAGAACTAACAATAACACTTCCTCGTCAGAGTCCATGGCACCGACTAAAGTCTAGTTTCGATGGAAATCACTAAAATTCGATCGGACTGCAGCCGAAAAAATACTTTATCCGAATAAGCTGACCTTAACAAACATGTCCGCTTGTTACGAGCTTCAATCGTATAATGACGCATGCTTCAACGGCCGCGTCTAGCTATGCACGACTCACTGTGACGTCACACTTGCATAAGAATTGTACCTCAGCCATATTTAACTATCTAACTTTGCAATTTCAACTATTTAGCTATTCTTACTATTACAACTGCACGGATGGCGTAGTGGTCGCCTCGCCGCTGCCTCCGCGCCAAGTGTGACACCGAAGCAAAAAAAAAACTTTGTGTGATCCACAAATGGTAGTTCCGAGTCCGGGTGGTCTTTGTTTGAATGTTTGTAAATTGGCCTGCGACACAGAAGTTATTCTTAGTGCGGAAGTTGTCTTTTTAAAAGCACATAACTATGTAAATACAAATATTCTTACAATATATTTTTCCAGGTGTACTTGATATCTACGGTTTTGAAACATTCGAGATCAATTCGTTCGAGCAGTTCTGCATCAACTACGCGAATGAAAAGCTACAGCAACAGTTCAATTCACACGTGTTCAAATTAGAGCAGGACGAGTATATTAAGGTCAGTGTTCGTTCAATAATTTGAAATATACGTCAACAATAAATATATGTAAGTACTTGAAAAGGCAAGCTCAGCACTGCATAGTTGAGCTACATTATTTTTACTATTTTTGTCAAACTAAACTAAATTTCCTAAACCCTAAAACTATTTTTTTTTTAGGTCTGCTCTATAATAAATATTCTATATTTGTTTTAAATCTGGTATTGTAGGTAATTGTCAAATGACAGAAAAAGGATGCACTATACAGACTGTGACGTAACCGCTATTTAAACGTACTTGCCCGAGGTAGATAGCGAGATATCCTCACTACATTCTACTTTTCTTATATCCATATTTAATGTTTTAATTCCTCCCTCATTTCGCAACCGAATTCGTTACTGGTTTTAGAAAAATATTTATTTTGTTTGCTATTTGCTCTTGTGTGTAAGATAACGTACAAAATGAAGCAAAGACAACCACCCTATTATTTGTTGACAGTGCCACTAGAAGTACAAAAACCACTCTCTTATAAAAATGAGCGTCGATGTGTATGCTGTGTTCGTGCTATACTGTTAGGATATCATACACATAGATACTTGTACGTTTAATTCTCGAAGAATTAGTCTGAAGCGAATTACTCTCACATTTCGCCGCCTAAGACTGTAGGTCATAATAGGGAATCATATTGCGCTTTTAAAAGCGCAGCTCCAGACTTCGTGATAAGATTTTTTTTTGGAAATGTAACCGGAGATCTCATGGACAGCAGTTGCATTCACTACCGCTGCGTCAGGATTACTAGCAATTTGGGATACTAATTACTCGTACCTGTAAACGGTTGCTGAAAGAGTCAGCTTAAGTTAATGTGCTTGTGTTCGCTGTAGATTTACGTTAACGACGGGTAAATGTCGTATCCAAGACCTCCATCGCAAATCCGATGGCATTAGTCTACCGCTGCTTTATTTATTTCTTGCTTCTCTATAAATAAATACGTATTGGCTCCAACAGGAAGAAATATCATGGGAGATGATAGACTTCTACGACAACCAGCCGTGTATCGACCTGATCGAGGACCGGCTCGGTATCCTCGCGCTACTGGACGAGCAGTGTCGCGTGCCGGGCGGCAGCGACCAGGGCTTCGTCGCCAAGCTGCACCAGTCCTGTCATAACTACCCACACTTTATGAAGCCAAGGTTCGGGAACGCTGGTGAGTTATATAGAACACACGAACATCTTGGCTGTCATAGCGTACTGAAAACTGCAATAATAGTATGTATAAAAAATAATTGGGATGAGTGGAATCCACCATGCACCCTCGGATTGCCTACCCCAATTTTTGCAATAGAAAAATGTTGCCGATACCGAACTCCTCTGGTAAAGGACATAATTGAAATGATAGCCACACTTAAAATTTTACATACATGCCAAAAAGGCTTTAAAACGGGTATATTGGAGGCATTTGAGATTAAAATACGGGAAAATACATTGCTGAATGAAAGAACAAACTTTTCATTTGCCTATCCACAAAATAATTCACTTCTACATTCGAACGTTAGCGAAAATAATGAGTGCAATAAAAGCAAGTGCGCACGGTTACTCGTCGCTCATTCGTTGCTAAATTGTCCTAAGGAAGCCTCGCGCTGAGGCGTGTCGACGCATATTTTGTGCTCAAAGCGGAATACGCGCAAGTTGGAGTACGAGCGGATTACACGACGCGATTGTCGCTTACCCTCTGGTAAAAAATTTCGGTAGAAAGGTTAAGGTAAAAAGGTTCGGTATTGTCAACTTTTTCCTCTGGGTAAAAGGTTGACAATACCGGACTCCTCCGAGTTCGGTATTGGCAACCTATTTCTAGTGGATTAGTAGGGATGGGCAATGTGGCGTGGTGGGTGCCTCATTACCCAATTATTTTATTACAATAGATTTTCGACAAGTAATGCTTGATTCGATTCTATACTGTAGATTCTGAAAATAATTCTATAAAAAAAAGGTAATTATTTTCTGAAATTTTACTTTACCAGGTTGTAAATAATAAGACAAACAGTCTACAAAAATATAACATAATTATTACTAAAATTTGTAAGTTTGTCTATAAAATTTTAGTAATAATTATGGTTATGGTTTAGTGACAAAACATTCTCAATAGCATAGAATGAAATTATGAGAGTGAGGGAATAAAGGACGTACTTGTGTTTGCAGTAGTGCATTGAGACTGTCAGTCACCGTTCAGATTGACCGCCTTTACCGTAGTTCAGTCTGGAGAACCATAATGTTGTCCAATGTGCCAATTTTAATGTTAAATTTCCAACATAGATATTATTGTCATATCATTGTTGACTAACCCAACTCTGTTCCAGCATTCATCATAAAGCACTTCGCCGACAACGTAGAATACCAATCCGGGGGGTTCCTGGAAAAGAACCGGGACACTGTGTCGACGGAACAGCTGGAGTGCGTGAAGTCTGCCACGACGTGCCGGCTCATCCACGCCATGTTTGCGGCCGACACGCCGCTGGAGGCGGCCAACACTCTGCCGCCGCCTTCCAAGAGGAGGACCACGCCTTCTGTGCCTCTTACTAGTCTAACTGTGAGTATATAAGAACTATGACGTGGTCTGTTGGGTTTATGGTAACTGCCTTGTGGCAACTGCCTCATGGCTACTGCCTCGTGGCAATTGTCAGTAGTTCTCTGATGACTGCGTCAGTTATCTTGTAGTGACTACTTCTCTGATCCGATCTAAGCAGCCTACTTAATTACATTACTCCCGTGGTAATTATTTACTTGGATACATTGCATAAGCCTGAACCTCGCAACTAACCTAAATTTAATTAAAGTATTTTTTTTAAACTCACTTGCTAATTATACTTTGGTTTTTATAATAGGTTTTTACTTTGATAAAATTTATGTTTTAACTTTTGGTTATTAAGTTCCAAATTTAAGTCCCGAACCGAGTAAAGTATTATAAAATTTTTCTCTTTGTACATTATCAATAGTAGCACGGAGTTTTAAATATGCTCGAATACCTTTAAGATATTTCAAAGAAAATGAATCCCTAAATCTCACGGAAAATAGTGTGTGATATCGTAAAGTTGGTGCCATAACACGAACGATGCTTATACATTTTATAACCGCATCATGTGCATAAGTATAGTCTATTTGTCATCTCTATATATAACTAATATAACAAATATATTCTGAAAGCAGTGACTAAATAAATTGTAATCAACCAAATAAGCCAATTAAGAAAACTGGTCTATAACTGTTCTTTATGCTTGTAGCAACCTCCCCGCCGAGCGTCGGGCCACAAGCACACAGTGGGCTCGCAGTTCCGCCAGTCCTTGTCAGCACTCATGTGCACGCTGTCGGCCACCACCCCGCACTACGTCAGGTGTATCAAGCCCAACGACACTAAGGAACCTTTCAAGTTTGACACTGTCCGAGCTGTCAATCAACTCAGGTGAGATATCCTTCTGTTAGGAGGATACTTAGGTTCAAATTCAATATAATTAATTTTAATTCGTACGACGAAATGACGCTACTGTGACTACAAAAATAGAATATTAACCGTGATCTCCTTTACATCACGTTGAAATATCGGATAATCGCTTCGATGTGTCCTTCATCATCCGTATTCAGAAAGTACTGAATACCTTGGGAGCGAAAGTGTTTTTTATATCCTAGTAACAAGCAATTTCTAATTCCCTATTATACTGGAAGCATACTAAAGCAATAATCTCTGATAAGCTAGTCATGAAGTTATTGGGAACAGCTTACGAGCTCAGGCGAACCTAGACCCAATGCCGCCGTATTTTGGCTATATGATTACAAATTGTCTGTTGCTACTAGAATTGCCAGTTCGCCCATTTTTCAGGGGTGTTCCAATGAATATGCTGCTTTTATTTGTTTGCAGACAACAAATAAAATATTTATATTTACCTTCTACTTTTATTTAAATTATTATTCTTGATAACTCCTATAGCAAAGTTAAATGCTCCTGTAAGTTGTAATTGCATTGAATAATGGGCCATCTGGATACTACGAACTTTCAATTGGGAGTGTAATGCCTTAATCATTACCGTTTAATATTGACGTCTCCTTCAAGCATAATAGCCGGGTCGCCGATTCCATTCTCCCTTTTTTATGTTGGAAGGCGTATAACTGTGTGTTTCATAGCTGGACTTTGAAGAAATCTTTCAGGGCTTAAGAAAAGGACACTGAAAAGACCAAAAATTTTGGATACCACGTACCGTCATTTTCGCTAATTCCTCTGTCAATAAGAGCAATAAAAAGTGTGTATTTTACAGGGCGTGTGGTGTATTGGAGACTATTAGAATATCAGCGGCCGGTTTCCCGTCGAGGTGGCCATATCAAGACTTCTTCCACAGGTCAGTTCAAAATTGTGGTTGTTGTTGGTTTTACACATTGATATATAAAAACCCTAGATACACAATCCCATACAAAACTTACACTTAAAACTGTCCTCAGTTGCTTATAGGTAGTTATATTAACTATATAAAGTTTAATTAATGCAAATTAAACCTTACCGCCTTAATTTTAAGTTGAATATACAAGGCTATCTAAAAAAGGTAATAAAATTTTACGAGCAGAGTTCGCAAGAATGAATGGAGTCGAATACTGTTTTTACAAATTCTGTGCAATATTGATTTGTTCTTCCTTCAACACAACTATAATAAAAAAAAATTAATGTAATTTAATATTCTGACGTAATTATGTAGAGTTTATAAAATGCATGTGAATGTGTCTTTTAACACATATTTGTTTTCACTTTTACCTTAATATACACCGTGAATTTGTAGTCGTTTTGGAACCGAAACGTGGTAACTTAGGATAATTAGTAGTATCAATAAAAAATAGTAAAATAATTGTACTGCGTATAGTAAAAAAGTTGGAATATAAATAATATTTTTCACTTATTCGAGTTTGATCGTAGTTACGCACGGACAATTCATTCACAAACGCATGCATACGTCACCGTCGCGGCGTCCGCGTTGCCGCGCCGCGCCGCCGCGCACAGGCGAAGTTATGAACGACGCACGATAGTTAACTACGTATATCAGCTGATACTTATCCAGAACCTCGTGTACCACGACCGAGTCCTATGCGTCATTTAAAAACTAGTGAAGCTACACAAGTATTATAAAATTAGGTAAATGCAATAGCGACGAAATTGATAATAGGCATATCACAGTTCAGAATCAGCTGATACGAGGCAATACGTTTTCTCTTTTTACTATGTAATTTCTGCATTGTGAAACATCACTATTAATACGTAAATGGATACTCCAATTTCTCCTTCATACTTTACACGGGCTTAGGACCGTCGGAAATACTTTATCTGAACATTACTTTTCGATAAATAGCTAACTTTATTTATTATGTCATTAAAAACAAACACAGGTGAACGAACTGTGAGTATTTCGGGCGTATTTCAAAAATTGGAGCTATTTACAAAATAATTAACTTACATACCTATGGACAGTTTATTAAAGGCCTCCACTATTGCACTACGTAGCTCCTCACGACTTTCACGTTGACGAAAATACACAAGTCTTTTTATTTCCGACATTGATGCTTGTCTGGGCTTCTCGGCGGCCAAGCCACGGGACCGCCACGGCCTATCGTGTACCTATGTGATAGGTATCACGTATCACCAAACTGATTGTTGAGATAGGCACGTACTGCACTTGCATAATGAGTGGGACAGCCGTTGTGCTAGTAACACATATCGTGTATTGATAACGGCACTTCCTCCTATAGCTCGGGTATTAGTTCGTAACATTTCTAAATACGAGCTGCCCGTTAGATGACCTTCAATAAAAACAGGCCCTATTAAATGGTCGTTTATAATATCGCCCTAAACATTCACACTGAACCTCACTTGGAGGTGGTCTTCCTGTATTAAGTGAGGGTTTACAGCGTTGCGATTATAGCGTTGTACAGTCCCACTCGAGTAAACAATGACTCATCTGTCCACAGTATGTTCGCATTCGTATTATTTAACAACCACTGCACTGACATGGCGATCCTTGCTGGTGCATCGTTGTTGTTAATTACGTGAGCCCGACAAAAATGATAAGGGTGTCATCTATTAGTATTTAATGTTTTCCATACAAAATATTGGCTAATATTAAATTCTCGAGCCGCCATTCTCGTGCTTCGCCGCGGATCCCGCTCTAATATCCTCTTCGATCTCCGGGGGTCATTCAGGAGTCCTCGGCCTTGCGCATGAGTCGGTGTACGGAATTGTCCATGGTCGAGAAGGCGCTGAGTTGCAGCTAAGATGGTGGGAGTGGTCGGAACTTGAGGACTTTCAATCCCTCGTAGCCGCAGCCCATTCAAATGCTTCAGCTGGGAGTACAACCGTCTGGCCTCTTCCAAATTGTAATTGGCAACAGCATACAGCTGAACCAAGTAGTCAAAGAGTTTACGTACTGACGACTATGTAATTTTCGCGTAACAATAAACAATGCATTATGCAACCATTTCGCGCGTCGGTTGCCGCGGTACTGAAGGGCGGGCGGGCGGTGTGCGGGGTCGGGAGCGCTCGCCGCCGTGCCTAGGCGCCTCGCGCCTGGGGTACATTAGGGTAGTTAGTGAACGCGGATTGGCGGGCGGCGCGGGCGCGGCGGTTTCTGTGTTGTTATTGGCAAATGTTTTACCGCTTAGTTAAACATTAATGATATCGATCGTAGTGACACGCGTAATCGTAGTACGTGAAATTGAGTGGCGTTACCACGAGTTCTCACTTATTTTTCGTAAACGACATTAAATTTAATGTTTATAAATAAATATATTTTTATTTTATTAAAATAATCACTTTTATCGATTCTATGATTGATATAGAGTATAGGATTTTCGGTTCCAAAACGACTACAAATTCACGGTGTATAACAGTAATAGATAATTAATACGCACGTAAATTATATACGAGTATCTTTCATTGCTGTTCATATACTTGGCTGCCCGACTTTGAAATTATACATGTTTGAACATTACGCGACTGATTGTACTTATAAATGAAAGTAACATAAAACGAGAGAGAAAATTAAGATTTCAAACTTGAAAAGATACGACATAATAAATTTTTTATTTCCTTGAAAGAAATGATTTTATTGTATAATCTTCTTTTTGACGTATTTTAATTTTTTTCGTATCTTTCTTTGTTATATTATAATGCAATCTTATCTTGATATATCTTTCGATAATAGATTTAATAGTATTATTTACATTATTGTTATTTGTTAATATGGCACTTTGAAGAATATAAGCTGACTCCCAAAAATTATGATAAGTGATGTTGTTGCTGTGCTTGCTTGTGATCGTTACTGTGCTATGACGGATATCCATGTTGCACATCGCACGGGATCTCGAGGAAAGCTGAAATCCAACATAAGTATGTAGATACATTTTATAAATATCCCACTATAAGGATACCGTAAAGATCATTTCAAAAAAATATTAAGCGAATACTATTATGGTTTGTAATAAAACAAGTCTAGTAATCAATATATACAATCGCATTATCATTTTAAATCATATAAAATATATTTATTTTTAAAAAGTAACAGCGTCTCTATTAATATTAGAACAGAGTCAACATATAACCCGGACTAATCAAGTAGAAATACAATATTATGATTAATGCGTGTAGTAAGTGTTCATTTAAATGAGCCGTGTTATATGGTCGCTCTTTGTTACGAAATAAACAGAAAAAATATTTTACGTTGATTCCTAGACGCAATAATCAGTATTATAATATAATTATAATAATAACATTATTACTTACCGAAAATATGAAACACAGTCCTTTTTAAGTGTCCTGGAAGTGTGATTTTACAAGTTTTAAACGAGCTCTGCGACATGTTTACTCTCGGACCGATCGAACGGTACTAAATTAAATGAGCACCCAAATGTTCAAGTGGGTGCTCATTTGGTGAGGACGTTTTTTGACGCTGATTGTGTATCTAGGTTTTTTATACATCAATGGTTTTACTAGATTTTTAGGTAATATCTAATCATTTTAAAAAATCAATATGCCCAAATAATATAATTTTTGTTACATATAGGTAAGCTTGATTTAATGTTTGGACTGAAAAATTTAGAAAAATGTAATATTTTATCTTAATTCAGTATATAAAGAAGTATCATCATATCCTTCTTAATTAACTGAAGAAAATAAAGAAACAATTTTGTTAAGATGCCAAATTAAATTGATATATTTCGAGAATGTGCTGTATTCTCGAAATATATCAATTTAATTTGGCATTGGTTTTTACCCTTTACTTTTAATAAATTATTGTAATTAATTTAAATAAATTATTTTATTGGACATCTTAGGAATTCATCAAAATACTTTAAATTAAATAATACATAGCAGTCGAGTAATGTATTGTATTTATGTTGGTACTTCCATATGTTATACTTATGTTGTCCCTAGATATCGTCTTCTGTGCCTGCACAAGGAGATAGACCGAGCAAACATCAGGGCGACTTGCGGTCGAATATTGACGAGACATGTCAAAGATCCAGATAAATACCAGTTTGGTGCTACCAAGATATTTTTCAGAGCTGGTCAGGTGAGTTATAATAAAACAGACTTCAAAATATTCTAAGGGGCACATATCAAGAATTTAATTCAGGTCTGGAGAAGCGACATGAAGAGTCATAATTCTAATATTATGTAGGAGAAACAGATAATCAATACCACTTCTAAGTTAAACAAAAAGACTAACCAAAAACATGGCAGATTACTTAAATTAGTGAGCACATGGGGCGACATCATTCTTAGTGAGCCATTTTATTCGTTAGCCAAATATGCGCTATGTTACTTCTGTCAGTTTGATAACCCGTATACAACGTAAGTCCAACAAAAGACACATTGGCATATAATGTAAAAGAGAAGAGCGATTTCCTGGTCAACTCTTGGGCTGGAACTCGATTTTGAATAATAATAATTTATTTATTAATAACAGTGGTAAAACATGAATACAGCCCATAAAGTACTTAATATAGGTAATATATGCGTGCCCACAGAAATAAATAGTAGTAGAATGGTGAAGAGGGCGTGGCGCGCGTGCCAAGCTATTGCACTATAGTGCATATGCTTCTAAACGCATTCGCATTACGCAACGCGTCTCCCGTTCGCACGCTGCGGAGGTAAAAAAACATTAAATTCGTTACAAATATGGCATATTGTGCAGTTTCCAATTGTAAAAATAAAAGTGATGCAATAAATATGGAAAAAGGAGGCATTTCACATCACCAGTAAGTATTTAAATTGAGTAAAAGTTAAGATTATTGAGATTCAAAATAAGTGTTCTACTTTTACCATGTTTGTCTAATAAGAACATCATCGTTCATTTCTTCGTTATGTTAAATATCCATTGCTTGAATTATGCGATACTTGTTCACATAAATATGAAACCCACACGCAATGTACGTCGAGATAAGCGATATTCACAAGAAGCCAAAAACAGTAACAAATCAGGGGCGTCGGGTCAAATAAATAGTTGTGATTGGTCAGCGATTGCGCTAGTGATTGACGTTCGGTTTATGGTGACGTCTTAAATTTATCGATAAATAAAATGAATATTAATTCGAAGGACACTCTTGAATTAATTATTATGTCGATATCAATACGTTTGTTAATATTAATCAACTGTTTCTTTGATCTGTAGGTTTAGTCTAATGGTAGTGTGTATACGATTGCTGATTAAGTCAGGCAGAATAAAGTTGTTAAGAATTTTTTCATAATTAACAATTTATTTAAACGAATGTTTGTTAGTGCCCTACACCCTTGCTTTGCTAAACGTGGCAGTAAATGTAAATTCACAGACAGAATTTAGTGTAACTTTGACATTCATAAGTGTTACCTTGTAACCTAACTTGAATAAATTTATTTTTGATATAATAATATACATTATATAAAGTATATTCTATAATATAGTCAAAAGTTTTGTAAGGTTTCAATACAGATTTTAACTAATTAAATACGTTTTATTTAAATAATATTATACTTTAATCAAAGTTTACATAGTACCTAATATGTTATCATCACTATTCATAATAAAACATTTTACATAAAAACAATAACATAATTTCATCTTCCACAGCTCTCAACATATCGATAATAATTCCATAGGGTCCACTCACTATTTATACGTCACTGTAGGCGGGGCTTGCCGAAATGTGGCACGCGCGAAATGTACGCGAAGACCTGACATTCACCATTCTACTACTATTTATTTCTGTGTGCGTGCCTGTACTAGGGTAAGCCTGTGCCACAGGCGTTAAGGGCACTTACAATATACTACTAGGAAACTAAGTTACATACAATTAGCCATACTTATTATATAATATGCAAAAATAGGCCAATATTATAATTATTATCATGGAACTTATCTAACAACAATCAACAAATCTTCAGTATCATCATAATTTAAAGTTTGTAAGTACGAACAGACTATCCGCTTAGATCTTACATAACTTAGGTCATATATAGCTGTTTGTTTATTTATCTTGTTATAAAGAAAAGGCCCTAGGAATGTGAAAAATCTAAAGAATGTAAATAAGATAACATAGTGTGGGCCATTGTATGACAGTGTGAAAGCTCATTATTTATGATCCACATTACACAATATCTGTTTTACATACATTTTTTTTTAATTTTTTTATTTTGCTCTTCAAAATGACCACACTCCACCTGATGGTAAGCAGTCGTGTGGTCTAAGAGCAGTGGCCTCCACATCGCCCCCACAGTAGCAGAGGCGATGTTGAGGTCTCTACTTTGACGGCCTGAGAAGATGCTTTTTCACGCCCCGCTTAAAGAACCCAGGATTGAAGGAAGAAGGAAACACGTGCCTTGGCAGAGAATTCCATGCCTTGGTCGTTCGGCAGAGATATGAGGACCCAAACTTTTTGGTACGCGCTCTAATCGACTCTACCGTGTAAAACTATATATAACTATAAGTGCATAATCTGCACATACATACTTACTTACTTACTTACTTCGCTGGCTCAGCGATCCAAAGTGGATCTTGGCCTCCGACATTAAAGTGCGCCATTCTTTCCTATTTTGTGCCAAGTCAGACCAATCGAGCACATTCATCTCTTTCAGGTCTTTAGCTATTTCGTCTTTCCAGCGGTACCTTGGACGACCTACCGGACGCCGCTCGGTGGGACGCCCAAGATATACATAAGTGCATAATTATGTATATGCATGCTGTGGTCTCCTATAACTAAAGAAGGACACTATACAAAACTAATGTCCATTTGTCTGTGCAATTTTGTGTATATTCTTTGTTGGAGATCCTTAACAAATAAATAAATAATAGTCTGTTGTATTATAAGTATGATACTGGTTGGTGGCAGGTGGCGTATTTGGAGAAGATCCGCGCGGAGATTCAGCGCGCGTACTGTGTGCGCGTGCAGAGCTGTGTGCGACGTTTCGTGGCGCGCAGGAAGTACCTGCGCCTCGCCGCCGCGCTGCGGGGGCTGCAGGCCGCGGCGCGGGGGTACCTCGCCAGGCGGTCAGTCATGCATACGCAGCTTTATTTACCTTTCCACGTCTTCGTCATTGTTTTTGTTAAAAGCCACCTCTTGGATATAATGGAGTAAAATCACAGAGCTGAATGCGGCCACTCGCGCTTTTACTAGAGATAATAATATTGATGATAAATGATGGATAGCGCCAAGCGCAACCAACACTGTCAGTTCGACTATATAATAAATGAAACATATTACGTACTGGTTTTCACCCGCGGCTTCGCTCGCGTAAATGTAGGTTAGCTTAGGTCAGGTTTGCAACAGTTATTTTTTCTGGATGAAAGGTACCCTTTGTCCTATTCTGTACGCCTAACAACGTGTATGCAAAATTTCATGTTGATCGATTGAGTAGTTTAGGCGTGAAAGCGTAACAAACAAACAAACAAACTCAATTTCGCATTTATAATATTAGTAAGGATTACCTGTGTGTGTCATTCGCTTGGATAGTTTACAATTTGACAAGCGAGGCGAATCATGTAGATAATTCGCGTCTACTAAGCACTAAAGTTAATCAGTAGACCCAACCTGGACCACGACAATGTTGCTCGAGTTCATATTCCATCATAATTCAGATTTATGTTTATTTGTTAATTTGACCAGATATACTATTAAGTCAATAATATGAGTATTCTGTAATATTTACTGTCCATGAGGTCTCGAGTTCGATTCCCAGGCCCGGCAAAATGCTATTTTATTTTTAGTCAAGAAATGTCAAGTAAAGTTTGCAACTGTGTCCCAAAAACGTCAATAGGGCTGTGGCACAATACAAAACTCCGTAGTTAGGTTCTATACCCGGTAAATAGCAATAAGCCCGCCCTCTACTAAGTGGAACTTATAATGTTAGCTGGCAAAATGAGGCTTTTATTCATCTCTGCCTACCCCTCCGGAGTTACAGACGTAAGACTATGTATGTATGTTTAATTTAAACAGGAAAGCACAAGAGATCCGCCGAAGACGCGCCGCTATCAAAATCCAGCGAAACGTCCGCGGCTGGCTCTGCAGGATCAAGTACCAGAGACTCAGGAGACTCGCCATCGGCTTACAAGCACATGCTAGAGGGTTCATGGCCAGAAGACTGTATAAGGACAAGAGAAGAGTCAAAGCGGTGAGTTAACTATTGGCAAGAATTTCTTTTGCCGTGTTTAGATGGATGTTTGATATAAGCGTTGCCGTCATATTGCTAAAACAATTAAGATATTCGGTATAAAAGTTACTACGGGCTCGTTACATGGGCGAAGCAAGCTACTACAAGGTCTGGTTTTCACTTGTTAATTTAGCTCGCAATAACGGTTAGCGGTTACTTAAAAATGCGGTTTGTGTATTCGTCCGTATCCGTTCTTTTATTAACCAATTAATCAAAGAATTAAATCATAACGGTTTTAAGAGCAATATTAACCGCTATTCTTTAACCGATGCCGAGCCCTGATTTTTAGTTTTCCAACCAGCTGATGTAGTCCAGGTTACTTTATACAAGCCATTTGGAGGTTCAGGATGCGACGTTTGCGGAAAATGATATGGTCACATGTTTTAATATTAATTCTTTCTTCTATGAGTTTGATGATGAGATTGATGATTTTGGTGAGCGAGAGTGGGAGTGTTATCCTGTAAGTGTTAGATCTTACAAAATAGTACTACTACGCTGTTATTTGCACAAACATATTTATTTTACTAGATCTATGCTGAGGGCAAATCCTAACTAAGCACAGTTCTTGAAAAAATATCGCTGATTTCAGCATGAATGGGCCGGCTCGGCCGGGGAAGGACTACCTCTCACAGAATATCGACGTGAAATACCAGTATTCCTACTGTTGTGTTTCGTTAAGTGAGTGAGAGTGCCGGAGGCCCAATCACCCTCTTTTCCCCATCCCGCTCCTTTTCCTTCCCACTTCCTTTCCTAAAGTGTCGGTAACGCGCAAGTGATGCCTCTGGTGTCGCAGGCGTCCATAGGCTACGGTGACCACTTACCATCAGGTGGGCCGTATGCTTGTTTGCCACATTAGATGTATAAAAAAAAAATGTTATAGAAAGTTTAACAATCATGCACAGAACGGTGGTATTATCTTCTTTTTATTATATTTGTAAATGTATTACTTGCTTTTTACCAGGTTATTACAATCCAACGCTACGGGCGCGGTTACCTGGCGCGCAAACGCGTGAAGAAGATCCGAAGACAGATCGTTATAGCACAGGCTTCCGTAAGTAATCCTCATTTGTTTATAATATATGTCCATATTATAGTCATTTAGATAGTTGGCAGTCCACAACTGTGCGTTTTTCCAGAAATTTTCTGCCTCGCACGACTAAACTGTGGAATAAACTGTCGCCTGCGGTATTCAACAACCCTTCAAGAAAAGAGCGTACTCTTTTTTAATAGACCGGCAACGCATTTGTAGCTCCTCTGGTGTTGCGGGTGTCCATGGGCGGCGGTAATCGCTTACCATCAGGCGACCCGTCTGTTCGTTTGCCTCCTAACTCTTAAAAAAATTACATCTAGTGCCGGTTGAATTCGCCAAGTGTCGTAGGTTCGAATCCCACACGGGACAATAATTTGTGTGATTTACAAATGGTTGCTTCGAGTCTAGATGTTCTTGTCTGTTGTTTAAATGTTTGTATAGTTCCCCGTGATTCAGGAATTATTCCTTATCGTCCTCCTTGTTTTGTACTGCTCGTACTAACAAGGCAGACTTAACTTCGAACTTGCTTTTATCTCCAGATCCGTCGGTTCCTCGCCCGTCGTCAATACAAGCGCTTGCGCATCGAAGCGCGCAGTCTCGATCACGTGAAGAAACTGAACAAAGGTCTGGAGAATAAGATCATCAGTCTGCAGCAGAAACTCGGAGACTCCATGGAGAAGGCCAAGGGCATCGAACCGCTGCTAGTCCAGATAGCAGACCTCAAGTGAGTTATCGCTTTTATACTTTTGCGTAGCATTTTAACTAATATTGTGAACGCGAATGTTAGTTTGTTTGTTATTGTTTCACGGCTTAATTACCCGATCATCATGAAATTTCGATACAATTTGTCAGGAGTATAGAAAAATACATACGGTACCTTTTATCCAGAATAAATGTACTGCAAAATCTAGTAATTTAGGTAAGTACACGGGTATCAATGGCATCATGCTCAGTATACATGAATTGGTAGATTGTAAAGCGTGTAGCGGCAAAGCGTAGTTTTAATTAACGTATTGTGTTGCAACGGCACACTGGCGGGTAGACACAATAGGTTTTCAATAATGTCTGGTATTCCAACAATTGTCAGGTTAAGGTTCATAATGTCCATATATTATAGTAAAAAGAACACACTATATTGTGCTGGCTACATTTCAAGCCCATATTATAAATTTGTAAGTAGGTAATATTTTTAGTAATTTTCACGTGATTGTCGAGATATTTGCTCTTTTTTAAAGACCTCTACCACGCTGGGAATATTTCCTGTACGCCGGCGGAGACACAAGAGATGAGTCTCTATGTATACCCTTTTCTCTATATATCAGTTCGCCATATTTTTAAATTGAATATGACAAGTAAAAAATGACTATATATTTGGCGTGTTGTTAAACTTTGCATGGGCATTGACAATACAATTTATAATGAGCTTTACACATGACGGTTTTTAGGTTCAAGATTCATTGCAAAATTCTGTTTATGACTTAAGAGGTATATACCAACCAAATGAGTTTTTAACACATCTCTGCCTGCCTGCATTTCTGACTGCACGGATGGCATAGTAGTTTAAGTGGTCGCCTCGCCGAGTGTTGTGGGTTCGATCCCCACACAGGACAAAAATTTGTGTGATGCACAAATAGTTGTTTCGAGTTTGGGTGTTATTTGTGTCCGTTGTTTGAATGTTTGGACCACCGCGATACAGAACTGATTCCTTGTTGTTGTACTGTCCAAAAAACGAACTTATTAATTTATGTATGTGGGTATTGGGTAATAGGGTAAATACTGACCGCACACCATCGCACACAATAGCGCCATCTTATGTCTATTTCTAAGTGTCTTACATTATTCGTTCTCCCACAGAGCCAAGCTAGAAATCCTAAGACAAGTGGAAGTAGAAGCGAAGGGTCTCCGAAATGACATATCAGACAAGAACAACATCATAGCATCCTTACGAGAGGAGCTGTCGAATGAGAAGGACAACAACAAACGGTTGCAAGAGCAGAAAAAGGCAATGGAAGCGCAGTATGAGAAAGAGAAGAAGTTGATGGAGGAAGAGAGTGAGAAGTTGGCTAATGAACTGAGGAGTACGAAGGAGCATTATGAATTAGCTATTGAAGGTGAGTTTAAGTTGTTTTGAGTAGTCTGATCCAGATGCATAGACATAGCGAGTTCTAATTCTACTGCTGGCTTTTTTGTTGAGTAAGCATAACATCTTTAATTACCTATATTTTATTTATTTCTAGCTGATAAGCTTTTTTAATCAATTTGTCCGTCTATAAATGGGCTTAAAATAGTCACTCAAATAATATATTATTATTTAAAATTCAGTCTTACTTCTATAAAGTAGGCGAAATTATAACATAAGAAACGTTCAGATTTTGTACTTAAATAATAGTTTATGTTATAGCTGTAAGATGGAATTTAATATATATTATTTAGTTGACTATTCTAAGCTTATTTGCAACCCGAGCAGTATATCAAGTCGAAGAAAGTAATAAATAATTGGCCCCGAATTCTAACTAGGCCATACGTTTATAAGTTACACATAAATTGAAAAATATTACCGTGTTAAAATGATTTTGGTCTAGCCGGCTCCAGGGTCTCAGTCAAATAGGTATTGTATAGGTTTTTAGTCAGATATATAAGACAAGGATAAAACTGTACTTAGTTCAAACGCACTCCTGGTATTTAATAAATGGTGAACAGCTATCGTACATACTCAGATGTTTTGTTCAGATAAATGATGAATGAAATTTTTTGTCGCATAAATCGGACCGAGGCATGGGATGGTCATAACATTACCCTTAGTACAACTTATGACAAATAAAATTTTAAAAAAAATATGAATTAACTGACAGTTACTGTATTAGTTTTAGGCGATGCCGAACTACAGGTCTCGAATGTTCTTACATTTCAATAATATTGTGTAGATAATATTGATCACCGATTAAATAAATTACATGGCGCCGATAGATAATGAATTGCTGTCTGCATACATAATCAGGTGTTACTTGCAATCAGAGACGTAATAAATTAAATCTATGAGTAATGTGGTTCTGCCAATCAGATTAGCTCTCAACAGCATGTAGTGAAAACTACGATTACGTGTTCAGAGTGCTTCGATAATTAATCATCGAGAGAGTATCTATATATTAATACGTGAAACAAAAACTTTGTACCCCTTTTTACGAAAATTGCGCGGACGGAGGAGTATGAAATTTAGCACAGTCAAAGTTTATATGGAGAAGGAGGGGCGAATCCTAATATTTATATAAAATATGAATAAGAAATACATTAAATTAATGAAAAAACACTACACGCACACAACCATGCATTTGACACACACAGTCGAAGCGCGTAACTATGGTTACATATATCAATATATAATGAGATATATCAGCAATATCTAACAGGCAAACTTTGGTCGAATTTCGAGCACTAGGCGACCGCTAGTTTATAATAAGCATGTCTGAGCATGCACATATACACACAAATATGTATGACTAAGTACAACCATTGAATAATAATTCAGCGCACTGGTTGAGGTCGTAAGTACGTCTAAAATATTGAGGTGATAATTGCAATGTGCCTCCAAACAGATCATTTGTCGACCTCTTTACACAATGCTAGCCAACGGGGCATACCGGTGGGTGGCATGGTACTGATTTTCCAATAAGGTTGCGCTACTGCGATGTTTAGGTAGCAACACACTAGGATTAATTAGTGTCGCGAGGGACTTAACAGGGAACACCCAGGCTCAAAAACTATTTGTATATCACACAAATTTGTTCCGCGTGGGGATCGAAGCCACAACACTCGGCGCAGTGGCAGTTAAGAAGCTACCACTTAAACCACTACGCCATACATGCAGTTTTGCATAGCAGTTGAGTAAAATTGATAAGATCAAGCTTACTGGCACAGTTGTTGACAAGATGAAATAGGAAGAATTAACTAACAATGTTACATTTACAGACAAAACATATTGATATCAGTCTGACTGCAAATAGTCGACAAGATACGATGCCCTTGAACTCATTTGTTGCAAATCTTTTAAGTATTTTTTTTGTTTTATTTACCTTTAGTATTGCAATATGACTTTGTCTGTGCTTACAATAATTTGGTAGTAGTAGTATTGAATATCGATAGAGGCAGATTGCCCATCTGGTGTCCACCAAAATACATATCCATGTATTTTGCAAAATAATTAGGTTGGGTAGGCGTAGAGCACATGCGCCATTGTACCCCTAGGCACATGCCTAGTTTGCCTTAAGGATAATTTGCCGCTGAATATTGAAAGGTTAGAATATCCTCCTGAAGTACTTTTGTATTTACCGTGATATTATATAGCGGCAACTAACAACACAGCCATTCGATAATAACAATATAACTATTGCCCCATCAAACAAGCCTTACGAACTCTCACAAACAGATCAACAAAATCCCACACAGCACATATAAACATCGATACTCAATAAAAATATCGAAAGCACTTACTATTAATTCGATAGCGAGTCGGTATCTGTAGATAAGAAATAAATTATCTGAACATTGTGTATCAATTAAAACAATCGATTTTCGTACAGGGTTTTCGCGTTAGTGTTTTCGGAGTCAAGGTTTTGACTAGTATTGTTTGTGTTAAACTATAAAACGGCTGTACTGATTGGTATAAATATAGTTCTATGGCACGTGTGTGAAGTGTATATGTTTTTTTGTTAGTTGTGAGTGGATTTATAAATTAATAAAAGATAGTATTGATAAAGATTACTACGTATACTTGTGTTTCTTGCCACATATACACAACATAATTATAAATAGTAAAACTTTTGGAACTTGAATAGCCAAGCTAAGGGGTACGGGAAATATAATTTCGAGAGTACTTTTATGACTTCGGGCAGTGTATTTGATTCAGAAAAAAGAGAGCGATTAAGAAAGACCCTTGTTTGGTAAAGATCTTTTCGGAGTTGTGATTAGATGCATGCGGTTACTGGATCTTTAATGTCGATAGAACAATTTTGCTTTGACGTTGATTAGAAGAACTTTTATTTATCAGAGATATGACACTGTATTTTGTCAAGGATGAGTGAAAACGAAGAAGAAGTCTAATGACATTATCCGGCTATGGTAAGGATAATGAGAATGACTACTAGAGAAACATAAGGAACGAGACATTCATTTCTATTACCCAACAACAGTGTCACAAAATATAGATCGTCGACATTGCTTCAACCCTGTCTCATATATTGAAACAGTCTTAACATCAGGGAAAAAAGTAATCAATTAAAATAATTGTATTGAAGAAGATTTGTACATGGTGCCATGTTGATATACACATAGAAACCCAAATGTACTGTCAATACCTATATACTTGGTTGTTTTTAAAGAAAATGAGGGGAGTGTAACATATGAGTATATGTAAAATATTTATTTAAATTAGCACCAGTAATATCTAACGGCTGCTCCTACACAAATTTAACCAGCCTGAGCTGTGTATACTTTTAACTTAACCTTCTCTACACTAGGTGGAAAAATCTCGAAAAGCGTCCACGACACTCCTTATATCTATCCAAACGAGTGTTTCATAAACAAAAATAAAAGTAAATGTAAAAGCGCCTACGAAGTGAGTGCTCTGTTTAGTGTAATAAAGACTAAAGTGCGCAAGCATGTTGGTATCTGAAAGAATACCGGAGGTGCCTAAAAGCTATGATGCGAACAATGAATTGTCTATTATGCATTGGTCTCAGCAGTTCGAGTCTCGCGCGCAGTTTTGGAAAGGTTTGTATCTATCGCTATAGAGTCCTTGTTTTTAGATGTCTTATTTAAATTACGGATAAATTTAAAATATAAAATAATAATAAAAGATAAATTTAAATGTAATATTTAAAATATGAGATAAAAATAATTAATATCTTTAATTATTATTTGATGAAAAAAGGATTGGAAATAATGTGAAATAACGTCAGACTTTACAGTGCGTACCCGCTGTAATCACCCAAACAGGGTGAAGATAATTGCTAATCCCGATGAAAGTCTACTATGCAGTTTTCTATTGGTACCTTAGTACCCCAGCCAGCTCATCTCTCTATGAAGGAGTACCATTTATCTATACTAATATTATAAAGCTGAAGAGTTTGTTTGGTTGAACGCGCTAATTTCAGGAACTACTGGTTCGAATTGAAAAATTATTTTAGTGTTGGATAACCTTTTTTTCGAAGAAGTCTATAGGCTATATAACATCACGCTACGACTCACGGGAGCGGCGCAATAACTTTAACGCGGGTGAAACCGCGACCGACGCGATGCCTAATTGTTATTGTACATATTCCTTTGTTGGAAATCCTTAAATAAATAACTAGAGTAAAGAAATAGAGAGTGCACTTGTGTTTGCGCACGCACTTGTGCACTATAATATCTTTAGTACAGATGGCTGATCTCCTTTAAAATTGGCCGCCATGATCGGAATTCTATCTGCAGGACCTTACCTAAGATATTAATTGCGTTTTTTGTCTACAGAGCGTGACAAAATCCATGAACAAGAGAAGAAGGCGTTGAATGCAGAACTAGAAGCAGAGAGACAGAGTCGACAGAAGTTATTATCAGCACAGTATGAGTTGCAAGAGAGAATAGACTCCTTGCAAAGGTGAGTAATATTTCGGTCTCTTACTATAGTAAGGTGGAAAAAGCCGGATAACTGCAGTAATTTCTAAATTACTGCAGTTATACGGCTGATGTCGCCAAGTGGCTTGTGCTACAGCGTTACATGGATAGCATAGTGGTGTGATATTTCCACATGAGCCAGGGTGTAACAGGTTCGATTCTTATAGCGACAAAAATCTGTGTTTGTCATAAAGCTGTTTCTGGCCGGATTGTGTGGACTGGTGGATAAATACCTGAATATTAGTACCAGTTCGTCAGATTTTAAACACTACTATAATTTATATCTATATATATAAAACTCTTCCGTTACTGAGTGACTGACAGACAGCGCACAGCCGAAACTATTAGGCGCAAGAAGCTGAAATTTGACATGTATGTACCTTGGGTACCGTAGGGGTGCACTAAGAAGGGATTTCTCGCAATTCCCACGGGATTGGGAAGAAATGGATAAATAAAATAACATTTGCGGGCGAAGCTGCGGGCATCTTCTAGTGTAAATATAAAACAGTAGCTAACGGATTGTATTGTATTTATTTTAATGTGTTTGTGTTCTAATGATACTCGTATTGCAGGACGCCAGTGCCGAAGGAACACAGAAGATCCTTGTCTGATGCCAGCAACAATTCACAACAAGAAACTACTGTGGAAGATGTAAGTATTTGATTTATTATTTGTAAACAGATATATATCCATTTTTACCTTGAGTATATCATGCTTATTGATATAAACAATCCTTGGCTGAACTGAAAGAATAATTTGCAATAACCTCTTATTTCCACAAGTCAACAAATTCGTCGTCTTCATTCTTAAGCCTGTTATCGGACGCTATATCTTTAACTAGCCGACATGCGCAACTTTGCTGCATATAAGAGAATATTTCCTGTTTTTGCAACATTTTTCATTACTGCACTGCTCCTATTGATCGTAGCGTGATGTTATATAGCCTATAGCCGTCTTCGATAAATGGGCTATCCAACACTAAAATATATATTTTTTTTCGAACCAGTAGTTCCTGAGATTAGCGCGTTCAACCAACCAAACAAACAAATAAACAAACTCTTCAGCTTTATAATATTAGTATAGATTAATTAGCCTATTATAGTTCACCAGACATACTTCTCAGATTTTACGCTACAATATCCGGTAAGCGCCTTCCGCCTACCGCATCCAGCCTAACCTAAAACATTATAATTGGTAATTGCTAAATTATTTTTTTATTTGCAGGACTATGGCTATGGGTCTGTTAGATCGGTGGAGAGCACTAGGCCAGCGTTGGAGGCCGTCAACTGGTCTGCCGGCTCACACAATGGTCCCACGATGCCGGTGAGAAAACTCAATCTGATAACAGGTCGTAATGTCAAAGATACAGAGATTTGAATCGGCGGTGATAGCTCAATGATGAGGTATCCTGAAACTTAAAGATTTATTTTGGAATGAGGTAGTTTTTAAAGTTCCAAAAAACTCTTATACAACAACTTTGTCCGTCCGTCTGTTACACAATTTTCAACTCAAGAACCGTAAGAGCTAGAGACTCGCAGTCAATGCCATTCGACTCAGCATAGTCGATATACCCCCGAAATGACTATGACCTCTGACCTCAACGTCACGTGATACCATTGTTTTCGAACTCCAAGATTTACGACAATTCATTGCCGTTTCTCACTTGTTATATCTACGATTTAAATCGGCTTTATATATAAATTACATGTCATACTTTCATACTTTTCATACATTATAAAAATACATCATAATGTGGTACTGTTCCCTGGACTAAGTAACAACCTGAATTCCACGGAACAGTGCCTTCTCCATATCTTAGTTCTAAGTTTAACATTTATGTTATTTAATGAAAATTAATTAATATAGATAGGCATAGAACTAAATGTATGAACCTCTGATTCCTAAATTAGGTAACACCTGTATCTTAGGAATCAGTAGCTTCTACCGTACATTGTGGCTAAGATACAGTAAACAATTAATTACATTTGCATATAAGAAAAAAAGTAGGTATTAGTACATAAAAGATAAAATCACAAAATAAAGAATATGGACTTTACACTTTTTGTTTCCTTCTTTAGTGCAATGTGTATATATGTGATGTGTCTGCGTGTGTGTGTATGTGATGTCTGCGTGTGTGCGTATGTATTTATGGGCATGTGTGTGTATACATATATATTAATGTGAACGCGTTTGCGTATATGTGTAATGTGAATGTTGTGTGTTTAATATTGTAGGGGTTAACCAATTAGCCTCTCTGTTTCCTGGTAAGTTAGATTTTGTAACCAAGGTTTGATCTTTTTTATTACTTCAAACTTATTTAATTTAAGTAAAGAGAGGTGTTTATTTAAAAGATTGTATAATTTGCAACCTAGGTAGTGGTGCTGATGTTGTGCTATTGTGGTACGACATTTAATTGGCGGTATTACTGGCATACCTCTACGCTTTGCAGCGTTTTGCTGTGTGCACGGGACAGTTTTATGCTTACGAAGAGTAATGCGGAGGATGAATAACTGTCGGACAGTTAACATTTTACATTCCCGATATAGAGTCGTTGTTGGAAATCGACGTCGCTTAAAAGTCATTACTTTTAAGACCGCTCTTTGTGCCCTCTCAAGGTTTAAGAAAAGTGTCTTATAGGTTCCACCCCATACTGCTATACAGTAAGACATCACCGATTGGCATAAGCTAGTGTAAACCAAACGTAATGTATCACTGTCTGCCGAGTGCCTTAGATTTTTAAAGATATATATCAGTCTTCTGATTCTTGGTACGAGGTTTTGAATATGCATGTGCCAGTCAAGTTTTTCATCAATATAAACGCCAAGATATTTTATATGTGAAACCATATTTATAGCCGGGCAGGAGTAGTAGCTATTTGATCGAAAACACCGATGTCCTACAATGATGGCTGATTCGGCTGGAGGTTTATTGGTTTTTGAGAAAGCAAAACGGATACATTTAGTTTTGACCAAATTAACAGTCAGGAGATTCGCTGGTAGCCAACTCATGACTGTGCCTAAAGATGATTCGGCGTGATATTTTGCTTGTGACCAATCCTCGCCGTATGCCACAATTGCAGTATCATCTGCGTATGTGTAAATATTACAGTTCGGTATAGAGAGTTTGCATAGTTCATTAAGGTATATTATAAAGAGTGTGGGACCCAAGACACTCCCCTGCGGTACGCCGAAAGAGATGGCATCCTCGTCACTAATTAGCGAATTGATTTTGACACACTGAGTTCGTTGTGATAAATAGTCCTTGAAGATATTATGAGTAACGTCACGTATACCAATTTTTTCTAGTTTAGATAAGAGGATGGGTATAGAAACCGTGTCGAAAGCCCTTGAAAGGTCTAGGAAGATACCGTAACACTTAAGTTTTTTGTCTAATTTTTGTATAACGTTTTCTGTGAGATCCGCTACTGCATCTTCGGTAGAGACACCTTTAGAGAAACCGTACTGGTTTCTGCCAATAATATTAAATTTCTGCAAGTAATTGGTTAAGGAATTATTGAGAATTCGTTCCAAGATTTTAGAAAGAGTAGTTAATACCGAAATTGGCCGATAATTTTCGACACGGTTCCTGTCACCACCTTTATATATGGGATGTACAAGAGCTTTTTTAAAGGCATTTGGGAATACGCCTTTATTAAGTGAGAGATTACAGATATGAGTAATAGGCGGTATAAGTACATCTTTTGATTGCTTAACTATCCTAGAAGAAATGTCGTCCCATCCTGTCGCACAGTCGGAGCGGAGCCTCAAGATTATTCTTTCGACTTGTCCTTCGTCCACTGGAAGAATAACCATGGAATTTCTTTGTGAAAATTTAGTGCTGGACTGAGAGTTAGGAGGATAGGTGGTAGTTGAGGTTATGCTTTCTGCTAAATTTCTCCCAACATTAACGAAGTATTGGTTTACTTTATTTATTGAAGATTTTTCATCAGAGCTAATTTTAAGTAGTTCATCAACGGAACGTGAGGTGCCTTGTGTATTTGTTACTTTTTTAATCACATTCCAAGTAGCTTTAGGATTGTTTTTGGCTTTTGAAAACCCATTTTTTTCGTAGGCCTGTTTTAAACCACGTAATAAGTTAAAGCAAAAGTTTCGGTAGCGTGTATACGTAGTTTTTAAAATTTGGTTTTTCGGATCCTTTTTAAGGTTTGCATGCATTTGATCTCTGTTTT
Organism: Catocala sponsa; assembly: GCA_963564715.1. Taxonomy (NCBI): domain Eukaryota; kingdom Metazoa; phylum Arthropoda; class Insecta; order Lepidoptera; family Erebidae; genus Catocala; species Catocala sponsa. The sequence continues at coordinate 6,739,500 of OY751355.1, forward strand.
TTATACAGCGCAGTAATCCGGGCGTAATCCACGGCTTTATGATACGTGTTTTACGAGAAATCTTAAGTGTAATAGTATTTCTGTGCACAACAGGTCCTAAAAGCTCTAATAATTTGTTTGCGGCTAGGTTGGGATCTGTTTCAGCAATTACATCCTGAAAAATTAATGATATCTACTTCGTTTTTAATAGCTATATAATTAATTTTAGTTTTTGTTTGCGCCAGTGTATGGAAATAATTGTGATGTAGATTTAGAATTAATATTGTAGGCAAGTGATCCGTAATAGAAGATTCTATAATGATGGAAGTGGTTGGAAGTGATGTTTTTATCAGAATGTGATCGAAACAGTTTTCTAGTCTAGTTGGATATACATGTGCAGGTATAAATCCTAGAGCTGAGATGAACGTAAGGTATTCGTTAGAATTGCGGTCTATATTATTTTGGGGTTTAATGTCAACATTAATATCGCCCATTAGAACAATGTTTTTATAAGAACTTAGAGACTGGACAGTAATTTCAAGTGACTGGTAGAAGTTGTCCAGTACGTTATGTGATGGAGATCGATAAACACATAGAATCGCTGTATCGCCAACGGAACACAAAAGACAGTTAGCATCATCAAACATTGGCTCGCTGACAGTACATTTCAAGTTGTTTTTTGTGAACACAACAACACCGTCATTTTGACTGATATTATTTGTTGAATTATTTGAGATATATCCATTCAATACAGGTAGAGGGCCTGATACTTTCAGCCAACACTCTGAAAGAATTATTATGTCAAAGTCTGTATTAGTTAATGTCATTAGAGCTAGAAAATCTGAGAAGTTTTTCTTTATACTCCTAATATTAATATGAATTATTTTAAGACTTCTGGATGAGTTCGTTATAAAATTGTTACATTGCTCTGGAGTTGTTAGTACTGCATTTGAAATATTGAAATGGTCCAAGCCTTCTGTTATATATTCCTGATCAACCATTTGGAGATTTAGTCAAATGCCAAGTGGAGTAAGTACCATAATTATGCCCAATGAAAATAAAGTTATATACCCCTTCAGATTGGGATATGTGTACTTCACTTATAAGATTAGTTTTTGTTTGTGGTGTATGATTGAATGGACGCGTGGGTGTAAGTATAATGTGATTATTATAAAAAATATAAATACTGATTCTATACTGATCACAACGATCAAAAGAGACACATGAGATAAAAATGAATTCAAAATTCAAACAACTTAAACTAAAAGGTATTAAACCATGGCAAATACAATAATAACAGAAAGAAAAGGTAATACTATTTGCTGGGAGGTGACAGTTTGTATGATTCCTTGTGTTATTTAGGTAAAACATTTGTAAGATTCTGCTCAGAATCAATACGAAAGTATCTGTCTGTTTCGGTTTTTCGAATAAAAATATAGCCGTTTGATATCCAGCAGAATCGATACCCATTTTGTTTAGCGAATTGTCTTGCTTGAAAAAATAGTCGTTTAGTTGTTCCTGGTAAATGCTCTTCAGTGTAAACAGCAGTCTTATCGCCATCTAAACCAAGGTGCCTTGTATTTAATTTTTCACCCACTGGATGAAGTTTGTTAAAATTTCGTGTTGCCATAAGAAAATTCCGTTGTTTCTGAACTGTTGTAAAGTCGGTTACAATAGTTTTAGGAGCATTTGGTTTGCCGGGTAATCGATACACGTCTCGTATATCAGAGACTTGAACGTTCATCGAGATTGCCTTACTTGCTTTTTCAACAATCGATACCAGATCTTCGTAAGTTTCTTTTTCTTTGCTGGGGATGTTTCTCAGTTCAATAGCAGATGTTCGTGAAAACGATTGCATGTCTTGAAGTTGCTTTTTCAAATTTAAGATGATCTCCATATTTTCTTTGCTCTCCTTCTCCAGCAATCCTATCTTATTACGCATATCCTCATAAGCCTTATTTATGTAGTTCATAGCTTCTTGTATGTCGCTGTTTGACTTTTGTATAGTAGTGCACTGTAATTTTAGATCTGTTATGTCAGAAACCAGCCTAGTTAAGATTAAATTCTGCTCCTCCTTCCATGTTGTGAGCATTTGTTTGATTTCGCTTTTGAAATCTGCTAGTAAATTATGGGTTACTTGGTTTTCCTTTATCTTAGGCGACTCGACTCGTGGACGCTTAGTCCTGATGGTAACATTTGATCCCTCCTTGCCTGATTCTGTTATCAGAGTTACTAGATCTGAGTCTGAGTGACTGATGTTGGTTTTGGGAGTGCTCGGTGGTGTGCGTCTCAAAGACATATTTATTAGTACACACTCGATGGACAATAATTATGCAACAATAATAATTTCTTGCAAAAATGTAGAAAACAATATTTAAAAAATAGGACACGAATAAAGGCCCAGGAACAAAATTCTCATAAATTTATTTTGTATTATTGTTGCGAATGCACACTAATAAAAGCCCACGCAGAGTATTTAGTACTGGTATGTCCGTCCAAAACGTCGTAAGTGTGCGGCAAAGAGCGTCGCTTACGCGTTTACCTCGAAGATCTCTCGTAATTGTAAAGACGGTTGGTTGAATAAAAATTTCTGATAGTGTAGGAAATTAACTTGCTAAAATGTGTGATATCCTGTGTTTATTTTGCAAAAATTCAATTACTCACAGTTCGTGTGTTTGTTGTGCTGGAATATTTGCACTATCTTTACAGTATATCTTGAATATCAACCATGTAAAGAAACCTAAAATGGACTGTTTACTCAAATATTATGATACTGAATATAGACCAACATACTGAATTTATATGTTTGCTAGGTGGCGGACGCCGGGCTAGTTCTGCGCATGCGCAACAGAATATCTGCGCTACAGAGCGAGTTGTCCAGGACTACGAAGAGAGCCAATGATTTGGAAGAACGCATTATGAGTAAGTATTTTCAAATTGCCGTTTTGCATTAACCTGTCAATGCTTTGAAAGGCCAGACATAATAAAACCCTATTTTGTCTGGGCCGCTCCATAGGTTAAGAGAAGATAATAATTTATTTCGTTTTCCATTATGGTGAGCACTGATTGTCTTACTTCGACCTTGTTTCTGCAATGCCAAGGAAACTGATAAATTTTAATGTTTATGATCGGCAGTTGTCACTTGTCATGTCATGTTGTCATGTGGACAGTTGGTTTGTCAACCACCGAGAAGAATAAAAAGAAATAGTTTTGTCCTTCATCTATCGTTAAATATGAATATATATTTCGGTATATCTATGCCTCAACTGAAGCTTTATGAGACATAAAAGACTCATCCCAAATAATCAAACTGCAATCTCTCATTAATTTTCCGGCATTACTCTGTTTAGAAATATTGCAAATTCTAGTGACGTCATCACTACATATTTTTAATGGCAGTTTGAATGTGAAATGGGCGGTTCGCCCAGGTTCCAAAAGTGTGGCTGCTATGCCGGACGATGTCACAGCTAGGGCAATTTTTCTGTCGGATCGTACTTTTGCTAATAATAAATTTATTAAAAATGTTTTACCTGTGCCTCCAGGGGCATCTAAAAGAAACATATTACCTTAATTACTCGAAATTAATTTCGTTGCGCATTATTTAGATTTTGTTCTATCTCCTAAGGTATTCATTTAATTTGCATGGTGTAAAGCGGAAAAATAATCTTCATGAAATGCTTAAGCCAACTAATGTATTTAAAATAATAAGGATTAATACCGTATTTGTGTAAATAGCTTTCCAATTACCGCTTTATAATTGCCCATTTTTTTAAGTATTAAAGTGGATATAGTATGTTATCCTTAAGAGATAGACATATGCCATCGCGGACTTTTCTGTAGACCTATATAAGATACAGAATTCCACCATACATTATTTTGTTATATCTCAAAGGGTTTAGGCAGCGTTTTCGTTGAAAGCTCCTGGACGGCTTATTTTTTACGACATCTCCAACAAATATCGTTATATTTTAGCCAATCTATACAAAAACTTAACAAATTATATACTAAAACCTTCCTCGAGAACCACTCTATCCATTGGTGTAAACAGCATGTAAATTGGTGCAGTAGTTGTTGAGTTTATCGCGAACAGACAGACAGACAGACAGACGCGACGGAGGACTTTGTTTTATAATATGTAGTGATAGTGATGATGATATTGTTGTGAGAGAAATAAAGATATGTTTGTTTATGTTTATATCATGTATCTTATCTTATCTTGTGTGTGGGGGCCAGTCAGCACAGACCGGCGACACTTCGACCCAGTGGGATCTTTTGTGTCGGCCCCAAGATTCATCCCTTAGCTATCTCCTTTTGAATGTACTGCATTAGCCGCAGTGTACAATTCAGGGGGAGAAGCCTGAAGTCTTCAGGGTTTGGATATGCCAATCCCATCAGACCCATCCTAAGTTCAGCCAACGCGTCGCATTCACACAGTAGGTGCGATATCCTATGTAACGCTAATTGTAATTTTTTAATGTAGATCGTCATTCGTCCCCACCTACAAATCCCAACATAGACCGGTACAAGCTTGAAGAGTTGGAGATTGAGAACAAGAAGATGAGGGAACATCTGGACCGACTGCGGGCGGCCGGCGACTCTGTCCTCGTATCCAAGGAAATTATTGGTCAGTAGTTACCATCCTTACACGGTAGAGTCGATCAGTGCGCGCACCAACAAGTTCGGGTCCTCATACCTCTGCCGAACGATCAAGGCATGGAATATTCTCTGCCAAGGCACGTGTTTCCTTCCTTCAATCCTTGGTCCTTTAAGCGGGGCGTGAAAAAGCACCTTGTCAGGCCGTCAAAGTAGGGACCTCAACATCGCCTCAACTGCTATGAAGATGGCGTAGAGGCTATTGCTCTTGGACCACATGACTGCTTACCATCAGGCGGAGTATGGTGAAATTGACAAGCAAAATAAAATAAAAATGATAATCCTTAGTAAAACATTCTAACGGTGTATAGTTCATTATTCCTTACGTATCTCATTTCGCAAAAGAACCGAGCCTGCGAGGATGAAATGTAGTAAAAGCCAAAATACTATTTTTAAAAAGAGCCAATGAACAAAAAACTCAACTTTGTTACATGCACTGTTTTGAGTGCTTTTATAAAACAACTAAAAAAGGTTAACAAAGCTTTTTGTAGCTATTTATCTTCCATAATTATAAAATAATAATATTGACAGCAATTGTACGGCCTCGATGGCTTAGTGGTTAGTGTAACAGACTGCCACGCCCGAGTTCGCGGGTTCGATTCCCGCACGAGTCAAACATTTGTGTGCATGAACATGGTTGTTTGTCTTGGTCTGGGTGTTCCTATGTATAATATGTACGTATTTACAAAAAAAAGTATATGTATGTATGTTTATCCATTGTCTAGTACCCATAGTACAAGCTCTGCTTAGTTTGGGCTAGATGGTGTTGTGTATGTGACAGAATATTATATTATAATTGTGGCGAGTTGCAGTAAGTATATGGTATTTTCTAGATCGTAAAATTCTTTTTTACCTTGCGAGTTTTGAAGATTTAATAAATACACAGATCCATGCAGCTCGAAAAACTGACTAAGGTTACATGAATAACTCATTTTCGCCAAATGGCTTCTACAACATTTCATCCTCGAAGTTTGAAAGATATCATACTAGTAGTTAGATACAATAGCTAGTATACAAATTGTCTGATAGACGGCACTAAATTCAGACCATATTACACAGGACCTAAATATAAGTGGTGAATGTAAGCTTATAAGTCTAGTGTGAATGGAACAGTCGCAAGGGGAAGACCTAGGCGAATGTATTTCGATCAGATCGGAGACGTTATGGACAAAAGCCAGGTTAAGAGGAAGGAAATGAAAGTGAATGATGCCAGAGAAGTGTGTCAGGATCGTAGCAAATGGAAATCCGTAGTCTCTGCCTACCCCTCTGGGAAACAGGCGTGAATCTATGTATGTATGAATGTAAGGCTGACGCTACATTAGTCCGCGACACGACCTGCGATATGTAAGCGATAAAAACAAATAATCTTTGATTTGTTTATGCGATAGAAACAACATTAGTGTAATCACGGCATCGGCTACATCAACTTGTCAGCGAAATTGAAGCGAATTCATTAAAAAATTTCGGTTATAATGTAGCCATACCATGTTTATATCGTTTCGCTTTCACAGGCGCATCGCGAAGCGCTGCCTGCTGTAGCCTCAGCCTTAGTGTTATATACTCCTGCCTAACCCTTCACCTTTGTATTGGTGATAGTATGTAGTAAATTTTTCTTATTAGTCTTATTTAGTAAACTAGCTGACCCGCGCAACTTCGTCTGCTTCATATAAGAGAATTTTACCCGTTTTTGCAACATTTTCCATTGATGCTTCGCTCCTATTTATCGTAGCGTGATATTATGTAGCCTATAGCCTTCGACAATAAATGGGCTATGCAACACTAAAAGAATTGTTCAATTCGAACCAGTAGTTTCTGAGATTAGCGCGTTCAACTAAACAAACAAACAACAAAGACAAAACTCTTCAGCTTTATAATATTAGTACCTAGAAAGTGTAGAGATCTATCTTTATGTACACCTTTTTTGTCATCTCTACGTATTTATTAGAGAATATGCTTTGTATGAAAGTAGTGATTGTTTGTTTAACATAAAAGACAAGTAAAATAATAATCCTATGCTTCTTATCTTAGCTTATATGGGGGCCAGTCGGTGCAGACCGGTAACACTTCGACCCAGTGGGATCTTTTGTGTCGACACTCTCCCAATAACAACTGCCATAGATGTTAATGGCAGCCGGGACGTTGGTCCCGGCTGCTCCGTGCCTCGGAAAGCACGTTAAGCCGTTGGGCTAAACGTGCTTTCCGAGGCACGGAGCAGGCGATAATTGTCAATCAATACGCACATAATTTCGAAAAGTCATATAAGTTCCGAAAGTCAGAGGTGCGCGACGTGGGTTCGAACCCGAGACCCTTTACATTGCAGTCTGTTGGTCACCCCACTGAGCTTCCGCTGCTCAATCCTATACTTAAACACAGTCAAATTAATGCTATAGTCATAGTGTTAAATGCTGTTTTGGATTAATTTATTTGTTTAGTTGATGGTAGTTAGCAATGGTAGAATATGCATATTATTTTATAAGCAACAGTAAATAGCTTTAAAAATCAGTTTTTTTCTAAAAACAGCATCACCATCAGTACCAAAATCAAGGCGCAAATAATCTTCTCCTGTCAAAGTCTTGAAATGCCAGACATAATTGAAACCCATTGTGTCTGGTCGCCAGTGCGCCGCTGTCACTCAATAGGTTAAAATTTTTGTATGTGATAAAGAGAAGAGTTGTGGTGGTCTATCTTCCTTGCATGCCTTAAATGGCCAAGGCATCACAATGTCGTATCGTGCGCTCATATTTGTCTTATACGTATGTATATGCATCACAGTGACATTACTCCCATTCCCAGATTTGAAAGGCATCTATGTTGTTTATTTTTAATTAAAAAGTCATTTGTGATTTGGATTACGGATAAGATTTCAATAAAAAGTGAAAAATGTGTTAGGGTGCTGCACAAAGCATCAAACTTAATTTGATAAAACTCTACGTGTATCACGTGATTTCATGAGTGCTGAAAAATATTTTTAATATATCTCGTTCTTTTTTAGAACAAATGAATATAATGCAGAAGGAGTTGGACAGGAGAAGAGACGAATGCATCCAACTCAAGAGTGTGCTGACGAACCAGGTAACTATAATAATAATTTTAATATTTAGCTTTCCAAAGAAGACTGCTTTCTTACTGTTTACTGTTGGTCATGTGACATTCGTATGAGCTTACGTTTATGGCCGATAGTGGTTCTTGACGCCCGGGTTGGTCAAAGGATTATATTAAATATATTGCTACGAAATTCTCGGCGGCAAGTTAGAACTGGTCGCCTATTACAATATGCCTATAATATAACTGGCCAAATGTGTGTCTGATACACTTCGTCTCGCGGTCTAATGACTTTAAAACTATTAAAAAAAACAAGGTCACATATTGCTTCTTTAGATTTTGATATTGATTTATGTCATTATCACATCACATATTAAAAAAAAAAACAATGTCTCAGAGTCCGAATGTCGGTCGTACAGTGTGCTATTAAGATTTTCTTTAAGACGACTTTCAGTATCTCTACTAATTCTGGTAGAAAGTCCAGTAGACGATATGTTAGCCTCTATTACGACTGACCTAAAAACATAGTTTGGCAAAACTACACTCACTTTTAAAGTACACCTGTCTGCTCCTTTAGACATTTAGGCGTGAATATATATTTAATAATAATATCAGCCCTGTATTAAACTGTCCCACTGCTGGGCACGGGCCTCTTCTCTGTGTGAGAAGGGTTAGGCCATAGTCCACCACGCTGGCCCAGTGCGGGTTGGCAGACTTCACATATCTTCGAGAACATTATGCAGAACTCTTAGACATGCAGCTTTCCTCACGATGTTTTCCTTCACACACATAACTTCGATAAGTCAGTGATGCGTGCCTTAGGATCGAACTCAATACTTTTGCGTGGCATTCCAACGGTTTCCCATTAAACTATTATATTACATATATATTTGTATGTATAAAAAATCAGCTATCGTATGTGTCCTCAAGACTCAAAAAGTAGTCGAGGTAAAGACTAAAATTTTAACACTACGTTGCGTTGATTACTTTAAATACTTTTAACTATAGCTGAAATTACCACGGGCTTAGGAATATTAGACTGTGCTACAGTGAAGTGTTCCTAGGCTTGCCTAGTATATTATGTATAATAATGCATTACGTAAAAATTGATTGTAATCTTAATACAATTGCTGAGAACTAGGATATTAAACTCAAGCAGCAGCTGTTGATGTTCCCAATTTTGTCCGCAATAATACTTAAGATAACACCAATTAACAAAAACATTCTCACTTTCATAACATTAGTAAGAATGCTATGTACATAATTATGTTTGTACATATTTCACTATGACATCTTAACGTGGGTAAGCACACGTCATAGTGGACGTGGTTATCTCATAAACTACGCACTGATATCTATGATAAGCGTTGATTTGTACAGATAAAAAAATCTGACATGTTTATTTTTATATAACGTGAGGTATGTCGGTTTGTTCGTACACTTGGATGAAACACATTTTACTTGTAATGTACAATGTTTATATAGGGCAATGAAATTTTAGTCGGCTATCTTTTGAATAATCCTAACTAATATTATAAAAGCGAAAATGAGTTTGTTTGTTTGTTTGTTACCTTTTCATGCCTAAACCATTGAACCGATCATCCTGAAATTTTGCATATACGTTGTCAAGTGTACAGAAACGGACATAGGCTACCTTTCATCTCAAAAAAATTACTGTTCCCGAAGAAAACAACAATAACGTTCTTATGACAATAGATAGCGCCACGTGTCTTTCGAATCATGATTGAATTATATTATTACAAGCAGAGTACAACCCGAATTGATTGCCAAATTCTAAATTGACGCGAGCGAAGCCGCAGGCAAAAGCTAGTATGTAAATAAATATATTTTTAATGTGAAGGTGACGAATAATATAATAAATTGTAGAATTTAAGCCTATGAGCATGCACTGATTCCTAAAGCAAGCGATATAAAAATAAAGTAGCTATCACCTGATTTTCCTTGCATTTTGATTGAAGCCCAGATACGGCCCAAGTTTCAATCTATTTTCTTATCAAATCAACATGATATGATTTTTAATTTAATAAGAAAATAGTATTAGTCCACAAGGTGAAACAAAAAACCTGGTATAAGGGTCGCGGGAAGCGGGTGGATGCGAGTGGCCCAAGACCGGAATGTGTGGCAAAGCTTGGGTGAGGCCTATGCCTAGCAGTGGACGTCTTTCGGCTGAGATGATGGTGATAATGAAGAAAATAGTTTGAATGGACAAAAAGACAGAATCATTTTTTGTATAATATATATGTATGGCTATACTTAAGGAAAAGTAATAGTTTGGTATATAGCAGTAACACTAAGTTCGATGTTAATACAAAAAACTAACAGACAGATCCGTAGCACACTATCAGTATATGCTCCAAATATTTTCTTTCACGACATTCAGTATTTGCGTTTGTCTGCGATCTGACTGACATATTTGATAACACTAGTCTCAAAACGGGCAGTGTTTATTATTTACCTGTTAAAAGCTAAATAAAATAATATTTTTAAAGGACGTTTCGTATAGTGGTGTTGTGAAGTACAGAAAATAATATATTATTAATTAAAGTAACATACAAAGTGAACCGTAGGTTAGTTAAGTTCCTGGTTATGTAGTTACATTTGTTATATATTTATATAAGAGTGGTTGACATTAATTACAAACATGGTATTAGTGATGTGCCCAGAGTTCCAGTGTGGTGGCAAGCCTGACAGATGTTTTTAACAGGGTGTATCGAAAGCCAAATTATCGAATATCAATTGATCGACTACTATAAGTCGAACGTTCATATTATCGAAGACTAAAATGGGATCTAATTATATTTTTTGTGTTTTTCTTGTATTCTATAGACAAATATTCAGTATGATGATATTTGGATAGAATGAATGCGAATGCATTGAACGCTCGATCAAACAATCAAACAAACATTCAATATTTTGAATACTTGATGTATTGAGTGTACGATATATTAAATGTTCGATTTATTATCCATTCGATATTATGAACGTTCGAATATTTAGACGTTCGACTTATATTCGATTATTTGGCATAGTACATCCTTTTTAACAGTGTATGTGTGCTTCTGTTAGGTTAAATATATTACGTTATTCTAATCAAGCAAGTCAGGCTTTAAAGCTTTATGTATGAGACGCCACTGCATAATATAATTATTACTTCCATTACATACAATTTTCATTAAAATAAACTTCTTTCTATATTTAAAAATAACTTAAGTTTAACATGTGACTTAATTTCAACTCTAGTTATAATATAACATTATTTTAATTTAAAAATGGCGTTATCTTTAACGGGTATAAAGGTATCAAAAACGATGTTTATGGATAAACCGATACACAGGAGCAATTTCTATTATTGTCAAAATGAGGTATGTGTTTTTGTTCATATATTCAAATATTATAAATAACTAAATTTATATACTTCAATAGCCATGGGTAGAGTCTAAGGTGCCAAATCCATAGCTTATTTATCAAATTTATAATGTAAGCTATTATACATTAAATAATTTTATTACAAAATTACGTTGGTGGCTCATGCAGAGCAATTTCTACAGCCATTTTTTTGTGGAAATACCCATTATAATTGATTTATAATTGACCTACATAATTCGATTCATAATAATTTATATTATAAATATGAAATTTAATATGTTTGTGTAAATAATGAGAGATGACCTATAATAGATTGCTATACATTTGTATGCCATTTGAAATGGCTTAATGGGCTTGTACTATCGTAAAAAAAAAATAACATCAATGTACCCTGTTTATAGCAAATAAAGACTTTTCTAATTCTTATTTAGTGTCGTCTGCCACGGTCACTAAATAATTGTATATCTAGCAGTCAAAGGGATAGGTAGATATATACATCACGCTAACCCTAAGCCCTCGTACTACTACTGAATATTGTCTAACAGAAGACTCAGTAATACTTAATCAATCTAGAATCCCACGATCGACTAAAAACATAAGCATACAGCAATGTCACAGGACCAATGAGTATAAATTATTACAACTAGGTACATATATAGGTATATAATCATTAAATTATGCGTGAAATATTATATATAAGTATAACAATAATAAGATATTAATGTATATAATGTACTTTGTTCTTGCCCATGAAAGAAACCATGGTTCCAAGCGCTGAAAAATGTCGTGAGTAACTTATATCATATGATTCAACACTCGTCTGCTTCACACGCTTTTTTATTATTTGAATACAATTTTTACTTTTACCTAAATATGTAACTAACTCCAAATGTAGTTACCGTTTTGTAGCACCACGCGTTCAGAATTCCTCTATGTTGAAATAACTAAACATTAATTAACTTTGCCCACACATACACATATCCACACAGGTAGACATGACAAGTGTTACAAGTTATGTAAATAATATACCCATTAGTACTAATTAAAATAAACAAGAAGTACAGTAATTAGTTATTATTTAATTCGTATGGACTAACATCTTAACACGAGTTTAAAAGCTACACCCCCCATGCAACTTTGCAACTGACAAATTTCACTTTGCTGTTTTTAACCCCCGACACAAAAACTACGGGGTGTTATAAGTTTGACGTGTCTGTCTGTGTGTGTGTGTGTGTCTGTCTCTGTCTCTGGCATCGTAGCTCCCGAACAGATGAACCGATTTGATTTAGCTTTTTTTTGAAATGTGAATTCTTAGCTATGTTTGATGAAAATTGGTCCAAAATCGCCGCCGCCACAAAATAGCGGATTACATATTATTTTTTCACAACCCCCTTTATATGGGTATCAAATGAAAGGACTTGACTAGTAGAATACTATACACTATGATATTTATTATTATTTCAAATACAAGCTGGCCGCCACCGCAAAATGGCCGAGTACTATTTTAAGTATTTTGTGTCAGGGATTTTAAAATTTTTAATTTATAGTTATTAATATAATTTATAGTATTCTGTTATAAAGAAGTATTCGGGTAATATTTATGTGTTCATGTAAGATATAAAATATATATTTTTTTAAATCTTTATTTCCTTTGCTACAGTAACTTAGATGTATTACATAATAATATGTAAACTCGCCAAACTTAATTGTTGAACGGCGAGAAGCGCTCTTAATTCTATTACTTAATCTACGTTATACACATTAAACAAAATAAAAACACATTAAAAATATAAAACGAAAAACAAAAGGTAACGTAACTAAATATTATTATTCTAATTTAAGTCAGTGGTATATATGTACATTTTGCATTAATATACCACTAATCCCATAAATTCCACTAATTTATATTTTTCTTCAGATTTTTTTTGCACAGAGGAAAAAAATCTGAAGTGTCCTCTAAAATATAAAACACAATATGTCAAAAATTAACTTAGTCTATTAATGCAGATCTTGCAGCTTTTTCATGATTTAATATTCTCTCTTTAGTGGCCATGCCATTTTTTAATAAGCTATGTTATATTTTTAGTTACCAAAAGGTAGACATAACTATTTCTATGTTTTTTGTTTTACTTTTAACAACAGCATTTGCCCTTACTTTGCAATTTTCAATATTGAGCTCTATATATACAGACGGTGAACTTAAAATCGCTCGCATCGTCGAACTACGGGTCTGACGTGGACATCATAAATGAAGATGGCGAACTGGCGACGGCTTACGAAGCGCAGAAGGGTATCAACAGGTACGTTTCATATTTATTTGGCTTGACTTGGTTCGACTACTGTGCTCCGCGAGGTCGGAAGGTGACAAATGCTGTTTCCGTGTCAAGCAGTATTATTGGGTTTTTGGATTATAATTCTTAGGGCATGTCCTACCACCTCCAGATAGCATATATCTTTAAGATAAAAGTCTCGTCATCTCTCTTCTTTAACCTAACATGAGTGAGACAGCATGCGGTTTATCTTTCGGATAACTATTACTTGTTACTTGTAGTACTGACCGCTACTCTTGAATATATTACATATGGCAGATATAAATTAATAATAATAATAATATTCTATCACATACACACAACACCATCTAGCCCAAACTAAGCAGAGCTTGTACTATGGGTACTAGACAATGGATAAACATACATAAATACTTTTATTTTTTCTAAATGCGTACATGTAATATATACATAGAAACACCCAGACCAAGACCAACATTCATGTACATGCACACAAATGTTTGACTTGTGCTTTGAATCCAACCCGCGACCTCAGGCGTGGCAGTTGGTTACACTAACCACTACGCCATCGAGGCCGAAATTCAACCAGAAAGAGAAAATCCGGCTTACTCCTGCAAACAGTATTTTAAATTAAGCTATCAACATGAATTTACTAGCATTTTTAAGAGAGGCAAGAAAAGTTGTCGTTAAATAAGTATCTCAGCGTCATCTATAAAATAGTTTATAAAACTATGCAGTACAGGGCTCAGTGTGACGTAGGATCAAAAATGTAGCTGATATGTGTGTGTGTGTGTGTCTGTGCGCGCGTGTGTGCGCGTGTGTGTGTGTGTGTGTGTGTGTGAACCACCTCTGATAAACGTTCAAGGGATTCTGATTACTCTACTTTAGAACAATTTGTATATGATGTTAAGTCCGCTTATACATATTTATCATACTGCAATATTAGTGTAGTACAAGTATTTGAATCACTTGGCCAACTAGTGTCTTGATTTCGGCTTCCAAAGGACTAAAACGTTAAATTCAGAACTGTTATGTAGATAATAATATCCTCCAGACCGAATTTCGGTCACGGCGACCCGTCTTAAAGGAGACTGGCCATCTGCGCAGGAGATATTATAGTGCACAAGTGTGTGCGCAAACGCAAGTGCACTCTCTGTTCCCTAACTCTCATGATTCCATGGGACGGTAATCCGACACGACCGGAGAGAGATCAGGCGCAGGACCAACGGCTTTACATGCTTTCCGAGGCACGGAGATGTCTAACACCGCTAACTTCCTAACTCCGGGCTCCTATTGAGATTTCTTAACAGAAAAACCCAATGACTTTTTGTTGGCCCGACATGGGATTCCAACCCGAGACCTCATGCACAGCAGTCGCATTCACTACCGCTGCGCCATGAAGTAATATTTTCTCCTTACAGGCAATTGCAAGAAGAGTTGATAGCCGAGAAGAAATTCTACTCGGAGCACATATCCAAGTCGAAGGCTGAGATAGACAGACTGAGAGAAGAGAACGAGAAATTCCAGAAGTAAGTGTTTTTTTAATTACTAACTAACTTAGAAAACAAAATTAAAGGTTCTAAAGTTGAACTAAATTGACAATGTAAATATGTTGTGGGTTCGATTCCTTATTAAAGCAATTGTTATTTATATACGTTAAAGTATTTCCAGTAATCATATGCAATGTTCACGTTTTCTTTGATTTTATGCTTAAACAAACAATTTATGCAGTATGAGTTATGAAACCGTGAACTTCACATAGCAAATATAACAAATAATATTTTCGAAAAGAAATCCTTTATAATGTTTTATAAGAACACAAGTCAAATTTCAGTTATATATGATATTACCAGTATAGTTAAGATCGAGTGACGTGTGTTACTTAAAGAGTTGTTGGCGACAACATATTAATGAGAGACCTTTAAAATTGAGAAATTTACTATACAGGTATTTCTAATCGGAGTATATAATATATTATTTACCAGTATAATAAATTTGTAAGTGTAACCATACCAAAAATAAAAAATCCTCATACATCACCAGTTCAGTACCAAAAATGGTGACGTTACTATTTAATATTTAATTTACAGCAACGAAGATAGTTCTATAAAGGTGATATTCAGAAGACTTTGTTTACAAAACACCAAGGAATATATAAAAAAAATACTATTTTCTAACGAAATTATAATACAATTGACTTTCACAATACTAAATGTGTTCTAAAATCATGACTTTGTCTAAAATAACATAAGTTAATAAATGTGTAATTTATTTATATTAACAGCCATATTAGTTTTAATTATAATTATTTTAAATAATTTAAATTTTATATCGCTATTCTGAAATCAATTTACAATTTGAACAAAGAAGCTTTAAAAGAGAAGAAAGAGTTGTCTTTAACATCAATATATCATCATCATCATTACCATCACTTGTTACTACCATCGGTGTAACCACGGCTCTTGTCAGGGCTACGTCGTAACCACCAGGTAACCAGCGCAGTAGCCAACCTAACCAACACCAATGTTACCTATTATTTACTAACTATCGCATTGTAACTAATATCAATATAATCTCAACGAATAGCCAACGACATAAGTAGCTGAAGATTTATAGTAGAGTTAAACTATTTTGTATTAAAAACAAATTAAAAACTGCATACTAAATAGCTGAAAAGTATTATCTAAATTTAGTTGTTTGTATGCCGTTTTTATGGATTGGCATTACTGATTTAACAAATTTAATTTGTTAATAAGTCTTGTAAGTACTTACTGACTTATATCGTTGACTGTAGTTCTAGGTGTCATCCTAATAGAGCACTGGCCCATCGCAAGAATTCGCGACTTTTGTTCGAATAATGAACATGTAATGCTTTAAATAAAATTATCAATTATTATTTTGTGTAGACATAAGAGAACTTTTTACTAATATGCAATAGTCTTATAAGTTCGCACGATGATACAATGCAATTGTTCTATTAGGACACTCGACTACGTATCCGGGTTTGTGTTCCAAAAATATAAATAGTATTTTTGTTACTAACATGTACGGTTCATCCTAATAAGCTGTTTTCAAGAGCTTGCCAGAGAAAGGATTACTCTTTCTTGTCAGAGCAACATTACCATCGTCGTGACTACCACCAATGAGACCACAGCGCTTGACAGAGCAACATTGTTAACACCTTCGCAACGTAACCCCATTATGGTAATCACCATCATTGTAACTACCATCATTGTGGCCATAACTCTTGTCGGCGCTACGCTGTAACTATCTTCGCAGAGTAGCCACCATCATGGTAACCACCATCAGTGTAACCATCGTCAATATAATTATCATCATCGTGACCACAGCTCTTGCTGGAGCTACGCTGTAACCACCATCACGGTAATCACCACCATGGCAACCACCATAATTGTAACGATCGTCATTGTAACCATCATCATGGCAACCACCATAATTGTAACCATCGTCATTGTAACCACCATCATCGTGACCACAGCTCTTGTCAGTGTTACGCTGTAACCACCTCCGCAGTATAACCATAATCACGGTAACCACCATCATGGTAACCACCGTCATGTTAACCACCATCAAGGCAACCACCACCATTGTAACCATCGTCATTGTACCCACCATCATAGTAACCACCATCATGGTAACCACCATCATGGTAACTACCATCATGGTAACCACCATCATAGTAACCACCATCATGGGAACCACCATCATGGGAACCACCATCATGGTAACCACCATCATGGTAACCACCATCATGGTAACCACCATCACGGTAACCACCGTCATGTTAACCATCATCATAGTAACCAACATCACGGTAACCATCATCATTGTAACCACCATCATGGTAACCACCATCATGGCAATCAGCATCATTGTAACCATCGTCATTGTAACCACCATCATTGTAACCACCATCATCGTGACCACAGCTCTTGTCGGAGCTATGCTGTAACCACCTCCGTAGTCTACCATCATTGTAACCATCGTGATTGGAACCACCATCGTCGTGACCACAGCTATTTTCGGAGCTACGCTGTAACCATTTCCGTAATGTAACCACCTTCGCAATGTAACCACCATCATTATAAACCATTGTCATTTTAACCACCATCATCGTGATCACAGCTCTTGTCGGCGCTACGCTGTAACCACCTCGCAGTGTAACCATCATCATTGTAACCAATATCATTGTAACCACCATCATCGTAACCACAGCTCTTGTCGGAGCTACGCTGTAACCACCTCGCAGTGTAACCACCATTATTGTAACCACCATCATCGTAACCACAGTTGTTGTCGGAGCTACGCTGTAACCACCGCGCAGTGTTACCACCATCATTGTAACGTCCATCATTGTAACGACCATCATTGTAACGACCATCATTGTAACGACCATCATTGTAACGACCATCATTGTAACCACCATCATTGTAACCACCATCATAGTAACCAACGTCATAGTAACTAAAATCATGGTTACTACCATCATTGTAACCATCTTCATTATAACCACCATTGTCGTGAACACAGTTTTTGTTGGCCCTACGCTGTAACCACCTCGCAGTGTAACGACCATAATTATAACCACCATCATCGTCACCACAGCTCTTGTCGGAGCTACGCAGTGTTAACACCATCATAGTAACCAACATCATGGTAACTGCCATCATTGTAAAGACCATCATCGTGACTACAGCTCTTGTCTAAGCTACGTTGTAACCATCGCCGCGGTGTAACCACCCTCATGGTTATCACCATCATTGTAGTCACCATCATCGTGACAATAGCTCATGGCAGAGCTATGTTGTAACCGCCTTCGCAGAGTGACCACCATCGTGGTAACCATCGTCATTGTAACCACCATCATCGTAGCCACAGCTCTTGTCGGAGCTACTCTGTAACCGCCTTCGCAGAGTAACCACCATCAAGCTAACCACCGTCATCGTAATCATCATCATTGTAACCACCATCATCGTGACCAGAGCTCTTGTCGGAGCTACGCTGTAACCACCTCGCAGTGTAACCACCATAATTGTAACCACCATCATCGTCACCACAGCTCTTGTCGGCGCTTCGCTGTAACCACTTAGCAGTGTAAACACCAACATAGTAACCAACATCATGGTAACTGCCATCATTGTAAACATCGTCATTGTAACGACCAGCATCGTTACTACAGCTCTTGTCTGAGCTACGTTGTAACCATCTCCCTTATGGGTGGTCACACCGCGGTTGTCTAGATGATGGTGATTACCATAAGGTAATCACCATCATCTAGACAACAGCTCATGGAAGAGCTGTGTTGTAATCGCCTTCGCAGAGTAACCACCATCATAGTAACATCATCATTGTAACCAGCATCATCGTGAACACAGCTCAGTGCAGAGCTATGTTGTAACCGCCTTCACAGAGTAACCACCATCATGGTAACCACCGTCATCGTAACTATCATCATTGTAACCACCATCATCGTGACCTCCGCAGTGTAACCATCATCATGGCAATCACGATCATTATAACCACTGTCATCGTGAACACAGATCTTGTCGGAGCAAAGTTGTGCCTACCTCTACAGTGAAATCACCATCGTCATTGTCGTCATAGTAACCACCATCATTGTCAGCACAGCTCTTGTGGTAGCTACGCTGTAACCACCTCCGCGGTGTAACTACCATTATAGTAACTACCGACTGACTACAGCTGTTGTTAGAGCTACGTTGTAACCACCATTATTGTCACCACAGCTTTTGTCAGAGCTACATTGTAACCAGTTCCACAGCCTAACCATAATCTTAGTCACCATAGCTCTTGTCACAGCTACGTGTAAATCACCTCTATAGTGATAACCTCAGCTGCAGCAGCTATGAGAGCTACATACAACGTCTACACTATAGTTGAAAATGGCTAAACTATAGCCATTTTCATTGCAGCCTAAAATGTTAAAGAACTACTCTATAACCATTTTTAAGTAATAAGGTTTGAGATATCTTTATTTCTCATAAGAATTTGGAATAATTCACTTACACGAGAAAGTTTAAACACATACAAAGAAATAATAAAACTGAAACCTGATGGGTACAAAGTAACTCCAGTGCATCTTAGTCTAACAACAAAAGCTTTTCGTTAAGCTATATAACAATCTTCTCATAGCTATCTCACTGTTTCCCTTATGCGTATGTAACCTGGATATAGTTCTCTGTATGGTAAACCTTGTTTAAACATTGTTATTGTAACTAATCACCGTCCACTGTCTTATCATAATCAACTTAACAATTTAAAACGCTAAAATCTCGATCGTTTATAGAACGATTTGATTCTTCTAAAACCAATAAACAGTTTTGCTTTAGGAGAATCAAATATTGATTTGCCTTTGAAGAATAAAACCTAAAAATAATAAATAAATGAAATAAAAATATAATATTATTTGATTCTATTTGACTCGTTTAGAAAGGAATATAATTATTCTAAAAGAATCAAATCTATAAACTCGCCAGATCTAATGTATTAGAGGCGGAAAACATTTAGGACTGTTTTACTTATTGTGTTTCTCTGGTAGAAATTTCTTAGTAGTTCTACAGAGTCTGCAAATGTATACTCTCGACTTATAGAGGGACTTAGAACATAGTCTACATAGTCTGAGTAATTTGTGGGGTATATAGTCGCGAGACTCGGGCGATTTGATAAGTATTTTACGCAGTGTGTTGTTGTAGGATACTGAGTGCAGATTTAAGTCAGGAACCCAAGAATAAGGCGCAGGAGTTCGCACAGAATGAGATTATCAGACTGGCGGCTGAAAGCCTGGCTTTACAGGTGAGATTTTATATATTCTTCTGTTACGTTTTTTACATAGCTAAACCGGAAATTCGATTTTCTAAATGGTGAGCGGTTATCAGCCTATGGACATTTGCAACACGACGATACCACTTGCATTACGTTACAATACTGGCAAAGAGCATCTGGAAACGCATCAGCACGGATGCATGCGCACCTGCGGGGATTACATTAATAGTACAAGCAAAAATGGACATTGTTACATTAATGGAACAAATTGAAATACATTGTTTTGCATTCCTACACGCTGCAGTCAGGTGTGAATACTACTATTGTCGTGTGCGATACTTGCACTTAAAATTATTGTGTGCTGACAGTACAGGGGCTCTTTAAGGAGTCTGGAATCAAATCAATAGCCTACAAGCCCTAATGACATGTAGACTATTATATACACAACCATATTTCTACTATTGACTGCACGGCTTTAGTAGTTTAAGTGCTCGCTTAGCCATTGCCACTGCGTGGAGTGTTGTGGCCCCACATGTGGACAACCATTTATAGACTACACATATTTTTGCCCTAAAAATTTGTGTAATCTATAAATGGTTGTCCCGAGTCAGGGTGTCTTTGTCATCGACGTTTGAATGTTGATAGTTAGATAGTGAGTTCCACTTCTTTGCGGCACGCATTATAAAAGTGGAAGCAAAGCGCTTCGTGCATAAATGTGGTATATCCATCATGTACCTGTGGCGCTGGTCTGTTTGCCTGGTCGTCCGATGGTAGAATGGGGAAGGAGGAATCAAAGTCTCGACATAGGAATTTATGCATAGTGCGGCAACTGAAATTTTAAACCTTGCTCATGTTAAGTAAGAATGTTACATAAAAGCAATCTTACTTAGCATGGGTTCGCGCCACTTTAACGAATCGTGTCATCACATTTCATATGAAGCCATTTTATATTTATTATAACTTTTCAACATAATGTGTTGCAGGAGCGCGTGGACAAACTATCCGAGAGCTGTCGGCGCTACAAGAACCAGATACGACTGCTGGTTAACAAGCTGAAGGAAGTTGGCATTGAAGATGTCAACGACATACTTGAGAATAACGGTAACACTCGTATTATTTAATCGTATTTACATGCGAACCAGTTTTTTGCCTATATACCCAAGAGGGTAGGTACTTATATACATATAATGTACTTTTTACAATGAGTCTCTTAATATAAGGATGAACAAATCTTATCTTAGTTGTAATAATGCTGCTGCACAATGGACCACTAATGCTGGCCACATAAAAACCTCTGCAAGTTGTAAACGAAGTTTTGCATAGATTTTGTATGGTACCGACGCACATTGAGCGCTCGAATGGCCGCTTCTGAGTCACAAGCTGCAAAAGTTGTAGGTACTTGTGTCGTCGACCACGCATACTCGAGCACAGTCGTGGGCTTAACCCGCCCGCGCCCGAATACAGGGGGAAAATGTAGATTCGTTTAGCCACTAGTGGCTACGACTTGTGGCCGGAGCCAGCCGCATGCGCCTGTGACTGGTGGTTCGATCTAGTGTCTCGACTTAGCCACCGATCGCAGCCACTATTGGCCCAGTGTACGGTAGAATTAGGTCATGGTAACACATTATGACTGTGTCCCCAGACCCCGTGGCGCCTCCTAACGCGTCGATGACGCAGGAAATGGCGCCCGTCACACGCAAGAAGGAGCGCGAGTACCTCGGCATGTTCGAGTACAAGATACAGGACGAAGGAGTCATCATAAAGAAACTTATCTCAGGTAAGCACTGCTGAAGATATGCGACACAATCAGATCAGAATAAATAGTAATATGTACACTGGACAGTCGATGGCACTATAGGATTGACTATGTTTGTTTTTGTACGTTATTTTATACGTAACAGCAAACAGCATTCAAATAAAACTTTATGTAAAATCTGCATAATGGAGTAATGAATATTTTCAGTTTTATTACCAGACAAAGTGGGGTGGATTAGAGTATATCTTTATTTCACTCGCACGCCTGTATTTAATCAGCAGTACACACAAAAATATCGTGCTTTCTCAATTTTTCTATTTCACCGTTATTTGACAATAACCTCTTCTACCAGATTTGAAAGATCTTATGTGCTTTCGAGAATTAAAAATAAATAAATTCCAGATTTCGGGTAACCTAACTTCTGGTCTAATTCGTAAAGTTAAGTTACACATAAAGATTCGCAGTAATTGTTAAAATTACTGTGACAGCCATACTAGGCACAGCCAGTGTCGTGGCCAAAAAGTAAAGTTTAAAGTAGTCTTTAACATTTTTTCAGTGTTAAACTACGTATATCGTTCACCGTACATACAGTTTTTTGTGATTTAATTATCATATTTAAGATTATCTATAGATTATATTATCATTAACATATTGAATGCTTCCTAAAATAACCTTACTTAAATAAGAAAATTCTTATGTGGATCCAAAACAATCCAATCATCCTCATCCGCATGCCCGCTCCTTTTCCTTCCCACTTCCTTTCCTAAAGGGTCGGTAACGCGCAAGTGATGCCTCTGGTGTCGCAGGCGTCCATAGGCTACGGTGACCACTTACCATCAGGTGCGCCGTATGCTTGATTGCCACCTAATTAGTATAAAAAAAAACATGTTTTGTCTATGTGTTTTATTGCTTTATTTGGACATAGAAAGACAGAGTAGGTTTAGCAACAGTGTCCAGAAAGTACTTTTTTTATTTGGCACTCTAAAAAACTATATCAATATTTCTCTACGTAACTTTTCTTTTTCTTACTTTCTCTACGTGTATTTTAAGAACTCTGCATCGTCGCAATATGTTATTTAGAACAACATATTTCTTCTCCATAGACTTGAAACCCAAAGTGGCAGTAACACTGCTGCCCGGGTTGCCCGCCTACATCTTGTTCATGATGCTGCGGCACATGGATCACGTAGACGACGAGCCCAAGATGCATCAGCTGATGAAGGCAGTGAGAACCACCGTCAAGAAGACCCTGAAGAAACGCGCTGAAAGCGTCGAGTATAATGCCTTGTGGCTCGCTAATATGCTCAGGTGACTAGTTACACACATACATATATACATAGATTCACGCCTGTTTCCCAAAGGGGTAGGCAGAGACTACGGATTTCCATTTGCCACGATCCTGACACATATATGTGTTACTACATTTTACCAGCGACTTCGCTCACGTAAATGTAACTTAGGTTAGTAACAGTATCCACAGTTACATGCGCATTTTCAACTCTTGAAACCACGTAATAAAAAGACATAAGGAAGTAAAGACCGTAACCGTGTTTCCCGTGGGAGAGCCACGCTTTGGCACGAATGGGCCGGCTCGACCAGAGTGATACCACGGCCTCACAGAAAACCGGAGTGAAATAGCGCTTGCGTTGTTTCGTCGAGTGAGTGAGGGTACCGGAGGAGCAACGATAGCTCAGTGGGGAGACCAAAAGACTGCTATAAAGAGGGTCTCGGGTTCGAACCGAAGTCGCGCACCTCTGACTTTCGGAAGTTATATGACTTTTCGAAATTATGTGCGTATTGATTGACAATTATCGCCTGCTCCGTGCCTCGGAGAGCACGTTAAGCCGTCGGTCCCGGCTGCCATGAACATCTATGGCAGTCGTTATTGGGAGAGTGTCGACACAAAAGATCCCACTGGGTCAAAGTGTCGCCGGTCTGCACTGACTGGCCCCCACATAAGATAAGAGGGTACCGGAGGGCCAACCCTCACACCCTCCTGTGGGCAAATTTAAAAGGACGGCAAAGCATTTGCGACTCTAGTGTTGCGGGTGTCCATGGACAGCGGTAATCGCTTACCATATACCATAGACCATAAAAAAAAAGTGGAATGAAAAAGTTTGCATTGTGAACTTTCGGGATACGTAGTCACGCAGCAAACGGTATTAACATGTTTCTGCAATGCTACCCTGTGCGAGCCGACATATTGGTGCCATGCCTTATATTTGGTAACGTTTATTTTAAACGCTATTTCCCCAAAGGGGTAGGCAAAGGTGTTGAATAAAACACAACTTTTGTACTTACTATTTACACTTTAATTTGTACCTTAATGATCACTGTTACACTTGTTTGGAGGAACTGACAATGCAAATAACACGGCTCCCTTTTATATCTTGTGCAACAAACGCGTGCGATTTTTGGCCTCGTGGCGTAGTGGTTAGTGTAACCGACTGCCACGCCTGAGGTCGCGGGTTCGATTCCCGCACAAGTCAAACATTTGTGTGCATGAACATGATGTTTGTCTTGGTCTGGGTGTTTCTATGTATAATATGTATGTATTTACAAAAAAAAAAGTATATAAATATTATGTATGTTTATCCATTGTCTAGTACCCATAGTACAAGCTCTGCTTAGTTTGGGCTAGATGGTGTTGTGTGTATGTGGTAGAATATTATTATAAAAAAAACTTTTAAAATATGACGTCATTTGCAAAGCGCCATCCATCGTGGTAAACTACATATTAACAGCTGTATACGTGAAGCTACATTTATTTGAAAGAAGTGACCTTAACAAGACGAAATATTGAACGTGTACAGCGACATCTATTGATAGAAGTGTTAACTTAATTAGTTTAAACAGGTGTATCGTATAAGTGTACCCACATTTCGCCTATGCCGTGTTAGTTTCCATGTTATAGGGGACGACCCTATTGCCGTTTACCAAGCACAGTGTCAGATTTAGTAATGCTACTGAGAATTCCCGACCGGGAATCGAATCCAAGACCTCTTCACACACTTTAAACGCATTCTCTACCGCTGCCAATGCTCGGTACAGTGAATATTTTTTTACAAATAGATTTTTTGTATTTCTAGGCACATATTTGTACAATAGATTAAATAGAAAATTAAGCATTTCAGCTGTAAAAACTTAATTTCTATTTATATTCAAATTCTGTCATATGACGAAACCGAGCAGTTACTTGCAATCTGTAAATAAAATTTTGCTTATTTAATTTTAAAGTTGAATATTAAACGTATTTTAATTGTTTTTACTTTTACCTTTAGTTTATTATAAAAGTTATTATAGTGTGAATTAATTTGTACTGATAATAGTATATAAGCACTTTGTCGCTCGAAACACAGATTTAACCTAATTCGAGCAAATATCTATAAGTGCAATTAAGTAATTGTTAAGATGCAATTGTAAAATTGAGAATTTATACTAAAACTAGCTGTCCAGACAGACGTTGTCCTGTCCACAAGAGAAAAAAAAACATAACTAAACCATTCTCGAATCCACTTGAATACACACAAAAAGTTTCATCAAAATCGGTCTAGCCGTTTAGGAGGAGTTCAGTGACATACACACGTACAGTAGAATTATATATATAAAGATAACAACATTATTATTATTATTATTATTATTATTATTATATATTCTAAATCGTGTATCTCTTTCAGATTACTAAACAACTTACGGCAGTACAGCGGCGACACGATATATCAATCGGCGAACACTCCCAGACAAAACCAACAGTGTCTACGTATATTCGACTTGTCTGAATACCGACAGGTGCTTAGCGATATCGCCGTGTGGATATATCAAGGTATAAACATCCAAAACTAATTAAGTATAATGTTCACCAAAACAAAGTAAAGTCCCCCGCGATATAGACATGATTTCTAGTGCAGAAGTTGTCTTTTTTAACAAAGACAAAAAAGATATAAATAGACTGATATTTCCCATTTTCTATTCACAGGTCTCATCCTACTATTAGAAAGACAATTAGAACGCCTAATCGTGCCTGCCATACTTGAACACGAGGAGATATCGGGTCTGTCAGGCCCCACGTCCCGCCCGCCCCCCACTGGGAGCATAGGCGCCGGGCCCGCCAGGCTCAAGCAAGAGCTGAGCACCACACATGACCATCTGCACACGTATGCTGTCGACCAGCCGCTCAGACTTATGATATTTAAACAGGTATATAATATTCAAGTCTATATTTTTGGAGCAATAGGCATATACAGGAGAGCAATCTACGCAAAATATTATCAGATTATGTGCTGCTAAAAGATTCCTTACAAAAAAATACAAAATCTTCTTTCCCAACCACATCCGGCTGTTACATAAGCCTTACGAGCTTTTACACTTTGTGGCCTGTTCTGAATGGCAACGTGGTAAATAAGTGCCATACTTTAAAGGTTATTAATTTTTCAAATCGAACCAGTATTTCCTGAGATTAGCGCGTTCAAACAAACAAACTATTCAGCTGTATAATATTAATATAGATAAGATGTATGTAAATGGTACAGTCAAAAAAGGAACGATCGCTTGACTAATTACAAGACTAACGAGGCAGTCAGAGCAGCGATAGCTCAGTGGGGAGACCAACAGACTGCAGTGCAGAGGGTCTCGGGTTCGAACCCACGTCGCGCACCTCTGACTTTCGGAAGTTATATGACTTTTCGAAATTATGTGCGTATTGATTGACAATTATCGCCTGCTCCGTGCCTCGGAGAGCACGTCAAGCCGTCGATCCCGGCTGCCATGAACATCTATGGCAGTCGTTATTGGGAGAGTGTCGACACAAAAGATCCCACTGGGTCAAAGTGTCGCCGGTTTGCACTGACTGGCCCATAAGATAACGAGGCAGTCATGTAGCATATATACATTGAAACATCCATGCTTATATATCTACAAGAATTACCACGAATGTTTGGTCTATTGAAACTGGCATTGTGGCAGCTGTTCTAAGTTCCACGAGCCTATGGTTGTTTGCGAATTTTCAATCATAAAACTGAAATACCCTTTGCACAAATACATATAGATACATCTACGTTTCCTTGCCCTTGTTATCCGCCACCTTATTGTATTTGATTCTATGGAAAATTATACGACGTATATTTTATGAAAATACCTGAATCGGGCTTTTGATTTCGAGTCGAATTCAGTCACGGAGGAATTCGACTCGAAATCGAAAGATTAAACAGCCTTACTATTGCTAAATGTATTTCTTCTTAATGTTTAAAAAGTTTAAATGCATTAACAATAACTATATTGTACCTATTTACCTAATACTAAACTAATGTGTCTTAAAAGTGTGTATACATAATTTTAATTTGTTAAGTGAGTGCAGTGTTCGCCAAACTGTTACACAGTTTGGCGAAGTTATGTAAAAGGATAAACGTAGCACATTTTCTTTGAGTTAAATAAATAAAAAAAAACTAAGATTGGCCATTTGCGCAGGAGATATTATAGTGCACAAGTTTGTGCGCAAACACAAGTGCACTATCTGTTCCCTAACTCGCATAATCCGATGGTCCACACTTCAGTGATAAAACGTTTATGTAACATTTCAGCTATTCTACTACATCTGCGCATACAGTCTGAACCAGCTGCTGCTGCGCAAGGACCTGTGCTGCTGGGCTAAGGGGCTGCAGATCCGGTACAACATCTCACATCTCGAGACCTGGATCAAAGAGCATCTGGCTGAGTACGGACAGAAGAGCGTGAGTATCATATTTATAACGAACGCGCTTGTTATAGAACAATTTATTATTGTGATAAGTGAGAGTATTATGAACCTTTTTATCTATAGCTTGCATTATGCCAAACTAATTATCTACTTATTCTGGTTTATGGGGATGGGCCCCCATAGACCAGAATAAGTAGATTCCATATGTAGCAATAGTCTCCTACACCTGCCGCGGCTAGTATCTCGGTAAGTGTCCCACTCCAAATTAAAACTCTCGAAGGGACTCTACATGTTGAACCCATGTCCCCTGGTAAGCCTCCCAAATGGCCGGGTATTTTCCTTACGTATTAGAGAAATATCCGTGAAAAAGAAACAAATAATAATATATTTATTCATTAAAAGATAAATGTACAAAAAATGCAAATTTAAGAATTCCTGAGGTCATCATAATCTTCGATCAAATATACCATAGATGTACATTCTCATACAAAAACCGCGTCAATATGTGGCACTGACCAGTACTACTTACTTATAAGTGTCTGCATTTATTATGCAATCCAGGAAATAAACCGGAATAACCATTGAACGCCCACTGAGAAACATTTTGTAATAGTTTTGTTTAAACGCGTCAATGTAAAGCGTCCTAAGTGTGTTACTCGCGATACGCAAGCGTACTAAGTATATGGTATGGTCTCCACCGTAGTAGTGGTGTCGATTCGCTCTCGCTTATGGGCAGCGCACGCAAGAGTGAGTGGGACAGGTGCATAATATAGCGCATACGATTGATTTATGCACAGTTTTGTTTGGGCCGTTTTTCGAGCGACGATCGTGCATCTATGGTATACTTGATCGATGATCATAATAAAAGCATCGTGTCTGAACGCTTGCGTCCGAACGCTGATAGACAGTTTCGCAACGTTGGCAATGTAGTAATATCTCTGGCAGTTTTACCGTTCATACGCTACGGTAACCTCTTACCACCAGACAGAACGTGTTTACCATTTTAGTGTAATTTTTGCATTTATCGGTAAGCCGTAACTGACAAAAACATTTGGTGTTTTAACAGGTTTCAAAATTGTCATTTTATTCCTGCATGCGATGTAGATATACCTTGTATATTATTTTTGTGTAATCAAATTGCGACTATGTAAAATATTATTTAACTACTGATATAAGTTATTATTACTATTTTGTACCATTAATCGAAATTATAATATCGCACTATTTTATCGACTAATATCATGAATTCCCTTTCATTCCAATACACATTTTCTAAAAGCTCTCTTTAACACTTTACATATTTTATTCCAGGTTGAAGAAATCCTTGGCGTGCTGAAGCCCATCACGCAAGCAGTACAGCTGCTGCAGGCACGCAAGTCCATGCAAGATGTACAGTCGACCGTCGACATGTGCGCTAATCTAAACGGCATGCAAGTCTGCAAGGTTAGTACACGAAACACACATATTAACACAGTTTTGCCGACCCGGGAATTGAATCCGTGTCCTCACCCTCATAAATAATATCAACCCTGTATATAAACTGTCCCACTGTTGGACACGGACCTCTTTCGGTGTGAGAAGGGTAAGCCCATAGTCCACCACACTGGCCAAGTGCGAGTTGACGAATTCACATATCTTTGAGAACATTATGATGTTTCCCTTCACCGTTAAGGCGAGTGATGTTAGAGCAGCGATAGCTCAGTGGGGAGACCAACAGACTGCAATGCAGAGGGTCTCGGGTTCGAACCCACGTCGCGCACCTGACTTTCGGAAATTATATGACTTTTCAAAATTATGTGCGTATTGATTGACAATTATCGCCTGCTCCGTGCCTCGGAGAGCACGTTAAGCCGTCGGTCCCGGCTGCCATGAACATCTATGGCAGTTGTTATTGGGAGAGTGTCGACACAACAGATCCCACTGGGTCGAAGTGTCGCCGGTCTGCACTGACTGGCCCCCACATAAGATAAGATAAGGCGAGTGATAATTAACTTAACTTTGAAACAACACATAACTTCGAAAAGTCAGAGATGCGCGCGTTCGTTTCTAACTCGAGCTCTCTGCGTGGCAGTCAAACGGTCTACTAGTAGGCTATCCTACTGCTATAAGAATATAAGCGACAAATTATGCCACGGGACTAAGGCCTTGACTGCACGGATGGCGTAGCGGTTTAAGTGGCCAACTCTCCGTTGTCACTGCGTCGAGTGTTGAGGGTTCGAATCCTACGCGGGACAAACATTAGTGTGATCCATAAATGGTTTTTCCGGGTCTGGGTGCTCTTTGTGTCCGTTGTTTGAATGTTTGTAAGACACAGGAATTAAGTCTATTGCGTGAGCTGTGCTTATTTAAGAAGAAAAATAAAGAAAAAGGCATCCAGCAAAATAAATCTATGTAATCTATATTCTATACTAATATTATAAAGCTGAAGAGTTTGTTTGTTTGTTTGAACGCGCTAATCTCAGGAACTACTGGTTCGAATTAAAAAATTATTTTAGTGTTGGCTAGCCTATTTATCGAGGAAGGCTATAGGCTATATAGCATCACGCTACGACCCACGGGAGCGGCGCAGTAACGAAACTGAAACTGCGGAAACATCTAGTATTTAATAAAAATAATCTTCTACAGATCCTAAACATGTACACTCCCGCGGAGGAGTACGAGGTGAAGGTGACTCGAGAGTTCATCCACGAGATACAGAAGAAGATGCAAGAGAAGGCCGGCACCAACCCTGACAAGGAACCGGTAATATAATATAACATGTCTATAGAATATAACGTATATGGAAGAGTTGTAATGTTCCTTCCACATAAAGGAAGGGACCTCCATTCAGGGTTATCCTGCCTGGCGAACTGCTTTAGAAATAATGAGTTAATGACTGTTAATTGCATATGCGCGATTTAGTAAGTGTACTATGAAAATACTAGTCCGAAACATTGAGTCGAACGAAAAATACGTACAATGAAGTTTCGCCGGATCTATCTTCTATCTTTCAAAATGTTTTTTTACGATGTTAAGACTACATCACATATGGGTTTAGGACAATAAAGGATTACGTTCCGAAATTCACCACGAATATAATATCGGAATAAATGTGTTTCTCGGCTCCAAACTTCGGCATTTACGTTTCATGGTATGCCTAAAGGTTCTAGTATAAGTTGTATGGAGTATGTGGCATTGAGTACAGCGCTATCTCTTATTGCTGGTAGTACCTATCGGTTGTGTTTGTGGAATGCGCCGCACCAATAATATCAACCGTGTTTATAAATTGTCCCGTTACTAGACACGAGCTTTGTCAGTATGATTATCCTATTTTACGAGATATAGGTCATAATAGCCCAAATTGAATCAGCGCGGGCTAACAGATTACAAACCTCTTTGAAAACATTATAGAAAATTTTGGATATTGCAGGTTGCCTTGTGATGTATTCCTTTACTAGTAAAGCGAGCGATAATAATTACGTATTTTATTAGAAACATCAGAAGTAGATGCTGTAGGATCAATGTCCAGACCACTGCGTAAGGCCTAGGCCGCACTACAGCTAAACCGCCGCGGTTTTTAACCGCGTAATTTTGTGAGTCAAGGGAACTAATGCAAGCGGCCGCACCGGCGGTTTTTTCTCGCGACTGATTTTGTGTGCGTATCGGGCGGTTTCGCAGTTTAGCGGTTTACCGCTTACGGGGAAAAACCGTAGTGCGGCCTAGGCCTAACAGTCTAATAGTCGTACCCATAAGGCTATCGCTGCATATGAATAACACAACGATCACTTAATCAAGTATAGTTATATAAACCCGAATTATTATCTTAGGTTTTATAATTTGATTGTATAGTTGTGTATAATATGTAGCTGAGTCAATGAGCAGAGCGCTGCTTAAAAAAAAAAACCTACAGAAGGTACCGTGTGTCGTTTTATAAAACTAACAAATTAATTTATTTTCTTTCAGCAAAATCTCCTAATGGACTCCAAGATGATATTCTCGGTTCAATTCCCGTTCAATCCTTCGCCAATTCGTTTAGAAGCCATCGAGTTACCGGACGTATTGGAACTTGACGGTCTACTCACCAAGATATAAGAAGATTAAAAGACTCAGTAGACGGAAAGACCTACAAAAGAACTAAATGTAAAAAGTAAGAGTAACATGGAAATAGCAGCTGAAAGAATTAATGAGGATGGTCCACTGAGAAGACTAAGTAGACCAGCTCATTAAAACTCAGGATTATGATTTTGAAATTTAAATTATTACCACGGTTGTTATAACTAGTATATCTGTTTATTCTTTTGGTCTACTTATTAGAAGAACGAAAAGACCGAACAGACATTCCTTAGAATATTATTATGTTAATATTTCAAATAATTATTTTTTGTTGTTAATATCAGACTCGTAGAAGGCAACATTATAAATGTGAACTAGATAATGCTATTTTAAGTTATCATCAATTGAAAATGTATTATGGACATGACTACGTTTATTATAATAAGTAAAGAAAGTTTGTGAAGCTAATCAGGGATAAATCGAAGTCATTACGTTTCAATAGGTAAAGGTGAATGCAGGGTGCAGAAAAGGATGGCATTAAGCGCTGAATAGGAAGGAAAAGGAAATGAAATAAGAAGCTGTTACGTTAGACGTGTTTTAAAATAATGTATTATTCCAGCTTACAAGCTCTCTTCATTTCGATTTTCATCGATTTCTGGGATTCCTTAAAAAAGTAACAGACTGTCTTATTTTGTCTCTATATTATTAGTATTGATTTCTTTCTATCGTTACTATGCCTATGAAAGAACATTCCTTTGTTTAAATGAATAGTATGAATATACATACATCCAATCTATATGCATCACCATGACATTTAAAATGATTTTTAATTGCTCAAATTATGTCCATATTAATATAACATTCCAATTGACTTAAAATAGCATCAACTAATTCAATCATTAATAATGAAATAAATCTTTATTATTTATATGTTTAAATAAATATCTATAACTAGATATTTTATAGAACCAAGTTATCATAGACAACAAAAAAAATGCCCCTATAAATAAGAATAATAATAATAATTCCATTTTTTTACATTTTGCATAGCTTTCATGTCAATAGACAAGCTACTATAGAAAAGACCAAAGACTATTGGTCTTACACGGTCTACCTAATATAGTACAGACTGGTAGACAACAGTCTACTCGTCTTTTACGGTCTACTTCAAAAAGAAAAGACCAGTAGACTATGTAGTCTACTAGGCTTTTCTGCATAAATAGACCAGATAACATAGGTATATAAAACATTTCCATACATGTATTATACATTTATTTTCTGTGATTTGAATTCCGCCACATTCAACGTGAAATTGCTTCAGTTCATGGCATGGGGGCTTCCACGGTGCTTAATGACCCTATGGCACTGAAAGGCCCACGGCGTTTGAAGTCTCTATGGCCCTTAAAGGCCCTACAGTGCTTAAAGGGCCCACGGCCCCGAATTTAGATTAAGTCATCTCTGATAATGTACTTATTTTATATTTATTATCTGTTCCTATATTTCTATTATTGCCATATGTAATAAACGTTAAATCCGGTGCCATCTTAAATTTGTATTCTTACAACGAAATTACTTGTTTTTCTTTTATATTTTATTTATGTTAAGTATTATTATTGCGTGTATTATCACACGAACGATTTAATCGAATAGAGTTAAATTAAAGGAGAAGAAGTTACTCTTATTATCTCTTTTTGTCATTCTACACTTTCTCTATCTTGTGTGGTTGCATCTATTCTTTTCTTTAAGTCCTTCTGTCTGTTATCATCCAAGAAAATATTATTTGCCATCGTACTTCTGAAAGACCTGTCTTCTTCTGAACAAAGAAGCATTATGACCATTAATGTAGTAGCTTCATGATTTTCTTAGTGATGGAAGTATTTATATAGCTGATTAGCTGTTGCCCACGGCTTCGCTCGCGTTTCTTTAAAGCAATCTTTATCTTCTCCAAGCTTCAAGGTCTACACAAAATTCCATCAAAAGTGGTTCTCATAAAAATCTTACTTGAGTGATAACAAAATTAAATTATTATTGTAAATGCGAAAGCAAATATACTTTCGCATATTTATAATATTAATTTGATTTTGTTAAGCCGTTAAGCGATGCCGTGGTCATCAGTTACAAACCATATATTTCCAATTCACACGAGTTTCAAATTATATTATTTTGCAACGTATTATTTCTCATACTTATATAGTTAAATCTGCTTATTTAATGGACACTTTCCAATATCGTTTTTTGTTTCCGCGGTTATTTTTACAAACCAGATAACTTGAAACATACTCTCAAGAAATGTCACATCAATTAATGTAAATATCATATTATAAAAGCTGAACCAAAATGAATACAACATTGGAAGTCTGAAGCAAGAACAGATAAACGCTTAACCCGTCAACTGACGAGCGGTCATATGTTTGTCCGCAAAAAATGAGTCACTTAAAAAACAGACAAACGTATGTCCGCTCCACACTTGACTCGTTAATGAGTCAAGTGTCGAGCGGACATACGTTTGTCCGTTTGTGTATTGTTTGCACAATGAATTTTTTTTTTTTTTTGTATTTCTCTTTGACGCTCAAGAAGTTAAAAGCCCACGGCAAATTTTATGTCAATTCGGTTTAATGTAAATTACTTCACGGATGACGCAGTGATTTTAGTGGTCACCTTACGACTGCCAGTGTACCATTGCCATGGGTGAGCTGGCCAGACAGGACACAAAATTATGTGATTCACAAATACTTATGCCACATTTTCTTTCTTTAGATATTCTTTCTGTAAGTTGTTTGAATGATTGTAAAGCCCGCCGCGATACAGATATCATTTATGTATGCAATACAAAAAAAAAGTTTGAATAGAAAGTAGCATATTGTCGCAGTCTAAAATCGCTGTAAGCCCGCCATCATGTGTGAGTGCTTGTTTTTCGCGTTTTCAGACGATCTATAAAATTTTTGGTTCAGCTATTAAAATACAAGCTTAATCCAATCAAAATTAGACCAAATCACGAATTACTAGAGTCGA
The DNA here is from genome assembly GCA_963564715.1 of Catocala sponsa. NCBI lineage: Eukaryota > Metazoa > Arthropoda > Insecta > Lepidoptera > Erebidae > Catocala > Catocala sponsa. The sequence continues at coordinate 6,774,142 of OY751355.1, forward strand.
AAATAGCTTAACAGTATATAGAACACGCAGTAGGCATATAATAGTTGTATAGTACATCATATTGTAAGACTACATAGATATTACGTATGTTTTCATCGCTGCTTACCCCCTGGGATGTAGGCGTGAATATACTAGAAAATACGTTAAAGTGCTGAGATATGATTATATGACAATTAGTTTATTTATTAGTAAAATATTTTTTTTTATATTTATGACCTATGTCTATGTTTTGTGATAAGGATTTGTTTGTAAACTTAATTTGAAGACTGTTCCAATAGTTCAGTGTCATAAGTGTGTACGCGGTGTATCAGGTTCATTATTTGGGGATTGTTATTGGTTTTAAAAGAGTATTCTACTAGAGACGGGAGTGATGATTGCACCGAAAGCAGTTAGAGAGCGAGGTTAAGCAACGTTGGGTGCGGTCAGTCTATAGATGGGTATCATCTGAGCGTCTCTGTGCTTCGGAGGGCACGTAAAAAGTCGGTCCCGGTTGTTGTCAAATTGATAGCAGTCGTTAAGTCATGTCAGAGGCCTACGGGCGGCTTGAACAACTCTTGATAACAGGTTGGCCACTAACCACACGAAAAGAAAGAAAAAAGTTAGAGAATATAAAGCGCTCATTTCTCTTTTGCATCATACGACGCGTTAAACATTACAATTGTCGCGTACTATTTTATTACATACTATCGACCCGGCTTCACACGGGTAGTACAAAACCTTAACAAACTATACACCTAAACCTTCCTCATGATAACTCTGACTTGCATTGGGCGACGCAGGCGTCTGCCGTGTGAGTCTTACGCACCGTAAGATGTATAAAGGAACCGAACGCTTAAGTCTCATATTTATTTCATGTGAGTACTTGTTAATAACATACAGTAAGACAAGCGTCTCTAGTAGAAAGCTAGTGTGTTCCGGAATTTATCAGAATTATGGTCTAGAAATTCTTAGTAAAACCACAGTTTAGCTCAAGCTTATCCTAGTGATTCACATAACTACTGTTTTATCAAGCTAATAGTCGGTACTGAATTTGTTCGTCTTACCCCGCAAATTATCCGACGATTTTTTTGTGTAATCGTTAGCAGATTGTCTGGATTAGCTTTTGCTTACTCTAATAATTGTTGTGTACAGCAGTACTTTCTCTTGCCAGAACCACTACCTACCTGGAATGTTTTTGTTTTTAGCCGAATGAGAGTATGCATAACATCTTTATTTTAATGAGAGTATGCATAACATCTTTATTTTATTATGAACTGATTGATATCTAAATTACAGCTTCCTATATTTTGTCTTCCATTTCTTTTTGTTACATAATATTCTTTTCTTTAAAAAAACATTTGTAAGTCTTTTTGTCATAACTATATAGTGTGTAAAAAACCTTATTTAACACACAAGTCTATCTCAGCCATTCCTAATTAAAGTAAGTTACAATCAACGAACTTAGTTATTTCTTTTTATTAAGATTTATAAATTAATAAATTATACATTTATACATTTTTATATTAATTATAATTTTGTTATTGTTTATACTGATTAGTTCAAATCATTCACCACTTGATAGCCACATTTAAAATAATAAAAATTATTGAAATGGGTATAATAATACCAGCCCCGTATTAGACAGTCCCACTGCTGGGTACAGGCCTCTCCTCAGTGTGAGAAGGATCAAATGGAAAAATGTAATTGCTTACATTTCAGGTTACATAAGTTCAATACAAAGGCAAAGCTTTTTGTCGAATTTCGTGTCATAAAATACACAGACACAGATATGCAGACAATTAATATCTGATCAGGACAAATGTATTAATATTATGTCCTATCTCGGCGCCTATCTTGATTGCGTTAATTTGGTAGTTTTCTATTAACCCGTGTTTCTGTAACCATTTATTCTGTGACAGCTAAAAACCTTAAGCTAGTATTCATTTAATTTCCGATTGGCATAATAATTGACGGCAATGGGCTCGCCCCTATAACGTGATACTTAAAACATAACTGTCAAAAAGTAGGTATCATACACAACTACCTACCCCCTTGGGCATATAATGGCTTGAGTCTATTTATGTAGAAAATATACTTTAACAAACGATAATATCTTGCTGTTGCCTTAGCTTGCTGGCGAAGTCATACAAATTAAAATATCAAAAATAAGTATATTCTTTGTTTTGGTATAAATATCTGTAAATCTAAAATATTACTTCCGGCACTCTCTAGACAAATATATGGTGGGTTAAAAGAAATATTCTGAAGAGAAAAGTAGTGTTTCAGCTCCAGATAGAGTGCCCAGGAGGTGTTTCGCTGATGGTAATATTTGTCCCTTGCGTTGACAATACAGCGCCTGTTTTAGAAGGGATGGTAATGCACAAGCGATATATTGATGATAAGTGCCTACCCTACTACCACCAAGACTATCGCTTGCACTACATGTCTATGTTATTGGAATCCTCCAAAATATGCTTTTTACTGTTACCCATCAATATAAGTCTTCGAGTACGCAATATACGTGCGAGTAGGCGTAAAAATACGCATAACTGCCAATGTCTATAACTAATCTTAATATACGTATAAGAATAATAATGCCATTTAATTAAATGTGGTATAATCGTGGTGAATTTAATTTGTACAAAAAAGCGCTGGCCGCGCTCCCAAACTTACTAACTACTATAGGAATAAGTGCTGCAGTAGCTTTTTTGACAAATGAAACGTGTCATTCCATTATATTTAGTTCTATATTATAGTAAATTTAGATAATGAAGAATAATATAGAAAATTATAGCTATGTTTTTGGATAAGTTGTAAAAATATAAATAATAACATGCCTATTCATTGTAGTGATTGTTTATTGCAATTTATAAAACGAGTGTTCAACGGCGTCGCGTTCAATGGACCCAGGAGTATTCAGATCCAGACACAATGCTGATACCATTGTATCTGTATTTCGTATAATTGACCCATAAAAGTGCAACGTGAATTCGAATTTTTGGAGTAATTGTCACATTGAGTAATTGGCATTATGCGGATCCAAGGTTCCTAAAAATTGGCAGCAAAAATCAGACTCCGTGTCTAAAAATATGCCCGTTAGGCTGCTAAAGCCTTATACCACATAATACTTAGATGTAATTCAACTCAGTCGACCCTTCTGTAGCCAATCAGGTGTTTTCTGGTGCAAAGAACTATAAAACGTTTATATATTTGCAACTTGTTCAAAAAAATAAGTGGACTCAATAAATAATAGAGAATATATTAAAATATTGTGTAGGATTTAAACAGTGTTACCATTATTACGCTAGGTGCTTACGAAGCTACACTTTATTTATTAATATTAAATATATATACATGCATACAGATGGTCGGTATAACATAACGCATGTAGTACAATCATAATTATATACAGCGAACGTGGATCAAGGAACGAGATGTCATATTGCATTCGAATGCATTGACCGCACTATTATTCGAAAGTTATTCGAATGTGTTGACCAGCCTATTATTCGAAAGCAATTATCAGCGTCACTAGTAATGTCATTCGAATATAACCTATTCGGTGGACATGTATTGTGTGTTTACATGTGGCATATTGCACCGGGTCATCTGTATTTATGTAATTTGTGTATACACTATGCAGGTCATCTCTGTTTGAATGGCATGCAAGATATTACTTATGTCATTCGCTTTATGATTATAACGCTCGGTTAGTAGGTACGTTCCTATATTCTAATAACGTAGTTTCCTTTACGACCAGTTAGGGCGTAAGGTGATGCCATTACTGTTACGTAAAGATGTCATTTACATACTAATGTATCTTTTCTATCTGTTAACAATAAGCCATCATGATATGTTAGTGTTTCATTGTCCGTAATGTCGTTTTTGGAATATAGGAACTGCATTGAATTTGTTGTCGAATAAATGTGAATGTAATGTCATATAAACAGAATGTAGTATTTAGCGTTTTGGTAATTTTATTTAGATGTTATTGTATAGAAGTATTAGTAATCAAATAAATACGCAACGCAGGCCCTAAGTACTTATTTAGACATTTTTGTAAATCAGTATTTTGTATTTAATCGATGTTTTATCTGTCATATAATTGTCATGAACATACGACAGTACGTTTATTAGTTTATTGTTGTCGTATATAAATATTAGTGAGATATTTATAAATAATCCTTTTACCTGTACTTAATGTATTAAAAATTGTAGAGAAATGTTATATATGTTGTGTTGTATATATGTGATATTCTATATATTAGGTGCTCAAGTTGAATATTGCCCGAGTTTATATCCATTCCAATTATTGAATATTTACTATACTGTCAATTTATTAAAATTATTATATTGTTATTGAATATTAGTGCAATAAAATTTGATCTAAATAAAAGTTATTGGTTCTAAAACCTAAATAAAATCATACCTATAAAGACATAACAATGTGTTTCTAAAATGAAAGCTAATTATAAATAATAGTATGTTATACCGGTACCGATATTTAGTATTAGCAAATATTGTATTACAAAACAACGTATCCGTAAAACTACCAAGTTTACCAGTTGCTAACGATTAATAAGATATTAAAAATTTTACAATTTTGCGGAAGAAGTAATCTAATAAAATTTAGATACTTTTCGACAGCTGGAAACGGTTATGAGATGCTTGCTACATATTTAAATTCGATGCAGCATCACTTAAAGATGTAAAATGTTCGGTTAGCCATATCTGCTTTGGGCTAAATTATAAATCCAATTACCTTTAAAAACACCCTGAGAACATTTTATTACTTTTTTATTTGGACACTTCATATTATGGCAGTTATTACTTTATAATGAGCTATTTCTATCACAAGTAACACGTGTGCATAGCTTAGATAATATAAAATAAAGCAGGGTAGCTTCACAGCTGTTTATAAGCTCGCCTGTAGCTGTAATAGAGCCTTATTTTATAGAAAACACTATTAGCTGTGACTGGTCGCTAAGAAACAGTCATATTGCCCTTGCCTAACACATCTGAGTAGGTTTACACTACCTTTGACATCCTACAAAAAGTTTTAGAAAGTGTACTAAGAGCACATGGCATTGGTCAGCTCCGGGATAGAGCGAGAGTCGTTCGCTCAAGTGCCTGATGACAAGAAGCGGCAAAAGACCAAATGCGAAATATAATACGAGCGCAAATTTAAGAATATTGAAGAGCAATATGGAAAATTATTATTTATTATATAAGTTACTTGAAGTCAAAGCCTTGACCAAGGGGCGCTAAAAGATAATCTCGCTCTTCCCTAATCAAGAGCTAGAACCGGCAAGACTTAATTACTGTTTTCGTGGCGTAGTTAAACCAACATACCACCATGATACATGCCATTACAAGACACAATTGCAGCTTGTTATAGTAATATGATATGCACTACACAAGGTTAATTGTAAAATACCTGCAAGAGCCTAGACTAAAGGCCTATATCAAACAACTTTCGGTACACAATTTATTTCATACTGATAGTTCTTGACCACCATTACCGATTTCTAAGACTGCTAACGTTGAAACGTTTTTTTTTACGACTAAGGTGACAAACATGCATTCGGCCCATCTGATGGCAAGTGGTCACCGTTGCCTATGGACGCCTGCGACACCAGAGGCATCACTTGCGCGTTGCCGACCCTTTAGGAAAGGAAGTGGGAACGAGCGGGATGGGCGAAAGAGGGTGATTGGGCCTTCGGCACTCTCACTCACCGAACGAAACAACAGTAGGAATACTGGTATTTCACGTCGTTATTCTGCGGGAGGGTAGTCCTTCCCCTGTCGAGCCGGCCCATTTTTGCTGAAATCAGTGAGCCTCTAGTTTTTTTCATGTTTAGGCGACGTGTAATGTAACTATTGTATTTAGTCGAGTATTGGCGGAATATAGACGTCCGATACGAGACTTCAAACGACATTCAAGGAACGAGATTTTATGAACATGTTCATACGACAATCTAGAGGTTATGAAAGGAACTCATAATATAAACAGGTGCTTGGTACAAAACCTTAACAAATTATACACAAGGAAGGTTTAGTTCTCATGAATCACTCTGTCTATTGGTGAAAACCGCAGAAAATCCGTTCAGTTGTTTTTGAGTTTATTGCGAACAGACAGACAGACAGATGCGCCGGGGGACTTTTTTATATGTAGTGATAATGCCATTACCTTATTATAAGAAATTGTTTGTTGTTATTATTGCAATTATAGTCTAGAAGCTCTCATGTATTTTATAATAAACCTTACATACTTATTATGAACAATTAAATGATTTGTCGTATAAAATACGACAGCTTTTAACACAATGCCGTATATATACATTTATTATATCAATGTTGATCAAATTATGAAAACATTTCAGTAACAAGAAACAAAATTATTTAAAAAGATTGCTGTTTTAAATTCTTATGTCGTAATGTATACGACATAATGTCCTTGATTCTTTTAAAATCTATATAAAAAGCAATATGTTGCATATCTATGTAATTGTTTTAGAATGTAATTAATTAAATAATTCTTATGATGCATAAGATATTGATGGATGAAAATCATATATTTAATTATTATTGTAAATGTTTTGTTGAAAATGTATTGTATATGAGCACTATAGATATCCTTCTAGATGGCGTATGTTATTAAATCGTTAATTAAATACAATTTTACTTTGTGTTTTATTATTATTTGCCCACATACGGTGAGTACCTATAGTAACCAAAATGAATTGTACAGATGTCGCCATAGTTTAGCGGTCTGGTCTGTACACTGAATGGAACATTCACATTTATAAATTTTATGAATTAACAAATTATAGCTACTAATAATTGGCGAATCTCAAGATTATTTGTGTTCGTAGTTTCAATATTTGTAAATGCACATTGTAGTATTTACGTGCGTAGCTTGTGTGGAAAGTAGGCTTATAAAATATATTTAATTCAATTGTCTTTATTTGCATAAATGTGAATAAATAAAATAAATTTCAAAACCTTTATTTGTACACTACATGTACAAATAAAATATGCAAAAGTTGAGGGTGGATGAAAACTCTTCTGTCTCACAAACCTGAACTTTGTCATTGCCGAACGAGTCAGCTTTGTGAGTGTATCCACGGCCGCTGTAACCTACTTGAAACGTCAAGCATCAAAAAGGTAAGCAATATCTAGACACGCGGCAGCGTGTCAAGCCAAGTTCAAGCATAGGAACTGGCTAGCCAGCGCTGAGTGTAATATTACACGAACCAATTGGTGCCACTTTTGACCCTTCTATAACTCAAAACCTCTTAAACGTAAACACATAAAACTACGTGTGTTTAATTATATCCATAAGGACATCTAGAAGCCCAAATTTCATGAAGCTAGCTCAAACGGTTATAAAGATATGAAGGTCATTATAATTAAAAAGTTAAATATTAATCTTAATAAGTTAAACAAGGTTAGGAAGGTGACACGGCATAACAGTGAATTGGTGAAGGAGCATGATACTTTATTAATAAATTTAGGAAAAAGCAATGATCAAGTAGTTGCCAGTAGGTTACAGTATGAAGCACATACAGCCGAATTAAATCATCAAATTAACAACTTAGAAGAACAACTTACAAGAATGAGCCTTAATCACCATAAAGAAACATCTGAATATATTTTGAAGTATGAGTAAATTGCCAGAGTTGGTAGGGAGAACATGGAACATGTTCTCTCACTAACTAATAACAATCTTTGCGGTAAGTGCTTACAGGCTACACCTTATAATAACCTGTCAGCTGTTTGTGATTTGGATTCAGTAAACAATGGTACCACCTCCTTTTCTGATCATGAAGATATGTCTGTGTCTTCTTTGATGAATAACATTAACAAAAATATATTCATGTTTTCTGACCAAATAGGAGTAGGTTTTAGTGGACTAATTAATTCTCATACAGAGTCGCCTTGCATAAATATTTGTTCCCCTGGGGCTAGGTTAGGTTCTATAATTGATAAGTTAAAACTACAAAATTAAATGCAGATTCAACAGTAATATTTCTTTATGGTGACAGCTTATCTGTCACTAAAAAAGAAGCAATCCATTTGACAGAGGTAATAGAATCATTACATTATAAAGTAGGGTGTAACTTTATTCTTTGTGCATTACCATATTCCTATGTACTAACACATGAACAAAATAGGAATATTGAAAAACTTAATTTACTTTTTTATAACAGTACATGTTATAACAATTATAGTTTATTTTTTGACACTAATAAGTTTATTAGTAAATTTTTATTGACTAAAAATACAATGTATCTATCTTCTTTTTATAAAAAGCAACTTGCTAAATTATTAGCATTTAATATAATATGTAGCGACTCAGGTACCAGTAGGGTAATTAAGGTTTTAGGACATAGTAGTATTTCTAGGTACTACAAATTCAAATATTGACACTTCTAGTAGTTTAAACTGTTAGATGAGACAAAGGATAGGCATACACACAGTATTAGACTAATTCATCAGAATATTCAGGGTCTATCCGGCAAGGAGTTAGAATTAGATTTATTTTTTAAACAACATAATATTCAAATATGTTGCATAACGGAACATTGGTTAAGAACTAATCAATTAATATTTAATAACGAATATTATTCAATTGTAAGTGCGTTTGTAAGAAAGAATTCTATACATGGTGGCTCTCTAATATATGTATGTAACAATCTAAAATGTAAAGAACGTAAAGATATAGTAAATCTTTCTATCGAGCGCACTGTTGAACTATCCTGTGTGGAATTAGAGCAACATGTCATAGTTTGTGTATACCGACCACCGCAAAGTGATTTTAGTGTATTTGAAACCGTAATAGAGGATATTTTAAAACGCTTGAGTTCTAGTAATAGGCATATAGTAGTGTGTGGTGATTTTAATGTTAATTTACTTGAGCAGTCAGCTGTCTCTTTAAGACTTATTAGTTTATTTAGATCATTTAATTTACAGCATTTATTTTCTGAACCCACTAGGATCACTTCACATTCTGCTACCTGCTTAGATAATGTATTTTGCGACTGCCAATTTCTAAATAGGGCCATATTGAGTGAACTTACATCTGACCACTGTGGGCTAAAGGTAGTATTTCCTGTGAGTACAATTCATATAGAGAATAAGGTCACATGTAGACCGATGACATCTAATCGCTTAAAGGAATTTAATGATAACATAAGTCTCAAAGTTGTCAATATGGACCTTTCTCTGGATAGTCCAGACGAACTATATGAGTCTTTACTTAACATAATTACTTTAGAATATAATAATATTTTTAAATGTAAGACTTTTAGTCAGAATAATAGGATTAAGTTTTGTGACTGGGCAACATCTGGGATATATAGAAGTAGAGCAAAGCTATATGAATTATATGGTATGAAACAATACAATTTCGATCCAAATTTTATTCAATATGTTAAAAATTATTCAAAATTATTTAAAAAGACTTGTGCCACTGCCAAGTCCCTTTACCTAAAACTAAAATTCAAAAATCTCATAATAAAATTAAAACTACATGGAACATTATTAACAATGGAACAGGTCGCAGCAAGGTGCGAGATAATAAATTTGAACTGAATATAAATAATAGCGTAATTTCAAATAATTTGGAAGTAGCCGATACATTCAATAACTACTTCGCAAAAATACCTTTAGACATAACTAGTACCCTTAGGTCTTGCCCAGCTCGAGCAGAATACTTGGTTAGGGGCAACGTGGAAGAGTGCAAGATACTATTTAGTTTTGAGCGTGTACATCCGTATGATATAATAAAAGTATTTAAGTCGCTTAATTCAAAAAAATCAGCTGACTTCTGGGGTATTTCGGTAAAATTAGTTGAAAGTATTATTGTTAATATAGCGCCACACCTAGCCGCAATATTCAACGGATGTATTGATGTGGGCATTTTTCCAAACTTAATGAAATGTAGTAAAATAATACCTTTATTTAAAAATGGTTGCAAAAGTGACCCCAGTAATTTTAGGCCGATTTCAATATTACCTGCTATTAGTAAAATATTTGAGAAGATTATATTACAGCAATTAGAGAGCCAGTTCAGTGTAAACAATTTATTTCACGCAGATCAATATGGGTTTAGGAAGGGCCGTTCTACGATAGATGCGGGTGTTACGCTTTTAAAACATATATTCAGTGCCTGGGAGAATTCGCAAGATGTCATTGGCGTATTCTGTGATCTCTCTAAAGCCTTCGACTGCGTTGACCATCAAACGCTGTTGCGAAAACTCAGGCATTATGGCATCCGAGATACTGCACTTGACTTAGTTGATTCCTACCTAAGCGATAGACTACAATACGTTGATATCAACGGAAGTAGATCTTCTGGATTACCAGTCACAATGGGCGTGCCACAGGTCTCGATTTTGGGACCCTTTCTGTTTTTAGTGTACGTAAATGATTTGCCGTTCTTTGTACAGGATTTGTGTGACATTGTTTTATTCGCGGATGACACATCCCTTATTTTTAAAGTAGACCGAAAAGCACCAAATTTACGTGCTGTTAATGATTCACTCGCGGAAGTCCTGGACTGGTTTACGACGAATAATTTACTACTTAACTCTACAAAAACTAAATGTATCAAGTTTACATTGCCAAACGTAAAGAGTCCTAACGTGAATATAATTTTAAATGATGAAATTATTACTTTTGTTCAATCTACAGTCTTTTTAGGATTAACTTTAGATCATAAAGTTCAGTGGGGCGCTCAAATATCGTGTCTTGCAGGGAAACTTAGCTCAGCCGCATACGCAATTCGGAAAGTAAGACAGCTTACTGATATAGATACTGCAAGACTAGTATATTTCAGTTACTTTCATAGTGTCATGTCCTACGGTATATTATTGTGGGGCAAGGCACCTGATATTGAGACAATTTTTATTCTTCAAAAGCGTGCAGTACGTAGCATTTATAATTTAGGACCACGAGTTTCCCTGAAAGATCGATTTAAAGAAATAGGCATACTTACTGTTGCGTCGCAATATATATTTGCTAACATTATGTTTATTAAACATAACATTTACTTATATAATAAGAATAGTGATATGCATAACGTAAACACTAGAAATAAGCATAAGTTAGTAGGCCCATATCATCGTTTACATAAAGTTCACAATACATTTGCGGGACTCGGTATACGTTTTTTTAATAAATTACCTATTAATATAATTAATTTACCATTGTTTAAATTTAAAAACGCTGTTAAAAAACAACTTATTCGGAAGGGTTATTATTCAGTCAACGACTACTTAAATGACAAAAACTCATGGAGCTAGTTGCTTGTTGCATACAGGATTCAAAGATCTGTATTACTTATAAGTCAATTTAAGCCTTTGCATAGTCACAAAGTGTAAGTGTATGCGCCATCATGCCATCCTACTGTCTATTTTAGATTTATATTAAATAATATATCTTAGCTCAAATTATTTCCTCCCTATAATATTATTAAGTTATTATTGTTATTATCTTTAGTTTTTATAGTCAGTAGTATATGGCATAATGGCAGTAACACCTTGTTAATCTGAGTTGTAAAATTCTGAAATTATATTTAACTGACGATTTAAAAGAGTGGCCGTGAGTTTCTTGCAGGTTTCTTCTCATAGGCTCTACCCTTTGCCTGAACCTAGCAACTAACCTAAATGTAGCTTCAGTAACTTAGTAAACTCACTAACCTATATACTTTGACGTTCATAAGTGTTACTTTGTGACCTAAATTAATAAATGATTTTTGACTTTGACTTTGACTTTTGGTCAAAAAGTCGTAAATTTTAGTACGGACTGTCTGACTGACATATAGTACCTAAACCTAACCTACTTCCAGATGACCTAGAAGGATGAAATTTGGAATCCAGCTCGGTAATTATGTGTAAGCGTAGGAAAATCCTAAAAATAAAAAAAAGTAAAAGAATAGTAGGGGGCCCCATACAAAAAAAAATTTAATGTAGCGTTTGCACCGTTACAATCAGATATTTGAACTATCCCAATATATGTATTATTATATTTGCTATATAACAGAAATATAAAAAAAAAGTTAATTAAAAAAATAGTGGTGTCCCCATACAAAAAACTTGTAATACGCGCTAAACAACCGGCCAACGGTGTGTCGTCGGCGGCGCGCGGCACCACATAATTATACACAGAACAGAAGTAAATCTACATAAAAGCGCTCCCGAGCAACACATAAACATAGGCACCGCTTACGAATACCGATTTAGTTATTTATTGTTTTATTAATTAAGGCACAAGATAGTTCTATAGTAGAATATAACCACCTGAGATCGTTATATCGGCCGGACTTGGCTAATTTAAGCATAAACAGGAAGCGTATTAAAAAGATAGCAGATAATGAATGGGCAATGCGCACAATTATCTCTAACATTCAAGAGAATGTAGACAATAGCATAAAAAAGAAAACTATGCAGCGGAAACGCAAGAAAAAACATTAAATCTCAATACCTGCCTAGTTTTCTTTACAAAAAGTAATTATATCCCACCAAAAACATAAATGTAAAAAAGGAGAGCCAAGTTCAATACAAAAATTATGCTTGGCTGTGGGCTTCGCCGCAAAAAGATTGGACATCTAAATGAGTGCCAAGTTCTATGCAAAATCCAAATATGTATTTATAGGAACAAAATAACATTATGAACAAGTATTAACTCTATTTCTTTGCTTTATTGGATACCTATAACAATTGCTGTTATTCAAAAATGTGAGATCTTAAAGTAGGTTAGATTTGACTTGGCCAGTTTTCATTACATCAGTAATTTTATAAAGTTATTCAACATATATATATGTATATATATTTTTAAATCTGATAAAAACTGGCCAAGTCAAATCTAACCTACTTTAAGATCTCACATTTTTGAATAACAGCAATTGTTATAGGTATCCAATAAAGCAAAGAAATAGAGTTAATACTTGTTCATAATGTTATTTTGTTCCTATAAATACATATTTGGATTTTGCATAGAACTTGGCACTCATTTAGATGTCCAATCTTTTTGCGGCGAAGCCCACAGCCAAGCATAATTTTTGTATTGAACTTGGCTCTCCTTTTTTACATTTATGTTTTTGGTGGGATATAATTACTTTTTGTAAAGAAAACTAGGCAGGTATTGAGATTTAATGTTTTTTCTTGCGTTTCCGCTGCATAGTTTTCTTTTTTATGCTATTGTCTACATTCTCTTGAATGTTAGAGATAATTGTGCGCATTGCCCATTCATTATCTGCTATCTTTTTAATACGCTTCCTGTTTATGCTTAAATTAGCTAAGTCCGGCCGATATAACGATCTCAGGTGGTTATATTCTACTATAGAACTATCTTGTGCCTTAATTAATAAAACAATAAATAACTAAATCGGTATTCGTAAGCGGTGCCTATGTTTATGTGTTGCTCGGGAGCGCTTTTATGTAGATTTACTTCTGTTCTGTGTATAATTATGTGGTGCCGCGCGCCGCCGACGACACACCGTTGGCCGGTTGTTTAGAGCGTATTACAAGTTTTTTGTATGGGGACACCACTATTTTTTTAATTAACTTTTTTTTTATATTTCTGTTATATAGCAAATATAATAATACATATATTGGGATAGTTCAAATATCTGATTGTAACGGTGCAAACGCTACATTAAATTTTTTTTTTGTATGGAGACCCCCACTATTCTTTTACTTTTTTTTATTTTTAGGATTTTCCTACGCTTACACATAATTACCGAGCTGGATTCCAAATTTCATCCTTCTAGGTCATCTGGAAGTAGGTTAGGTTTAGGTACTATATGTCAGTCAGACAGTCCGTACTAAAATTTACGACTTTTTGACCTTCATATCTTTATAACCGTTTGAGCTAGCTTCATGAAATTTGGGCTTCTAGATGTCCTTATGGATATAATTAAACACACGTAGTTTTATGTGTTTACGTTTAAGAGGTTTTGAGTTATAGAAGGGTCAAAAGTGGCACCAATTGGTTCGTGTAATATTACACTCAGCGCTGGCTAGCCAGTTCCTATGCTTGAACTTGGCTTGACACGCTGCCGCGTGTCTAGATATTGCTTACCTTTTTGATGCTTGACGTTTCAAGTAGGTTACAGCGGCCGTGGATACACTCGCAAAGCTGACTCGTTCCGCAATGACAAAGTTCACGTTTGTGAGACAGAAGAGTTTTCATCCACCCTCAACTTTTGCATATTTTATTTGTACATGTAGTGTACAAATAAAGGTTTTGAAATTTATTTTATTTATTAACATTTATGCAAATAAAGACAATTGAATTAAATATATTTTATAAGCCTACTTTCCACACAAGCTACGCACGTAAATACTACAATGTGCATTTACAAATATTGAAACTACGAACACAAATAATCTTGAGATTCGCCAATTATTAGTAGCTATAATTTGTTAATTCATAAAATTTATAAATGTGAATGTTCCATTCAGTGTACAGACCAGACCGCTAAACTATGGCGACATCTGTACAATTCATTTTGGTTACTATAGGTACTCACCGTATGTGGGCAAATAATAATAAAACACAAAGTAAAATTGTATTTAATTAACGATTTAATAACATACGCCATCTAGAAGGATATCTATAGTGCTCATATACAATACATTTTCAACAAAACATTTACAATAATAATTAAATATATGATTTTCATCCATCCATATCTTATGCATCATAAGAATTTTTTAATTAATTACATTCTAAAACAATTACATAGATATGCAACATATTGCTTTTTATATAGATTTTAAAAGAATCAAGGACATTATGTCGTATACATTACGACATAAGAATTTAAAACAGCATTTTTGAAGTGAAACTTTTGAAGTGAAACTTCTTTATCGACGTATGGGAGAAATTTTGTAGCAGCGTCACGTTTTTCGGTTACGCGCCATGTTGCTTTTTTATCAAAGTTTAGTATAGTGACGTAAAGAATATAATGTAATATATTTATAATAATAACAACAATATATTAGTTTTGAAGTTTGGTTTGAAATAAGAATAACAATATATTAATTTGAAAGTGATAAAATAAAAAGACTTATTCAAATTTAAGTGAATTTACAAGAAAAGTGAGAGTGATTATATATTTCGTTTTATAAATTCAACACGTATGAGCATGATTTTAATATTTATTTGAGGTTAACCTCACTTTTTGATTGTAAGTATCAGTTAATGTATATAAATCTGTTAAAATTAGCAAGTATTAATAAATATGACTGTAAATCTAGTGAACATTATTAATTCTAAAAACAATAAAAAATATAAATTAAATAATAATTTAAAAATAAAACAAAACACGATTAGAAAATAAAAATATGTATACGTACATCTCTTTTAATTATTCGTTTTTAATGATTTATTTATTCATTTTTAATTTTCTAAAATCGTTGCATTTCTACAAGATTAACTGTCATCATATAATTGTATTACTTTGAAAAGATAATTCCAATTATTTATTCATAACTTGTGTAATTGATTAAGTCATTAAATATCTGCTTTGAATTATTTTTATTAAGTTATGAAATAAATATTAATATTAAAGTTAGTTAAATAATTTTTGTTAACTAATTAACTAATTAATGTCGTAAAGAAGTTTCACTTCTTACCTGTGTACTCTGGTAAACACACACATTTTTTTTTAAATAATTTTGTTTCTTGTTACTGAAATGTTTTCATATACGGCATTGTGTTAAAGGCTGTCGTATTTTATACGACAAATCATTTAATTGTTCATAATAAGTATGTAAGGTTTATTATAAAATACATGAGAGCTTCTAGACTATAATTGCAATAATAACAACAAACAATTTCTTATAATAAGGTAATGGCATTATCACTACATATAAAAAGGTCCCCCGGCGCATCTGTCTGTCTGTCTGTTCGCAATAAACTCAAAAACAACTGAACGGATTTTCTGCGGTTTTCACCAATAGACAGAGTGATTCATGAGAACTAAACCTTCCTTGTGTATAATTTGTTAAGGTTTTGTACCAAGCACCTGTTTATATTATGAGTTCCTTTCATAACCTCTAGATTGTCGTATGAACATGTTCATAAAATCTCGTTCCTTGAATGTCGTTTGAAGTCTCGTATCGGACGTCTATATTCCGCCAATACTCGACTAAATACAATAGTTACATTACACGTCGCCTAAACATGAAAAAAACTAGAGCCTCACTGATTTCAGCATAAATGGGCCGGCTCGACAGGGGAAGGACTACCCTCCCGCAGAATAACGACGTGAAATACCAGTATTCCTACTGTTATGTTTCGTTCGGTGAGTGAGAGTGCCGAAGGCCCAATCACCCTCTTTCGCCCATCCCGCTCGTTCCCACTTCCTTTCCTAAAGGGTCGGCAACGCGCAAGTGATGCCTCTGGTGTCGCAGGCGTCCATAGGCAACGGTGACCACTTGCCATCAGATGGGCCGTATGCATGTTTGTCACGTTAGTCGTAAAAAAAACGTTTCAACGTTAGCAGTCTTAGAAATCGGTAATGGTGGTCAAAAACTATCAGTATGAAATAAATTGTGTACCGAAAGTTGTTTGATATAGGCCTTTAGTCTAGGCTCTTGCAGGTATTTTACAATTAACCTTGTGTAGTGCATATCATATTACTATAACAAGCTGCAATTGTGTCTTGTAATGGCATGTATCATGGTGGTATGTTGGTTTAACTACGCCACGAAAACAGTAATTAAGTCTTGCCGGTTCTAGCTCTTGATTAGGGAAGAGCGAGATTATCTTTTAGCGCCCCTCGGTCAAGGCTTTGACTTCAAGTAACTTATATAATAAATAATAATTTTCAATATTGCTCTTCAATATTCTTAAATTTGCGCTAATATTATATTTCGCATTTGGTTTTTTGCCGCTTCTTGTCATCAGGCACTTAGAGCGAACGACTCTCGCTCTATCCCGGAGCTGACCAATGCCATGTGCTCTTAGTACACTTTCTAAAACTTTTTGTAGGATGTTAAAGACTGATAGTTGAATAACTTTATAAAATTACTGATGTAATGAAAACTGGCCAAGTCAAATCTAACCTACTTTAAGATCTCACATTTTTAAATAACAGCAATTGTTATAGGTATCCAATAAAGCAAAGAAATAGAGTTTAATACTTGTTCATAATGTTATTTTGTTCCTATAAATAGATATTTGGATTTTGCATAGAACTTGGCACTCATTTAGATCTCCAATCTTTTTGCGGCGAAGCCCACAGCCAAGAATAATTTTTGTATTGAACTTGGCTCTCCTTTTTTACATTTATGTTTTTGGTGGGATGCATGATTACATTATTAATACCTTTTAAAATTCTTAAAGGGTATATACTAACTATGTGTGCACCTTTTGAGAGAAATAAATGAATTTATTTATTTATACTTAGGTATTGTTTTGAAAACCACCTTTTGGTAATGTGCGAAATAATAATAATGACTACATACTTACATACATATATAATTAGTATTTAGCTACTTATTATACCTACTATTTATTTATTTACAATTGACATCATGAGTCATGACAAATAAAATATATATCTACATATTTATTTAATTCAAAAGTTAAAATTTTGTATTATATTATTATCATCATGTTAGATATAATATCTATAGTTATGACAAAAGTAAACTAAAATTCGATAACTTACTGTTAATACAGTTGACCATCACGCAGTAGGTAACCATTAACTCGAAGTTGTAACCAATTACCACCAGATGGTAACAAATTATTAAGTATAGATAATTACATATATTATACCTAGTCCGGTCAATTTAGACATCCGAGGCTACAAAAATTCGCACCAGCTGAAAATTGGTAGGATTAAAACACCATCATAAATGAAATCTAAAAAGTCCTCATCAATCCGACACCTGGAAAAATTTACTCGGGGTTAAAGGTCACAAAAACGGGATTTTCGCGATTTTCAGCAAAACTGTAAGTTTTATCATAAAATTAGCCCAGACAAAAATTGTAGATCAGATAATTATCTATAAAAATGTCTCAATTTTTTTTTCCTAAGAGCCACCGTTTTTATTTATAGGATTTGTTTTATTTTATTTTATTTTATTTTATTAAGAAAGGAACATCAAACAGCTACACTACATAATAAAAACAACAGAATCAACTTAAAACTAGGTAGTAATGTAACCCACGGCGATGTTCACAGGTTACCATTTGATTATGACTATAAGGCGCTAGGAAAGCGAGTATACATGTACGACAAATAAAAAATACTAACATAGAGAATAAAATAAAAAACATACAAAAATATAAAACATTGCAAAGAAAAGAGGAATAAATTAAAAATATAAATTCTGTGTAAGTTCGAGAGAGTAGGTACTTATACTAGTTATGAGTTTAGTGTCTCATATACAAGTTTACGAAAACTTATCGCAGAGCATACAAATATGTCGATATGCTGAAATGTTTCATTGTATGTATGAGCCATTCGACGGATTGGTGAACGCAGGCCCGTGTTAGTACGGCAAGTACCCACTGCAAACAATTTGCCTGCACGCACCAGCCGTCTATGAACAGTTCTGGGTACTGCATAGCACAAAACATTATTTAAATCAATACAGTCAAAATAGTTATTTACAATATTATATAATGTTACTGCCTCCAATTGAGAACGTCTAGAACTGAGCGCCAGAATACCGTATTTACTTAGCAACTGGCTATAGGGTAAATAGCATCTATGACATCTATAGTGCATGGCACGAAGAAATCTACGTTGGACGTTTTCTAAAATGTCAATGTATTTATTGTAGTACGGGTTCCAGATGGAAACTGCGTACTCCAGTTGTGAACGCACTAATGCTTTGTACAAACAGAGGTAGGAAGAGGTCCGCTTGAAATCAGTAATTGATCGCATTATAAATCCGTACATCTGATATGCTTTATTGACAACATGTTCAACGTGCAGGTCCAAGCAGAGTTTAGAATCAAGCTGTACACCGAGGTCACGTACAGAGCTCACCTTAGTTAATGTATCACTACAAAGAGTATAAACAAAGCTAAAAATGTTCTTATTTTTAGTGAAATTGAGATAGTGGCATTTGGATATACTTAAATAAAGTTTGCTAGTGTTACAATAGTTCGTTAGTCTGTCAAGATCCTCTTGAAGAAGATAACAATCTTGTATATTCTTAATAGTTCTATACACTTTAAGGTCATCTGCGTATAGTAGAAACTTCGAGTGGTGAAAACATTTGCCTATGTCATTAATGAACATAACGAACAAAAGAGGACCCAAGATAGAGCCTTGCGGAACGCCAGAGGTGACCTGAGTGGTGTCAGAGTGGAACCCATTAATAACAATCTTTTGGCTGCGATTAGTTATATACGAAGTAAACCAACGCAATAGGTTACCACGTATTCCATTAAAAGCTATTCGGTTTAGCAGCAATTCGTGATCCACCTTGTCGAAAGCTTTTTGAAAGTCTGTATAAACTGCATCTATCTGATAGCGATTATCGATATTGTCAAATAAATAACTCGAAAATACCAATAAGTTAGTAGTCGTTGATCGACGTTTTACAAAACCATGCTGTTGCTTTATAATTATATTATGCAGTATAGGGTATATTTCGTTATGCACAAGTCTTTCAAAAAGCTTCGACAAGGTAGACAGAATAGAGATAGGACGATAGTGCATAACATTGATTCTAGATCCGCTTTTGTGTACAGGTGTGATGTTAGCGTGTTTCCATACAGATGGCATGATACCTTCACTTATACATTTATTATAAATAATAGTCAATGGTGTGCAAATTGTTACAGCAGTGTTTTTTAGGAAAAGCGGAGTTAAGCCATCGGGTCCTGGGCCCTTATTTGAAATAAGAGATTTTAGTCCCTTCATTACCTTTTCTTCAGTAAAGTGTATATCAGTTATAGTGATGTCATGAGATGGGGCGTCAGAAGGAGGCTTCCATTGCGATAGCGTAGGTGAAGCCGGCTCATACACGGAGGAAAAGAAATTTGAAAACATATTGCATGTTGACTGAGGGTCATTTGATACGGCGTTAAGGTATTGTACTCTAGCCGGTATACCAGGTTTATCCTTACGATTAGAAATATACACCCAAAAGTCCTTAATATTTTTGTGTAAACTATCCTCTATTGATTGAATGTACCTACTGAAGCACATACTAAACATATCCTTAAACTGGGTCCTAAATTGTGAAAACTTTTCATAGTCTGATATGTTACTGTATTTTTTCCATTTCACCCAAGCTTTTTGCTTCTTTTTAAATACATAAATAAGGGATTTAGAAAACCATACCGGAAAGCCAGTGATTTTAGGTGCTGCTAACGGAGTATGCTGTTTTATGATATCATCAATCCTATTATAAAATATATTTAAAGCTTCTTCTGAATTATGTGAATCAAGAAGTTCTGACCAATCAGTATCCTGAATTTTAAGGTTGATTAGTTCGTAATCAGATTTGTGAAAATTATATTTATGTAAAAAGCGTTTTGTCATTGTTATAATATCTACATTTAAGGTTATTTCGCAGATAAAAGGTGGGTGATAGGCATCAATGGGCAATAAAGGCAATGCAACTGTGGAAATTTTGCATTGCCGGTTAGATATAAGTAAATCAAGAATTTTGCCTTTAGTATTTACTACATGATTATATTGTGAAGCATCTAGAAAAGACATTAAATTAATTAACTGGTTACAACAAACAGACGAGCCCACACCAGTACTACTATACTTATTTGACTGATTTGTAGTACCATGCCAAGTTATACCTGGTAGATTGTAATCGCCTATCATGTAAAAACACTCGACATCAGGTCCGCTTAACATTTCCTGAAGGTTTTCAAAATGTTGTTCGTACACAGAGGAGGCCGTTCCAGGAGGTATATAAGCTGCACTAATGACATGGTGCTTAGAGGGTCTTATACTTGGTATTTGAATTAGCACATGTTCAATAAGATTGAGAGGTATCACATTAATCAGAGAACCAGAAAGATCCAGCTCCGCTGGTTTAAGTGTACGCAGCGCTGCGATTAGGACACCGCCGCCGTCCTGTTTATTTGTGTGGATACGATCACGATCACACCTGTACACGACGTAACGTTGGTCAATAAATTCGTTGTTGCTTATCTCCGGAATCAACCACGTTTCCGTGAGAACCAAAATGTCAAAGTTGGAATTTAGAATATTCATATACAGCGTATGTAACTTAGTACGGATACCCCTACAGTTTTGATAGTATATCGATAGATGTTTGTCAACCATTACTAGAGAGATATATTAACTTTGAAATAAATAGTAAAAGTAGTCTGGTGATCAAGTAATACCCCATACGAAGTTCCCAACCAGGAACGACCAGTTGCAAAGTAAAACGTAACTCTGATGATATAGCAGTACCCCTTCCAAGACGGTATATCAGTATACCAGGATATAAAAAAGCACTATAATAATACACATAAAAATATACAATTTGCGATAGGATTACAAGCTTAGAGTGTGTAAACGCCATACTATATAGACCTAAAAATAATGTATAATTTAAACATTTTGTATGGCACTTTGTATCTACATTATAAACAAATGAAATTGAAAGATAACATCTCAGGCAAACACATAGACATATAAGAGTAAGACTATAGTATACACAGAAAAATAATCTCATTAATAATGACATATTTATGAAGTCGTTAACATTTGCAGACATATGTCCGTAGATGCGATACTTAGAGTTAACAAATTTAAAGTTATTAAACAAACGACGATATTTCATTATGGTTAAGCTCAAATAATGCGGAATGTTAACACAGTAAAAGACAGTAATACATGAAAGAGTACACTGATCAGAGCGCTGAAAGGTTGGATCCATCGCCACCAGGATTTTGTGAGCTATTTGTTCTGCATTTGATCTTGCGTATGTCGTCTTCCGTACGAACTGTGAATGCAGTATCGCCATCACGTTCGCGCACAAGAATGGTGGCGTTACGAATCCACACGTATTTGTATTGATGCCGGACGGCAACTTCCCTGGTCTTGCGAAATAACTGCTTTTTCTTGAGTGTGAGGTGTTCGTTCATATAAATCGCTGAAGACGTGGCGGCAAAACCCAGCTGATCCGGTTTGATAATTTTTGATTTACGGAAGGCAGTAAGCACGTTATCACGCAAAATACGAGATGAAAACTTGACAATTATATTCTTAGGTCTAATTTGTTCATAACTTGGTCAAAAATAAACATATTTGGAGGTACAAAAGATTTTTAGTTTACTAGTTTCAAGTCCTACAAGTTCATCTCTTGATAATGATCTTTTTCGTAGAGTCCAAGGATATTTTCTTCTGTGAATGACTATGGCAGTCGGGTACCACATATGAGACCCAGACGTGTAGAGCTATACCTACTTCCGGGTCCCACATGCGGTATCTGAACTATGAAAGTGTTAATTAAAACTATTTATGTTTGTATGTTCTCTTCTTGGCTGATGTAAAGCAACCGAACTCCCATGGCTGATGTAAAGCAACCGAAACGTCGGAACAAAGTGTAAACTTAAATATAACTGTAGTGTTGGAGTTTCAAAATTATGTAATAAAAGTGTTTTAAAGTAAAATAAACAACGCGGCAAAATTCGTATAAAGTGTTTAATTTTAACATATTAATTCATATAATACAATTTTCTGTAATATAATAAGAATATGTCACATCGAAAAGACACAACCCGTGTCCGTTGTCCGTCCACATATACCGTGACAAGTAAAACATGTTACCTCGATTTGTGTCTTACATTATTCGAAAGCGATCAATAATTATAATATAATATATGAATAGGTAGTATTCGCAGGGGTGCCTGCAAATTGTGATTATAAATTCATAATAAAATAAAATTTTAAGTATATAAGCTTGTAGGTACCTACATACTTTGATGCTTATTAATTTATTGCCTAGATTAGAATTATTATCCTTTAGCCAGCGACCATCGCGACAGTTGTAACTACGTCAGTGATAACCATATTGGTTTGTTGTACAGTTTACAGCTAGATAAACCTTATATTATCCTATTGGTATGTTTATTGGTACCTAGATATTACGAAATGTATTAAGATAGGCATGAAGAGGCGGTAATATCTTATCCTGTAATCTTATTCCCTGATTTGCATTACGTAGATACGCGATAGTGCCACTGACACGTGCCATATTTTTATGAATTCACTATCTCTTAATACCTAGTCCTCGCACTTATTTAAAACTAGCTGTGCCCGCGGTTTCACCCGCGTCAGTGGTATTTATGGTTACTGCGCCGCTCCCGTCAGCCGTAGCGTGATGTTATATAGTCTATGTCCTTCCCAAGGTCTGAAGCTATCTCCATTCCAAATTTCATCTAAATCGGTTCAGCGGATTGAGCGTGAAAAGGTAACAGACAGACAGATAGAGTTACTTTCGCATTTATAATATTAGTAAGGACTAGACACTAGTAAAGGTTTAATACCTTTTATACTTTCGTGTTGCATGACGTGCACTCGGCGCGCCGTAGTCACAAGCTTATGATTATGGCGAGTGCAACTTTTTTTTTTTTGCGCACTTTTCCATTAGGTTTGCTAATATTGAGCATGATCGTGTTAATAAACTTTGATTGTTATATAAAAGTATTGAAGTTTTACTGTACTTAGAGAGAAATGGGGCAAGGCAAGCTATACATTCCGCTTTTATTCTATACTAGCTGTTACCTGCGACTTCATCCGCGTAAATTTTAACTAAAAAGTGTTTGTCACCGCGGAACCCAACTATATTTCTCTGCCCAAGTTACTTAAATGGCGTAGTTTTTATAGTGTAAAGCTAGATAATAGCATGGCTTACTCAAAAACAACATTTAAATATGCGTCGTTAGATTACATGCTGTCACAGAATGCGTAAGAAAAATAAAGATTCACAGCTCCTCCCCCGTAGGTGATAGCGTGATAATATGTAGCCTACATGTTGACCCGACCTGGTAGTAATATTCATGCAAAATTTGAAGTAAATCCATGCAGTACTTTGAATTTATCCCGGACATACATACAGACAAACAGACAAAAATTCTAAAAACTATATTTTTGGCTTCGATATCGATTGTAGATCACGCCCCAAGTATTTTTTTAAAAAAATATTCAATGTACAGTTTTGACTTTCTTACGATTTTATTATATGTATAGACTAGTTTCTGCCCGCGGCTTCGCTCGCGTTAATTTAGAATTCGACAATCAATTCGGGTTGTACTCTGCTTGTAATAATAATATAATTCAATCATGATTCGAAAGACACGTGGTGCCATCTATTATCATAAGAACGTTATTATTGTTTTCCTCGGGAACAGTAATTTTTTCGGGATGAAAGGTAGCCTACGTCCGTTTCTGTACACCTGTCAACGTATATGATCGGTTCAGTGGTTAATGCGTGAAAAGGTAACAAACAAATAAACAAACTAACTCATTTTCACTTTTATAATATTAGTTAGGAAGTTAGAACTAGCTGACCTTCGTCTGCTTCACATAAAAGAATTTTCCCCGTTTTTGCAACATTTTTCATTGCTGCTCCGCTCCTATTGGTCGTAGCGTGAAGTTATATAGCCTATAGCATGCCGCGATAAATGGGCTATCCAACACTAAAATAATTTTTCAATTCGAGCCGGTAGTTCCTGAGATTAGCGCGTTCAAACAAACAAACTCTTCAGCTTTATAATATTAGTATAGATTTAAAAAACACAACTGCCCTAGTAGGAATAATTCCTGTATCGCTGGGGACTTTACAAACATTCAAACATTTGTGGATCACTCAAATTTTTGTCCCGTGTGGGATTAGAACCCACATCACTCGCGAGAAGTGGCAGTGACGAGATATAGGTACACTTAGACCATTACGCCATCCGTGCAGTTCTCTACCGAAGACGTAGTCAACATACCTTAAGATTCCAAAGGCCTTTCCAGCCTCGTGCATGATATCTAATGATAATGTTTTAAGAGGTGTAGGTAGGGCCACATTGCCTCTTAAGGAGACGTTGTGCTGATCAATAAGTTATTTTTAACCCCCGACAAAAACGACGGAGTTTATAAGTTTGACGTGTCTGTGTGTATGTGTGTCTGTCTGTGGCATCGTAGCTCCCGAACGGATGAACCGATTTTGATATTGTTTTTTTTTTGTTTGAAAGGTGAATTATATGGAATTGGCAACATTGGCAATTGACACTAAGTAGGTACCTTAGCGTTTATAGAATACTATATCAGACGAGAAGGGAGATACATATGTTTATTTAGCCACTAGGTAGGTATCCTGTGATACAATACCCACTTGCCTAAGATTAGATAGGTATTATTATTATGATAAAATACGGCGGAGTTAAACAACTACTTCTCTTTATATATCTACTAAGTTTTGCCTGTGGCTTCACTCGCGTAAATGTAGGTCAGGTTAGATTAGTAACGATACTTCTTTCGGGATAAAAGGTACCGTATGTCTTTTCCGGTTCTCCTTACAACATGTACCTATGCGACATTTCGTAATCACTGCGTAACAAACAATCAAACTCACATTCGCATTTATATCTAATATTATTTAATAAGTTATATAAATACTAACACAAATTGTATGTCTATAAGGTATTTATCTATGTTTCTATGTAGGTATAATATATATGTATTTACAAAACAAAAAAAGTATATATATGTATGTTTATCCATTGTCTAGTACCCATAGTACAAGCTCTGCTTAGTTTGGGCTAGATGGTGTTGTGTGTATGTATTATAAAATTTTATAATATGTAAATTTAGGTGAAGGTATTTATCTACGGGCCTATGCAGCCCGAAATAAATCGTTTGATTTGATTTGATATATTAGGATAGGTACCTACAACTTCAAATCAAAGTCAAAAATCTTTATTTTCATAAAAATGTGCATGTGCAATTAGAACATTGAACACCTGTTCGGGGAGTAAAGCTTTCATGAGAAAAAGCAGGCAAGAAACTCAAAGGCACTCTTTTCAATCACCAAATTTTTATAAGAATTGATACAATTCAATTTAATATTCTTTTCTTATATGAGTAATATAATAATATAATATTCTCTCACATACACATACACACAACACCATCTAGCCCAAACTAAGCAGAGCTTGTACTATGGGTACTAGACAATGGGTAAACATACATATATACTTCTTTTTTGTAAATACATACACATTATACATAGAAACACCCAGACCAAGACAAACATCCATGTTTGTACGAACTCGTACATTACAATGTATGCTGCGTAGGCTAATTTGGCGCATGCGTGCGTTAGGTATATATTGAGTTCAATATGTTATATTTTTTAGTGAACAATAAACACTCGTTACATAAACATAATATATCTTTTTCTACATAACACAATATTCCATGTTGGGAAGACTACAGCCCCAACAATGTTCATGCACACAAATGTTTGACTTGCGCGGGAATCGAACCCGCGAACTCAGGCGTGGCAGTCGGTTACACTAACCACTACGCCATCGAGTCGTACAGTTCTTAAGTTCTTTGCTAGTAAAATTAACATTGCTGAGGTGTAAAACAAATATGTCCGATTTATACTTGTAGGCAGGTAAGTAATGTAAATTTCAATCTTATCGTTAGATGTTAAACATTCATTGAGCCGTAAAGTATACCTATAATCGATATGAAAATTAGCTAGATAATGCGCGATATTTACATTATCAGATATATTTTAGCTGATATTGTATCAACTAAACATAATAAATTCTTATTTGCATATACTTAGCTGCATATTACGTATAAAAAGGAGATATAAAGCTATCAAGTATTATATTAATATTTTTCTTGTTGGTCTTCAGCTACGTCTAATGCCGCGGCCACACATTGGATTCAACTTTGCATCCAAGCTTGGCTCAAATTTGGAATGGCCAATATTGAATCAAACTACTGCACCAAACACTGGAAATAGACAAGTGCGGACCTTGTTCAGTTGACGCAGAGCGGACTATGGACGATAACTTATTTGCACTAGCGCCTTACGCATATGGTTTAGGTACATATGCTTATTATTTGCATCGTACAAGAAAACAACGAAAGAAAAAGCGGTGGTGGATGATTAAAATAACCAATGTGTGCCGCGCGCGCTACATTCTGTCCAAGATGTCCGCGCGCACTCCCCTTCTATTTCCCTCGCCTTTGAACTTGTTGAAAAACCGACTTTTTACGCGTCGGTGTTTGGGTGATTGGACGCAATGTTCACATTGTGTCAAAGACTGATCCACATATTGGAGTATTGGTCGTAATAAGCTACATTGGTGCAAATATAACCAATTCCCAATACTGTTGGACTGCCACGCAGAGATCTCAAGTTCGGTCCTAAAGCGCGCATCGCTGACTTTTCGAAGTTATATAACGGCAAAGGAAAACATCGTGCAAACCTTGCATGTTTAAGAGATCTCTATAATGTTCTCGAAGAAATGTAAAGCCTGCTAACCCGCACAAGGCCAGCGTAACCCTTTCCACTCTGAGAAGAGGTCCGAGCCTTGTAGTGGAACAGTTTATATCATCACTAGCTTTTGCCCACGGCTTTGCTGGCGTTAATTTAGAATTTGACAATCCATTCGGGTTGTATTCTGCTCGTATAATAAATCTATACTAATATTATAAAGCTGAAGAGTTTGTTTGTTTATTTGTTTGTTTGTTTGTTTGCTTGAACGCGCTAATCTCAGGAACTACTGGTCCGAATTGAAAAATTCTTTCAGTGTTAGATAGCCCATTTATCAAGCAAGGCTATAGGCTATATATCATCACGCTAAGATCAATAGGAGCTGAGCACCAGTGAAGAATGTTTCAAAATCGGAGGGTATTTTTTCCTTTTGAGAGCTTCCGCTGCGTGCGCTGCGTAAACAGTTAAAGTTTCGCAAAAATCATGTATGACAGAATTGTTACCCTTTAAAAGTTCTAAAAATAGTCCGCGACAGCATATGTCTATCTTTTAAGGTTGGCTCACTATAACCATTTTTATGCTAACCAAATTTGTTCTAAAATAATGCATTATTTGCGAAGGTATTTTTATAAACATGATATTAATCCTTATCCAAATAAATACGTTATTTATCACAAGTATTTAATTTAAAACAAAATTGTCCTTTACATCATTCGATTTCAATGAATATCTTAGGAGATATAGCAGTTTTAAAATAACATCGCAGCAAAATAATTACCCATTACAGACATAGTACAAACGATGTTTCTCCTGGTTTATTCTGCGTGATTACTACAGGTTCGATTTGAAAAATTATTTTAGTGTTGGATAGCCTATTTATCGAGGAAGGCTATAGGCTATATTATAACATAACGCTACGACCCACGGGGGCGGCGCAGTAACGATAAACGCGGGTGAAACCGTGGGAACATCTAGTTAATAATATAATTCAATCATGATTCGAAAGACACGTGGCGCCATCTATTATCATAAGAACGTTATTGTCGTTTTCCTCGGGAACAGTAATTTTTTCGGGATTGAAGGTAGCCTATGTCCGTTTTTGTACACCTGACAACGTATATGCAAAATTTCAGGATGATCGGTTCAGTCGTTTAGGCGTGAAAAGGTAACAAACAAACAAACTCTTTTTCGCTTTTATAATATTCGTTAGGATTAACCACAGCTGCTGTAGATGTGTGTTGCGCTTGTAGGTTTATGAGTTACCACATTGATGGCTGTGTATTTATTGTTGTGTGGAGACTCAGTGGACAGTTTATATATAGAGCTGATATTATTATAGGTGGTCTTTATTTTTAACAGCCTGCTTATGAGGCACCACGTAAAACTACTAAACAGATTTTAATTGTAATCCAATAGTTTCAGAACGTGGGACTGAACGTAATTCAATTCAATTCAATTTATTTATTTGCATAATATGGGTTTAACAATATATATTACAACATTAATAATAGTATCGCCATATTCAGCCGTCCAGCATGCAAAAATTTGCTATATTAAAATGTTATCACAATATTAATAATAAATGAATATACAAAGTTACTAAAAATAAAAACTATTCAGTCAATCTTAATTAAGTCAATAAGAAATAAAATCATGTCAAGTCCGGTCAATTTAGACCAAAAAATGAGAGTGAAGTTACATAAAGTCCCAACAAGCTGAATTTCAGTGAAATTGTTCAAAACATAATTATAAACAATGTCTAGAAGTTCCCCATCATTCCCGTGTATGGAAAATTTTTTATTCAAGATCAAAGGTAAAAAAAATGAGTTTTTCGCGATTTTCAGCAAAACGGTAAGTTTTATCATAAAAGTACCTCAGACAAAAATTGTAGATCATAAAATTATCTATAAAAAATGTATCAATACTTTTTTTCTTACGAGCCACCGTTTCTGAGATATAACGATTCAAAAAGTTATAAAAGTTGTTATCGTCATAATATGCATGAGTACGCCACGTATATACATCTAGAGTTGTTATATTTTATATAATATATATATATATATATATATATATATATATATATATATATATATATATATATATATATATATATATATATAATGAAACCCAGTCCAATAATGTACGAGGCAGCAGCAGTTTTCCATCGTCCTCCTCATGTCCTACCACCAGAAAGTGGCACTCTTATTCAATACGTTGCAGATAATGCTGATATTAATGTAAATACGCTAGACGGCAATAACACGCTCCACATAATGGGTATTATTCAAATTGTTACTCCAAAACATTCAGTTTTACTAGAAGAACCTATGCCACGAATAAAAGAAACTCTTTCAGCAAAAGATTTCAAGGCAAAAGCTCATGTGCCGATACAGACTTATACAAATGACGGTGTAGTAGGCTACAGTAAAATAAATGTTAAAGATTTTGTTTATGGAACTGAAACAGTATCTTTTCTCAAAAAAGCTGATGTAGTATGGTTTTATGGAAAATGGAAAAATGAGTCTTTACCCGGTTGGAATGGTTTTATTGAACGTTTAACAAATAATCATACGAATTATTCTAAATCTCAAATTTCATTTTTACCATTTATTCACCAACCAGCCAGTAACTATAATACTATCTATACGACTTTACTTTGTGCATTAGAGAATGCAAAACGGTATGGCCACACTGTATGCATCGTGACTTTCGACCAGCCCCTGTATGCTAAAGCTCGAGAAATTGTATCAGCCGCACCTGAGGGCTCTGAATTATCAAAAATCATCATCAGACTTGGAGGATTTCATTTATTGATGTCTTTTATGGGAGCAATTGGTCATATTATGCAAGGAAGCGGCATGAAAGAAGTACTAGCAGAGATCTATGCGTCAAAATCATTAGAAAAAATGCTCAATGGTCATGCTTACGCAAGAGCTGTTCGAGCTCATACACTACTTCAGCTTACTTTGGCAATTATAATATTAAAAGAAGTTGAAATGAATGACATAATGGATGCAGATCTAATCATAAATATCGAGCATATATTAGGTAACCCACCTACTGGGGAAACCACGTTAAAAAAAACGCGCTAAGTACACTACCTCATAGATGGCGTGGAAACGTGTGCATATTATGACGATAACAACTTTTATAACTTTTTGAATCATTATATCTCAGAAACGGTGGCTCGTAAGAAAAAAAGTATTGATACATTTTTTATAGATAATTTTATGATCTACAATTTTTGTCTGAGGTACTTTTATGATAAAACTTACCGTTTTGCTGAAAATCGCGAAAAGCTCATTTTTTTGACCTTTGACCTTGAATAAAAATTTTCCATACACGGGAATGATGGGGAACTTCTAGACATTGTTTATAATTATGTTTTAAACAATTTCACTGAAATTCAGCTTGTTGGGACTTTATGTAACTTCGAATGTCTAAATTGACCTGACTAAAACTAAATAAAATAAAATAAAATGTTTATGTCGTTCAAAAATTCAAATAAGGAGTAATAAGTTTTTGTTACAAGTAGATGTTTTAACTGCTTTTTAAATACATTAATATTATTTTCATTTCTTAAAGCTAATGGTATCTTATTGTATAATTTAGGCCCCATGCATAACACACTTTTATGTAAAAGAGCAGTTTTTGAAGGTCTAATACATAATTTATCGGCATTCCGTACTCTTTTCCGTTGATCAAATAAATGAAGATTCATTTTAATAAATAAAACTGTTTCAAATATATATATGCAGGGTAGGGTTAAAATTTTTAAAGTTAAACGTAACTACTGTATAGCGCTCTGTTCGTTACTACATCATAGTGTGCGTTGAACGCATTGCTATTGTCGAGTATGTACCTACGCTGTACAGTTTTATTACATGTAAAGTAATTGCTAATCTTGAGCGATCGAAGCGGCACACGGCGCGGCGGCGCGGCGCGTGTTTGTGATCCACTAATGGTTGTTCCATCTCGGTGTTCTGTGAGTCTGTTGTTGTGAACTCTACAAATATTTTTGATTAAATAAAAACGGGATAATATGCTCCTAGAAATACTTCATAAATCCTCAATGCAAACAAAACTCAATTATATATACATAGGTATTTTTGTACGAATTATTTTGTGTGTTTTGACCTTTAAGGTCACTAAAACAATTATGATCTTTTTTTTAAATAAAGCAAACAATATTGACACTTGTTCTACTCATGCATTTATAATGAACTAAGTATTAATTAGGAAAATTCAATAAAAGGTGACTGCTGCTCTCCCGTGGCTCGTGGCGTGATGTTATATAGCCTATTTTAGTTCTTGATAATGTAGCTTTCTAATCGTGAAATAACGATTAAAAATTGGTTCAGTACTTTCAGACTTTATTCATTCCTATCAAAAATACAGAACTTTAAAATATTAGTGTAGGTACTTAAATGATCAAACTAAGAACTTAGCCAGATTTCATCTGATTCCGTTTAGTGAGCTATGGTGCAAATCTACTGCACAGTGTGGGCCACTTCAACATTTCACGTTCACGCGGTCGGAGGGTAGCGTTCTAGGTTGCGCCACCTGAGTTAAAATTTAGGTTTATTAGTTCTGTTCCAAGGCATATCAATAGTATCAAATTTTGCCCCATGATGTAACCTTGCATTAGCAAACACCGGCATGAGCTCGACAGCTGACGATAGTGTAAGTACGGAGCGAAGGTCGTCCAACAATGATTATGATAACCCAAATTAATAGGTACATATATATCTCATAATTAAATCTACTTTGAACATGACTGTGATAGGGTTTTTATGTGCTTATTATTATTGTCACGTTTTTGTTTTTAATTATACAATAATTATAATGTCCTCCAAGCCGACCTTCTGCGTGGGTGATATACAAGCATACGTGTGTGCGCCGACATGAGTGCACTTACTATCCCCTCACCGTCATAGCCCGATGAGACGGCAATCAAGACGATCGGAGGGAGATCAGGCGCAAGATCAAAGACTTTACGTGATTTCCGAGGCACGGAGTGTGCAATACCGCCAAAGCTATTGAAAAGAAATAAATAAAATAAGCAAAAATAAAAAAATATAAATAGTATAGTAATAGTATAAATAGTTTTAATAGCTTCAATAATTTAATTAAGTAGCTTAAAAATTAGTAAAGTTTAATAGTAATAGTAGTGTAACAGTTTTCAAAATTTTGTAATAAAGTGTCAAATAAACAACGCGATAAAATCCGTATACATTTATTTCTGTGATATATAGTAGTTTAATTTCAATTAATAACATTCGCGTAAACAGAAGACAATATTATTGAATATTTCTTAAAAACTCTTAAACTTTTATTGGTTCGAATCGGTTTTCGAACTCAAGAGAATATAGCTATATGCACAACAGTCGCATTTATTACCGCAGTGCATTGGCGGTACCATAAATAAACCATTCTACCATTTACTTTGACTGACTGCACGGATGGCGTAGTGGTTTAAGGCGTCCGCCCGCCGAGTGTTGTGAGTTCGATCCCCACACGGGACAAAAACTTATGTGATCCACAAATAGTTGTTTCGTGTCTGGGTGTTCTTTGTGTCTGCTGTTTGAATGTTTGTAACGTTTCGCGCGATACAGGAATTATTCCTTGTGCGAGAATTATCCTTTTTTATTTTAAACCTTCCTGTATAAATAGGCTATCCAACACTAAAAGAATTTTTCAAATCGAACCAGTAGTAATCACGCAGAATAAAGCAGGAGAAACATCGTTTGTACTATGTCTGTAATGGGTAATTATTTTGCTGCAATGTTATTTTAAAACTGCGATATCTCCTAAGATATTCATTGAAATCGAATGATGTAAAGGGCAATTTTGTTTTAAATTAAATACTTGTGATGAATAACGTATTTATTTGGATAAGGATTAATATCATGTTTATAAAAATACCTTCGCAAATAATGCATTATTTTAGAACAAATTTGGTTAGCATAAAAATGGTTATAGTAAGCCAAACTTAAAAGATAGACATATGCTGTCGCGGACTTTTTTTTAGAACTTTTAAAGGGGAACAATTCTGTCATACATGATTTTTGCGAAACTTTAACTGTTTACGCAGCGCACGCAGCGGAAGCTCTCAAAAGGAAAAAATACCCTCCGATTTTGAAACATTCTTCATTGGTGCTCAGCTCGTTTTGATCTTAGCGTGATGATATATAGCCTATAGCCTTCCTCGATAAATGGGCTATCTAACACTGAAAGAATTTTTCAAATCGAAACAGTAGTTCCCGAGATTAGCGCCTTCAAACAAACAAACAAGCTCTTCAGCTTTATAATATTAGTATAGATTTAAAAAAGACAATTCCCGCAGTAGGTATAATTTCTGTGTCGCTGGGGTCTTTACAAACATTCAAACATTTGTAGATCACTCAAATGTTTGTCTCGTGTGGGATTAGAACCCACAACACTCGCGACAGGTGGCAGTGGTGAGATAAACACTTAGACCAATACGCCACCAGTAAACAAATATGGAGTCCAAATTCCGAATAGCAGACGAATATTTTTTGCATCTCTATTTTATGCTTTTTCCTTACCCTTTTAGGATATTCAGTCGAAAAGAATAGGTGATACAAGCTATGAAGGCATTGTGTAAAACGAGACTGTACGATCGATTGTGCCGTTATTATACTAACATTTACTATTAAAGTGCTTGTTATTCCGGAAATTAAAGTGCAATAATGGTCTGTTGGCGATATGGTTTGAGTATGTTTACATAATAACCCACCGTAGACTCGTGAGATTTTTAATTCTTCGATAGAACTACTTGCTCCTTTCATTCAAGTTCCAAGTGAATAGGGCCTGAGAACTATGGTTCTTTCTCATTCACATTCATCTCTTGGTAATTTAGGATTAGAAAATTAATATTATATATGCGAATGTGAGTTTGCTTGTTTGATTGTTACGCTTTCGCGCCTTAACTACTTGACCGATCATCATTAAATTTAGCATACACGTTGTCAGGGGTTCAAAAAAGGGTAGGTACCTTTTAGAAAAATACTGTTTCTTTTTTTCTTTATTTTTCTTTATACAGCTAAGGTGGCAAACAAGAATACGGCCCACCTGATGTTAAGTAGTCACCGTAGCCTATAGACGCCTGCAACACCAGAGGCATCACTTGCGCGTTGCCGACCCTTTAGGAAAGGAAGTGGGAAGGAGAAGGAGCGGGATGGAGGAAAGGGGGTGATTGGGCCTCCGGCACTCTCACTCACTGAACGAAACACAACAGTAGGAATACTGCTATTTCACGTCGATATTCTATGAGAGGGTAGTCCTTCCCCGGTCGAGCCGGCCCTTTATGCTGAAATCAGCGAGGCTCTACTACTCTAAAGGGATAAAAAATTTACATAACCTACATTTACGCCAGCGACGCCGCGAGCGAAATCTAGTACTTAGATAATATTCAAAAATTAAATTAAGCTTATATGGTTTAAATAAATAAATAACTAAAAATAGGATCGTAGTTTCGAAGATAGAAATAAGAAACACTTACACCCATATTCTAAGACGTTTCCTCAAACGTTCCTCGACTCCACTCATCCTCACTCGAGGAAATCAGTATTCACAGTTGCAAAAAATCTCCTCCACTCGGCGTCCCTCGACATCTTTCCTCACTCGAGGTGAGGAAACAACTGTCAAACTCAAGGTACGTCGCGACCAACCTTAAGGAATACTCGAGGAAGATCTACGCCATTGTAACCTATTCACCTACGCTTGTAAATACGACTGATAATTCTATTTGAAGATTTTTAAAGTGTTTTGTAATGGATTTTAAACGATTTTTGAATTATTTATATGATAATCCGAACGATTATCCTGAAAGACGTTATTTGCGAGACGCAACTTCTCCGCCTCACTGAATATTTGTTTTCCAGAAGTTCCAGACATAATTATGTGTGGAACAAATAAAGCTAAAGGATGAAACTTGGATCACAACACAACAAACAAATCAAACATAAACAACTCGGAATGACGCGATGCGACATAGATAAGGTTAAAAAACAAACATCTGTCAATTTTGAGGTGATCATAGACAAAAACACTAAAAAGTATGTTAAATCTATGATTTTGTGACGTATGTAATGACGTTTTACATCGACTCAACCTCGTTGGAGGATCCTCAAGATTACCTCAAGTCAAGAGAAAGACATGACTAAGAGTACCGATTTCGAGGATTCCTTGAGGTGATCCTTAAGGTATCCTCGGTTGAGTCGAGGTTGAGGAAGGTTTGAGGTTACTTCTTAGAATATGGGTGTTAGTTGCGTTTGAAAACGATCATACAGTAAAATCACATTATGCTTATCATTTGTTACAAGCGGGTTTTTATTTCAATGCTATCATTCTTAAAATTTTACATTAATTACAAAAAGACTTTAAAATTAGTGTACCTATTGGAAAAATTGAGATTAACAAACGGAATGACATAAATACATTGCTAAACGAACAAACAAACTTCAGTGCCTTAACATTGCTTAATTTATTTGCCTACCCACGAAATGAATTTTGTCATTCTAACGTTAATGACGGTAGTGAGGGAATAGAAAGGTATGCCTCGCTCTGCTCATTCGTTGTCAAAAATGTCCTGAAGATGCCACGCGCTGTGCGCAAAACACGTGTCGACGCAAACTTTGTGTTCGAAGCGGAATACTGCAAGTTGAAGTACGTCCTGATGCACGCTGGTAGATCCCTCTCTGCCCAATTATTTTATTAGGTTTTCATGGTGTCACCCAAAATCATCCGTTATTTCAATATTTAAAATTTTCCGCGATACAGTAAAGTGCGAGATAGCTCAGAAATATAATTAAGATTAAATAGCGGCAGTTCAGTAGAATAATTATATACCTAATTTTAAATAAATTGAATAGTTTAATAAGCGCTTGTATTCTCTCCGGCGGCGTCCCTAAGTAACTAAATAAATGTTAAAAATATACTCCCTGTAAGCTTGTTTACTCCTGGTAAACCTACTATTCAACCCTTAAGCATGACTTTTACTTGCTGTAAGTATATATGTAGGTAAAGGCTAGTATATAAGTATATATGCAGAAAGTAGCACGTAGCCTAAAGGTGACACTGTCACTTAGAACCTACTTAATAAAATTAGTTCTTTTACACATTGCCTTGCTATAATTATTAATTCATAATATAAACAGCAAAAATAATGAATATATACTCGCCTATATACCAGATTTCATAGGACATTGGTACTTAAGGTACTCACAAGTTTATACGCGTTCATTTAACCTAGGATCCTAGGCTATACCAGGCCACTCAGAAAGTATTGCGAAAAACAGTTATTATGTATGAGAGACTGGCCAGTTATAATCTATTTTGAAAATATGATTATAAGTAAAACTAGGTACCTACGTTCCAATTTCAAAATTTACCTCCACATTTTTTGCGTGCTAAATTAACGTGTCTCATTGAAAAATGATTTTTACGATTTCAACTATCGCAGAAACCGGACGAATCGTACGATAGACTTCAAATGGCATTCATAGATGAAGGCCCTTCCTACTTTAGGCAACTGTGTATTGTTGGTATAACATATTAAGCGCGGTTGACTAACTTTGGGGGTGAAGAAAGAAGTGCCTGTGGCCCGTTGATGGCTGTTACGGGCAAAACCACGAACACGCGCCCGGGCACACCGCACTCCTGGACAGCACGCCGGTCAAACTCCTGGGTTACCCTCTTTACAGCCCTGACCTCTTTTTATTCCCGAAAATACAAAATCAGCTCAAAGAGATACAATTTTTGTCGCTGTCAGCGTTCGAGCATGCTGTAAACGAGGTGTCTGCTGCAGACTGGAAAAAGTGTTTCGAGAACTGGTTCAGACACATAAAATTTTGTATAGAAGCTGATGGAGAATACTTTGAAAATATTTAATAAAAAGATTACCTACAGAACACTTTTTCTATTTTCGCAAAACTTTCTGAGCGTCCCACGTATTCTCTCTAGGATTCAAGCTATATCCATACCAAATTTTATCCAAACATGCTCAGCCATTGAAACATAATAAAGAAAGAGTTATTATAACATAATTACATTTCATTATACATTATATATACATTATTAGGTAACATTAACACATGTTCTATGTTGCTGAAGGCTCGTGTAGTTTTCTGTAAGAAGTATAATTTTTGGATATGTAGTAATTTTAGATATTAATCCCTACCCTGCCAGATAATTTAACATATTTTATTAAATAGTCCAGAATAAAGATATTATTATTCCCTACTAAGCTCTACAGCAGTAGTATCTAGTAGTAGTTTTATTTTGGATACTTAAATACTTCTAGGATAACGTCTAAATATCGTAAATGACACAGGTTAACCTGTTTCAGCTGGGCTATTCTGACTTTTTGTTAATTATATATTGAGCCGAAGCTCAAGATGATATGTTGTAATGTTTGGGATATGAACTGCCCATATCATCTGTCATATATTATTATGTTCATGACAACCTGGACCAGGAATTGATGTGACTTTTAGTAAACAACCTATGACAGCTGTGGCAACGTTCATAAATCTCCTAGATTCATCTGCGCAGATGTTTACATCACGGATCGTACGGAATTATATTTGTCAATAATAAATAGTTAGGCAATTATTATTGTTGAACTATTTAACAAGTGTATTTATTTATTGTTTTAACCGTGAAGCAAAACATCGAATCCAATTACTCAAACAATGGCTTGTATGTGTTTGAAATCTGCCAGCCCACACTTGTTCACCGAGGTAGATTGTCTGGGCCCTTTAATTTCGATAGGAGATGTATATGATATATATAGATGTATATGTATACTCTTGAGCCTACATAATAACAACGTTAAACATTATTATCATTAACAAAATTTCTTTCTTCTGCTAAATCAATTGATCTTTACAAATCCCACTGTTATCCTACCTAGATTCTCGTCTCCTAAACAACTAGACAGGTAGACTGAGTCTTGAAAAAGGGTAGGTGGTTGCGTAGAGCAAACCAGATGTTCAGACATCAAATAGGAGAGGCTCAAGTCCAGCATTAGACTGCAATAGACCGATTGAATGCTCGAAGAGACTTTTGGCCTTATATCCTTAGTTACTCATAGAAAACTAGGGAAATTAATAATTGAACGTATTTATCTTATCTTATGTGGGGGCCAGTCAGTTCAGACCGGCGACACTTCGACCCAGTGGGATCTTTTGTGTCGACACTCTCGCAATAACGACTGCCATAGATGTTCATGGCAGCCGGGACCAACTGCTAAACGTGCTTTCCGAGGCACGGAGCCGGCGATAATTTGTCAATCAATACACATCATTTCGAAAAGTCATATAACTTCCTAAAGTCAGAGGTGCGCGACGTGGGTTCGAACCCGAGACCCTCTGCATTGCAGTATGTTGGTCTCCTCACTGAGCTATCGCTGCTCTCGAACGTATAGTTGCTAGGAGATGTCCTATTCGCCGTTCATAATTAAAAACTGTATGATCTTTCTCTCGCTCGTCGGAATGTGATGTTATCGACTGATCTCATTCTATTATCAATCGATGGCGTTGTGCGACGCATCAGCTGTGTTACAGTCCACACTTAACCTATTTACGTTAGGTGTGGTCTTTAACACTGTCGTCATTTGATGTCAGTGCTAAATTTAAAGATAAATATTAATGATAAATAGTAGCATTAAGTAATAAGTAGATGATCAGCACTGAATGACACTAACTATTTATAAAGGTGATTAATTAAAAATGTCGTTTATTTTAGTACTAGCTTTTGCCCACGGCTTCGCTCGCGTTAATTAAGAATTTGACAATCAATTCGGGTTGTACTCTGCTTGTAATAATATAATTCAATCATGATTAGAAAGACACGTGGCGCCATCTATTATCATAAGAACGTTATTGTTGTTTTCCTCGGGAACAGTAATTTTTTTCGGGATGAAAGGTAGCCTATGTCCGTTTCTGTACACCTGACAACGTATGTGCAAAATTTCAGGATGATCGGTTCAGTGGTTTAGGCGTGAAAAGGTAACAAACAAACAAACTCATTTTCGCATTTATAATATAAGATTAACGTTAAATAATTCTACACCTGCTTAAACTTTCACGCTTACGAGCTAAACTCCTGACTGATCATTATCCTAACTAATATTATAAATGCGAATGTGAGTTTGTTTGTTTGTTACGCTTTCACGCCTTAACTACTCGACCGATCATCATGAAATTTATACACGTGCATACACGTTGTCACGGCAACTGAAAAGAACATAGAGTATCTTTCATCCAGGCAAATATTCCCAAAAGATAAAAATTTATTTACAAAATCTACATTACGTAAGGCACGGTAATTGACCGTAGCATATGCGTACTTGAAACATCAGGGTATTATTAGTGCGCTGCGGTACCAACTATTCAAAAGTCGAACTATTTTAAGTGACAAACCACCGAATATTTACATCATAAATATTCATATCATTGCTACGCTCTTTTGTGCCGGATTGTTACTTTTAATATGACAAGTAATAACTAGATATAACTGGACTACAATATAGACCACATAGCATTAGATAGTATGACAATTTACCTCTTCAATTGTACTAGCGATCGCCTAGTGGTCATAATTCGACCAAAATTCCTAAGCTTGCTACTTTGTTTTCTGTTTTTCTCTATTACATATAAATAACTTGGAATTTAAATAAAAGGATTGTACGACGTCAGACGAACAATGTCGAAATACTACGAACGCGATTCGACTGCGTGTGTCAAATGCAATTTTCGTAAAAAGGGGTACAAAGCTTTTGCTTCTTCTATACAAATAAATAAAATGTCAAAATAACAGCTTTTTATCTAATGCATATGAAAGTATATAAGGTACCTATACGAAAACATATTTTTTTAATTTTTGTCTGTCTGTCTGTCTGTTTGTTCCGGCTAATCTCCGAATCAGCTGAACCGATTTTGACGGGTCTTTCACTGGCAGATAGATCATGTTATAAGGAGTAACTTAGGCTACTTTGATTTAAAAAAAAAAATAGGGTTCTGCGGAGATAAAGTTTTTTTGTTAAAATCTACGCGGACGAAGTCGCAGGTAACAGCTAGTGTATTATATAGATATTATATCAACCCTTTATATCAACTGTCACACTGCTGGGCACGTGCCTCTTTTCGGTATAAGAAAGTTTAAGCTATAGTCTATCATGCTGCCCTAGTGCAGTTTTGTTAACTTCACACATCTTCAAGAACATTATGGAGAACTCTCAGACATGTAGGTTTCCTCACGATGTTTCCCTTTACCAGTGATTACAGTTCTTGCAACTCACGAAGGCGAGCGGGCTTTAATTGTGGTAAACGTATACATACACAGTGCGGGCGGTCAGTTGCGAGCGACACTTACACACACACATAAAGCCCGCTCGCCTTCGTGAGTTGCAAGAACTGTATAATTCATCCTTATCCTTACTAATATTATAAATTCGAAAGTAACTCTGTCTGTCTATCTGTCTGTCTCTCTATCTGTTACCTTTTCACGGCTCAACCACTTAACCGATTTGATTAATATTTGGTACAGATATAGTTTAAACCTGGGAAAGGACAGGCTATTTTTTATTAATGTAGGTACCACGCGGGCGAAGCAGCGCGCAAAAGCTAGTATTATATAAACTTAAATTACCACTCACTGACTGACTTAGAGAATAGCGGAATTCGGAAGGTCAGCTCTTGGTGGTGGTACCCCATCGGATCTCGGAAACGTTGATATCTACGAGAGTCGTTCTCGAACAAAATCTTCCTAAAACCCTGGCAACTTTTAGAGGGGGCGGAAAAAACATGGCTTCCATACAAAAAAACATGGCCGCCATACAAACTTTGCCCTCTAATATCTCCTTAACGGTTAGAGATAGGTGGGGTGTGTTCGAACAAATGTCATAGAGGTTGACGAGATCTTTCGAGAAAAGGTCATTTTCAGGGTCACCCGAGGTCATCGGTAATTTTTGGCTTCGGTTTTCAAAGTCCCTGAATCCGAATCTAAAATTAGCTTTTAATTATTATTTTTCTTCCCCCCCTCGCAACCACGCGAAGTACTAGTTAACTACTATTGCGCTACTGACGTGAACCCACTCCTAACACAAGCATTCTAGCTTAGCTGGATGGGTTAACGAGAATACTAGTAATATGAAACACATATTGCTATTATCCATTTAAAACACATATTGCTATTATGCATTTAAAACACATATTGCTATTATGCATTTAAAACACATATTGCTATTATGCATTTGAAATAAATCTTTTTAATATATATAACTTCGAAAAGTTAGCTGTGCGTGCCTAGAGATTGAACCTGAAATCTCTGCGTGGCAATCCAATGTTCTCACACTAGGTTATCGCTGCTTTGGCTATATCATACTAATATTATAAAGCTAAAGAGTTTGTTTGTTTAAACGCGCTAATCTCAGGAACTACTGATTCGAATTGAATAATTATTTTAGCGTTGGATACTGGATAGCCTATCTATCGAGGAAGGCTAAAGGCTATATAACTTCACGCTACGACCCACGGGGGCGGCGCAGTAACCATAAACGTGAGTGAAACCGCGAACACATCTAGTAAAAAATATACTACCTTAACAACTTCAATCTAATAGCGAAATAAATCAAAGTCGAAACGCGGTTCGCAGGCTTTCAATCCAATTCAGGGCCAGGTACAACGTGAGTAAGGCCCAGTTTAACTAATTGCTAATTAAATAACACCGAGTTGTTTACTGATAATCGACGTAACAGCAATGTTTGTGATACAGACCAAATGGATTTAATTTTCCCCGCCATTGCTCGCCATGCCAGTTTGCAATCGCGAAGCGCGGGAAACGCACGCGCCAATATTTTATTGCACGATAATAACTTGTAACCATCGATAATATAAAATATATTTTTAAATTATATGTCATAAACCAAACGTTTTATTGTTGCTTGTGAATTTAAAAGGTGTGTTATACATTTTATTATTATTTTATAGTTTATATATTAAGTTTGTGAAAGTGTG
The DNA here is from genome assembly GCA_963564715.1 of Catocala sponsa. Classification (NCBI taxonomy): domain Eukaryota; kingdom Metazoa; phylum Arthropoda; class Insecta; order Lepidoptera; family Erebidae; genus Catocala; species Catocala sponsa. The sequence continues at coordinate 6,816,629 of OY751355.1, forward strand.
TCAAAAGTGTAATTTGTATGTATGAAGGGTAAGCAGTATTGCAAAATAATCGCGTTTTATAATGTCCTTGTGTCGTCTTTTGTATCTTTAGTGCTGCTATTAAATATCCTCTTTTTGTAAATTATGTGCCGCAACTATGTACCGCAGGAATGGTGGTTTAAGTGGTTGCCTAGCAACTTCTGCCGCGTTGAATGTTATGGGTTCGAGTCCTATACGGGACAAACATTTTTGCGATCCACAAATGGTTGCTCCAAGACTAGACGGTTTTTGCGTTCGTTATTTAAATGTTTGGAAAGACACCTGCGCTACAGATAATTCTTAGTGCGAGAGTTATCTTTTAAACGATGAAAAGATAATGATAATGACTAAGGATCTTGGGATTTTCAACGCGTGCGAACTTGTGACTTTAATAAGTTTTTTCTTTTTCACTATTTAGGTAACACGCACATAATATACCTTACCTAACTTCTTCGAAATTGTACTTCACATGTCTTTATGAACATTTTGACGAACTCTCAGTCATACAAGTTTCTTCATAATGTTTGCCTTCACCCTTAAGGCGAGCGATGTTTAACAATTTATTACGAACTCGAGACCTTAGGCAGCAGTCGCATTCACTAACTTAACTACCTACACAGATGCACTTTAGTAATTTACCATCTAAAGATACTAAATACAACCCTTTTATTATTTAAATAAGAATTTAGAAACGTTTTACAAACTTAAGTAGTTATTTTTGCCGGCCTCGGTGGCGTAGTGGTTAGTTTAACCGACTGCCACGCCTGAGGTCGCGGGTTCGATTCCCGCACAAGTCAAACATTTGTGTGCATGAACATGGATGTTTGTCTTGGTCTGGGTGTTTCTATGTATAATATGTATGTATATACAAAAAGAAAGTATATATGTATGTTTATCCATTGTCTAGTACCCATAGTACAAGCTCTGCTTAGTTTGGGCTAGATGGTGTTGTGTGTATGTGGTAGAATATTATATTATATTATTATTATTTTGCTGGAGAGATAAACAAGAATACCTTATTCATGTTCAAAGACATTATTCAACGATTACGTTTGTGAGGTCCTTGATATGATAGGGTCGAGCAATGTTCGTCTGTGGCCGATCGTGAGGTCCTTAATACCATCTCAGGGTCAGGAATTGTTCGGAATGATCCCTGCCGCCTCTTTTCGCCATCGTCCTACGCGACAGCATTTTCACTCCCATCATTTAGATGTTTGGCAGTCCACAACTGTGCGTTTCACCAGGAATATTCTGCCTCGCACAACAAAACTGGAATGAGCTGTCGCCTACGGTATTTCCGGACCAATACCACCTTCAAGTTTCAAGAAAAGAGCGTACTCCTTTTTAAAAGGCCGGCAACGCACTTGTAACTCCTCTGGTGTTGCAGGTGTCCATGGGTGGCGGTAATCGCTTACCATCAGGCGATCCGTCTGCTCGTTTGCCCCCTAATCCATAACAAAAAAGAAAAGAAAACTGTAATGTACCCAATAGAAGGTGACTTGCCCACGGCATACATAGTCGGGGAAACGTGGATACAGTAGACCTCTCCTTACCCCTTCAGGATGTTTCGGTAAGAGGAGGAGATTAGGTAAAGCATTCATCCACGATGAACAAAAAGATTATGTTAGGTTATATTAGTAACATTATTTTTTTTTAATAATATATAATTCCCTATGTTTACTCGGTGATGATAAAAGAATTTTTTAAATAGGTTGATTAGTTTTTGAGTTAAATCCATACAAACAAACAAAAAATCAAATCTTTCCCCTTTATAATATTAGTATAGACTAGCGGTAGCTAAGAATCGATTCAAAACGGGCTGTAATTGAAATTTATTAGAAAAGAACGAATATTTTTTTATTGCATTGTGAAAAGGAGATAATAATAAATAAGGAGATAATAAGAATAATATTTAAAACCTGAAATTATTTTCTTTAATTTTAGATAGGACTACTGCTACCTTTGGAATAATTCCTGTCGCGGGAGACTTACAAACATTCAAACAACGGACACAAAGAACACAGACTCGAAACAACTATGATCACAAATTTTTTTGTCCCGTGTGGGTATCGAACCCACAACACTCGGCGGGGTGCCATTGGCGAGATGATCACCTAAACCGCAATCATCCGTGCAGTAATGAAAATGTCTTCTTCATTTACCAACAAGTGGACATGACCGGAGAGAGATCAGGCGTAGGACCAACGGCTTTACGTGCTTTTCGAGGCCCCGTGCACACAGTGTTCTAACACCGCCAACTTTCTAACTCCGGGCTGCTATTGAGATTTTTTAACTGAAAAACCCAATAACTTTTTGTTAGCCGGACTCGTTATCTAGTAACTACAAAACAGGTTACAAGCCAACAGTTCAAGTAACACAGGGATCAGTGTATTGATAGTCTCTAAAGTACTCGTGCGTAACCAGAAGTGGTTTTTACGTTCCATCAAGCCTGACCGTACGTGAGCTAAGTTATGCTTCAGTTCACATCTAAATATTACATTTTTATTACAGCTACTGAAACGGCCTACGGTAACTGAGATCCTAACTATCCTTCCTAACTATCCTAATCCTAACTTCCTAACCATAGATATAATAAACAAGTTCCTAACTAATCCTTACTTCCTTACTAATATTATAAATTCGAAAGTAACTCTGTCTGTCTATCTGGCTGTCTGTCTGTCTGTCTGTCTGTTACCTTTTCACGGCTAAAACACTCAACCGATTTAGATGAAATTTGGTACAGATATAGTTTAAAACCTGGGAAAGGACATAGGCTACTTTTTATTGATGTAGGTACCACGCGGGCGGAGCCGCGCGCAAAAGTTAGTAGGTATTATAAAAGCGAAAATGAGTTTGTTTGTTTGTTACCATTTCACGCCTAAACCACTGAACCGATCATCCTGAAATTTTGCATATACGTTGACAGGTGTACAGAAACGGACATAGACTACCTTTCATCCCGAAAAAAATTACTATTCCCGAGGAAAACAATAATAACGTTCTTATGATAATAGACGACGCCACGTGTCTTTCGAATCATGATTGAATTATATTATTACAAGCAGAATACAACCCGAATTGATTGTCAAATTCTAAATTAACGCGAGCGAAGCCGCGGGCAAAAGCTAGTTTAATATAAATGCGTATGTAAATTTGTTTGTTACACTTTCAAGTCTTAAACTACTCAACCATCTTGAAATTTCGCACACATGTTGTCAGGGGTACAGAAAAGGACATAGGGTAACTTGCATTCAGAAAATAGTTCGGGAGATAGAAAATTGACATAACCTACATTTACGCGAGCGGAGCCGCGCGCAAAACCTAGTCTTTTATAAGAAGGCATTATTTATTTATTTATTTAAAAGGATCTCTAACAAGAAATATACATATATTGCAATTAAAAGCTAAGCACAAATATTGTAGGCCTTATGTTTTCTTACCAATAAGAGATCACAGCATGCGACAAAAATAGTAGGTAAATACATAAATGCAATTAAAATAAAAGTAAAATATTATAGTACAAAAGCAGTAACTATGAAATTAAAAATTAAAAGTACAAAATAATAAAGAAAAAGATTGTCAAAATATTATTCTTTTACGCCTTGTTTAGAAGGATAGGGTCTAAATAAGTGTCATATTTTGAGGTCATTCGATGTAATCAATTTATTTGGGTTTTATTTTCAAAATGATTTTAATACACTGTACAAAGGCGAAAGTGTATTAATAACTAATAAATATAATTATATTAATTGGAATGGTTTTGTAATTTGTTTGCTATAAATTTATTAACTTATTCAGCATACCTATTTCAAAAGAATGTGTTTTTATCTAGGTTACCATTGCTCTACCATATGTTGTTTCAACATAATCCATTCTTTACAGCCTGTATAAACAAATCAAAGACACAAATAACTTCAATTTATTACTAAAGCATATTCTCTGAGAGAATTTTGCCATAATAGCTTTTAAAACAATCGTTTTCAAAATTCTATTATTTGTGAAATAAGGCATGACATCCATTGAATAGCAATATCGCGTGGGTTCATACATAATTGCGTTCAAAAACGAATATGGTGACAATAAAATGTTATTTTATTTAGTCTGTAGTTTGTGAAGACATTTTGTTTTTATACAACTATTGTTGTGGTAGGAAGCACCGATTGCTGGCGGTTCCAGCGTGCCGTACTGTGGCACGCTGTAACTCACCCATACCTCGGTCACTAAAGCAGCTTAACGCTCTCTTGGACTTTAACCCAGAAGTTTATATTTTTGCGGATGAATAGAAAGTATTATTATTAGAATGTATAATTTTAAATTTATATATATTATATTATTGAATAGTGTAATTGGCGCAAGTCGTTCTATTTGATGTAAATACCTTAATAAATAATTATTCGGTATTTGCATCTGAAATCAGTTGTTACATAAATGATTTTGAAATGTTTTCGGCAGTGATGCTGGCATCTTCAGAAATATATGTATCTATCCTAATATTATATAGTGGAAAGATTAGATTTTTTGTATTTTTCTTTGTAAGAATTTAATACAAATACTACTTAACGGTAGTGGTCCACCTTGTGGGGTAGGCCTCCCACAAGGTGGACCGACGACCTGATAAAGGTCGCGGGAAGCGGTTGGATGCGGGTGGCCCAAGACCGGTCTGTGTGGAAAACCTTGGGGGGAGGCCTATGTCCAGCAGTGGACGTCTTTTGGCTGACATGATGATGATGATGACTACTTAACGGATTTTAAAAATTCTTTCAGCAATAGAAAGCTGTATTATCACCGAGTAACATAGGCGTAGGTACTGTTACTATCTTATTTTTTTTTTGACATGGGGAAATGTGCAAATTACATTTCCCCATCTCCAGTTTTGGGGCGGGCGATAGGGATATATCGGGATCCAGCCCCTAAGACGGAAATTTGGGCTGAACCGACTAAAACCACCGTGGTGTTCCTCACACCTTTATGGCAGGGCCGCGCGGATCGCTCTCGCATTCAAATCGCGACCCCGCCAAAGGTTCGACCCGCCGATGGACGTGGCGGGTCCCACACAACCATCACACATACCGGACAAATTCACAAAACATAGTAATTGACACAATTGGGGGACCTAGTCCCCGACGACAAAGCGGGGGACCTATTCCCCCTTCCGACATCGAGATGCGTGCGCGGAACACGAACGCCGCCTACTCGGGCCTGCGCTGATCGGGCGGTGGACGACCCCAATGGGTCCTCCGCCCGCAGGCTTCTACTCAAGATGACTGGAGGTCGTCTCGCGCCCTCCTACGCCCGACTCTGCGGTTAGGGAGAGGAATTGAACGTTCCCTCTCCCTCTCCGCCGCCTCCTTCACTAACATCACCTCCTCACATCTCAGAAGGAGGCGACGGCATTCCAAGACATGAACAGAACGTAAAAACGTAAGACAATATTATGACATTCCATGAAAGTTATGACAAAATTCAACTGTCCGTAGCTAAAATGATTTGTTTCTTGAATATAGGAATCGGGCCTATTAGTATAAAAACTCTGTAGGTATAATTAATAGGTATAAGATTATATGCTAATTTGTAAATACCTAATATATTTAATCATATCAGAGCGATGACTATATAAGGATGTGATAGCTTAAGCATAGATAATCAGTGATAAATGTACATACCTTTTTAACGATATTAATTCGCGTGCGAGGTTAAAGACTTTTACGTAATTTCAATATTATTAGTTTCACAACTTTCAAGTACTTGAATCCGAAAGTTAAATCGCATGCTGTCTCACTCTTGTTAGGTTAAAGAAGAGAAATGGCGAGACTTTTATCTTATAGATAAATGCTATTTGGAGCTGGTGGAACAGGCCCTTAGTGTTGTATACTACGGAATAGTAATATGGTAGTTGATTATGTTTAATTTTGTATATAACTATCTTTTGCTCGCGGTGTCGCTCGCGTAAATGTAGGTTAGGTAGACACCCTAATCACCTAGCGGTACGAAATATACTTTACGTCCTATACTCACACCTAGTACCTACAAAATATACATAAAAA